>CM075807.1:97987195-98587195 GCA_037975025.1 Excoecaria agallocha | reverse complement strand
CCATTTAGGTCGATTATTTGTTCCTTTAATGAAACCATAGTTCGGTCTTTGGGTCCACTATTTTGATATCTTTGGATATTCATTGTTTGATACCTTCAGGTATCCATTGTTGATACCAATTAGTATCCATAGCTCCTGTTATCCACCCTTTGAACTAGCACTTAGGCAGACTATTAAAGATTAAGAAATGTGCTCGAAATAAGAAATACTTGTATCGATTTTTTCATTCATATAATGTAAGCATGATGGATGACTTATTATAATGTTTCATCTTCATTTCCTTTTTGGCTATAAATTGTTACTATGAAATGAAATCATGATATGATTATGTTGATATTCGTACAGTAATGCTTGTCTGAATATGTTTATCGTCGATTGCTGTGAGTTGTCGGCCATGTTAATTTTCGATTTTCCCCACTAAGCTTTATAGCTTAGCATGGTTTGTTTTATATCCGTATAGGTTTGGTTGAAGGTCGCTCAGGGACTTAATTCTATATCATGAGGCCAACAAGAGTCGATCCAGATTTTGGATGTAGGATATTTTGTGGATAATTCCTTTTTATCTAGTCTTATATTTTGCCATGATTTAATTCAAGAATTGTAATATGATGGACTATAAAATTTACTTAATTGCCATTGCTTGCATGTGATTTCTAGATTGTAGGTGATTAGTATATGATTGCCATAAATATGATTTCTTTGCATGAATTTTCAGGTTAACCTATAGGTTATGCATGCACAATATATATATAGATATATATATAGTATATATATATATATATATATATATATATATATATGATCATGATTAAGATAACACCTAAATTATATACATGATGATTAAATTGATGAATCACTAGTGCGAATAATGTTTGTTTGAAGGCATGATATGACCAGTGATAATTTTGAAATTAATGATGTTTTTAGTATGTTTTTAGGCATTTAATTAGGTTAATCTTATGTTAATTAGGTTAAATTATAGTTTAATTGATTAAATTAATATTTTTGGAGTTAATTGTAAATTTTTGTATTTTTCAGGGTTAAAATTGAAGAAAAATGATTTAATTGAGAAAAATACAAAGTTTTAGGGCAATTGTGTAATTTTCAAAATTTGATGATCAAGAGCTAGACGTTTAGTCCCGAAGCTTTTAACATAGCCGGATGAAAATTTAAAGCGGTCGTGCAATTTGGTTCTGGTTTGAAGAGTGAAAATTTGAAATTTTGTTGAATAAGGCAAATTGTTCTTTGCCCGGCCGCGTGAAGCAAAGAAGGATTTACTATCCGAACTTGTGAAGAATAATGTTTGTGCCCAGCCGTGTGATAAAGGAAGAATTATGCTTCCTGGCCGCGTGAGAGAAGAATAAAACTAATGTCTGGTTGTGTAATGGTCTCAACATCGGGTTGACCGTGGACAGTATTTTTCGATAGTAAATAGTATTTTCCAAACTGAAAAGTACATTCGGAAGTGAAAAATATTTTATTGGACCATCGGAAAATATTGGTCATGGTGAGTCCGTGGTTGAAATTTGAAGTGAAATCGAGGTCAAATGAGTCTTCAAAAGTCAAAAATATGAAAAAGATAGCGAGTTAATTTATATTATTTTGGAACTGACTCAACTTTATATAAATATTTAAAAATATCAAACAGACTCCAAAAATTACCAAAAATTACAGTTAAGCCTAAAATAATATGTAGATTATTTTGACTGTAAAAAGTAAATTTTTTCTGTAATACCGGTATTTTTGGATCGGATCGAAAACGGACTCCGATTGAGCTAAAAATTTACATCCAGCCTATTTTCGGTGTGATACAAATTATGGAATCATTTTTGAAGTGATTTGAAATTGAAAAGTGAAATAAATGAATTAAAATTTGTTATTGGATAGTTAAAAGGCTTGATTAACTAATCAAGGCCCATTAAGCAAGCCCAAGCCCAAGCCAATTTGAGAGACAATAAAAGGTAAGATTTCTCTTTAATATTCTAGAATTTGCCACGTTTCCAGTAGCTCTCCTTGTCATGGTTGGCGAACTCCATTGTTGCCTCTTTTCTCTCAAAATTTTTCATCTTTTCTTGATTATTTTATCTTGATCCAAACACCAAAAATGATTTTTAGCCTCTCTAGTTGTTGGATCTAAGTTCAAACTAGAGATTGAAGGGAGAAAAGTTAAGGAAAACAAGGATTAAAGGTATGGAGGTCAAAGTGACGTAAGTGAATCTTTTGTTTTTAATTTGGTTTCAAGGCACCTATAGCTAGATTTAGGTGCCTAGAGTATGTTTTTGTAATATTTTTGAGCTAAAATGATGTTTACCTTGGTAAAAAATGAGGTGAAAATTTCGGCCATGGAAGATAGTTTTGAGGAAAAATGGTTTTCATGGGTCAAGGCTAAGGAAATGAAGTTTGTGCAAGGTTAATGGCAAGATTGAGGTTAGTGACTACTAAATTTTAGTAATTTTCATTTAATTTAATGATTTTTCATAGGGTTTATTAAGAAAAAATTTGTATAATTGATTAAATTTGAAATTAATTGTATAATAGTATAATTAGATCCTAATTAAGTGTGTTAGAATATTTAATTTGCATGAAAAAAATTTATAGGGAATTTTATTGAAGTGGCAGAATTTCTTGAGGAAGAAAAAAAATTGTATGTTAAGTATTTTAGTGATTTTAAGGCTTAATTTAATAGTATATGTGAAATAATGCATGTACAAATTTTTGTGAAATTTATAGAAATTATGTGAATATTTTTAGAATATTTATTGAATATGTAAATAAGAAAAAATTGAAAACAAAATGTATGTATATTGCAATTATCCTTAATATAATACAATTGAATCTTAATTAAGCTTAAATATAAGCTTAATTGAATTGAAATAAATTTTTAAGGAGGAATTCTTTAAGGGACAAAATCCATTGTTGAAGAAAAAGAATGTGTACAATAAGCAATTTGATGAAATTAAGAAATAAAATAAGGTAAAATATGAAATACAATGTCCATGAATTTTTAGAAAATTTATGAAAATTATTCAAGAATTTTGAAGTTAAGGATAAATATAAGTATATAATGTAAATGATGAATTATGGTGCAATAATTCATAAACTGAGTAAAAATAACAAAAATTAAAGAATAATGTTCACATAAATTTTTATAGAATTTATGTGATTTATGAGACTATTTTTGAAAAAATAAATAAATATTAAATATGTTTAAGTGAAAATATTGAATTATTGGAAAATAATTCAATAAATAAGCAAAAGTTAGTAAATTAATGTAAATTAATTTATATTTCCTATAAAGAAAATAAAAAAGTCAAATGAAGAATTAAGGAAAATAAAAAGTATAGTAAGTTAAGCATCCATATTAAATTATCACAAAATAATTCATAATTCGAAGAAAATGGTAAATTATTATAAATAATTCACAACCTGTATAAAGTATTATAATTCCCGAATAATCGTAAATTCAGACAAAAAAACAAAGTAAGAGATTAGCTAAAAGTCAAAAAAAGTAAATAAAATGATTGTAAAAGTAAATTTTTTGAATTATAAAGAAATAATTCAATAAGTGCCAATAAATAAAAAGAGTGAATGATCCTGACATTCACAAAATATGAAAAAAATATTGAGAAAATAATTAGTTAAAAATCAAAAGAATAATAATGTTTATAGTGAATTATTGTAAGATAATTCACGTAAAAGTGATTGAAAAGAAAAAGGAATCGAAAAAAAAAGTTATTATATGGTCAATAACACTAAAAAGAGTGCAATTGAAAAATATTTATTGTTTAAAGAAAATGAAAGAAATTAAAATAAAAAATTATTATTGATTTATGAAAATTATTCTGAAAAATTAATTAATTGTTTTTGCCCTTAGCAATAGCTAGGTAGTAATTTTCTTATTCAGGATATAATTGGCTAATCATAGGGACATCTTATACCGTTGTGCAAGTAATGGCTACTTGCATTGCTATGGGTAAGTTATCTGATCTCCATAGTTTTGGTGTAAAAGTGAAAGTGTTAGTACAATGCTTTTTGGAGAAAGGGTCCCTTGTGGGGTCATTTCTCTATCAGTGGGGCCTTTGAATTCATGTCCCGCATATCCTTTTTGAGAGTCCTGTCGTATTGCACTTAGGGCATAAAGAAAGTATAGTGTTAAAAAAATAAAAAGATAATGAAAATAAATGATTAATCGTGGAAAAAAAAAGAAGACTAAAGTGAAAGAAAATATAAATTCAAGGGCAAAATAGTAATTTTTCCAAAAAGAGTAATCAATGAAAAAATTAATTAAGAAATGCTTATAAAAGGGTAAAATAGTTATTTGGTAGCTAAACTGTTTAAAAATAAAGTTTTACGTCTAGCAGGGACTAAAATGTAATTTTTTATAAAAATGACTATATTGCCAGTAATAAGTAGAAATGAAGATTCTTGCAATAAGTAAATAAATAGTACCACTTTGTAATAAAATAAGAAAACAAAGATTTAATTATAAAGTTGCTAAGTAATAATATTATTGGGCATTAAATGTTAAAGTATTAATGATTGTCTTTTGATAAATAAATAAAAAGGCCAAAGTGATACAAAGAAATAAATAACAAAAATTGTAGGTTTGCTATTAAAAATGATAAATTATGACTAATAAAGAAATCAAGTATTGAATAGAAAATTTGTCATTACAGTGGCAAATAATAATGTAAATCATCAAAGAACTAATATTTGTATTGACCTAATTAAATAAGAAATTAAATAGAAAAAGTCAAAGTTAAGTCAAGTAAGAGCAATAGTAAAAGTAAAAAAGAAATGTAACTTTTGCAAATGGAATTAAAAAGAAAGTGTTTTTGAAGTAACCTGAACTGTTTAGAACCAAAGTAAGATAAAATAAGAATTGACAAGTTAACGTAAAAATTAGCATAAATATGATAATTATGCTTAACTTGGAAATTCTAGAATTGATAGTCACCACTAAGCATATCTAGTGCTCAGTACATAGTTTTTACTGCGTACAAGTTTTGAAGAGGAGCTGGAGCATAGTACACAGCGGAGTGAAGCTTGAAGAAAAGAATTGTCTAGACTTTTAGGTATTTTTGGCATGTATATACTCAGCTAATGGTAGTAGGCTTGACTGTATTTTGGATTATTATTGTATAAATAGTAATTATTGTTATGTCAATAAATGAATATGATTGGTATGCGAATAATGGAATGTTATGTATCTGTTATATGCGATATGCTTTTGTGCCTTTTGAAGGTTGTGTTATTGTTTGATCTTTCAGGAGGTTATTAAGTGGGTAGTCGTTATGGTGCCCAATTTTTCGATGACTTGTGTTTGCACAAGATTGTTTATCGATGTAAAAAAAATTCAAGTAAATCGTATAAGTTCATATCGGAGAGAACTATTCCATTAAAGTTCCATTAAGGGCGTTACATTTAGTGGTATCAGAGCGATGGTTTAGGCGATTCTAAGATCGGAGTGGGATAAGACTAAGTGTTATATTTATTTGTATATACATGCCAAAAGTTAGTGGATAGGTGATAAGAAGTCTAATGTGTACTTGCTCCCCTTTATGTTCGAAAGTGAAAAGTTGACATTTGACCGAGATTGTCAGGTGTAAAGTGATTGATTCTGCATAGTAAAGACAGTAGAGAGTCAGAATGAAAGTGTTGTTGCTTAAGGTCTTATGGAGGCTAAAGCAAAGTGACAAATTGTTAACTGAATTTAAGTGTAATCCAAGTACGTAAGTGTTATTGTAAATGAGAACTAGTCCGTTGATTAGTGAAATAAAAAGGGTATGTTAGAAATTTGGAAAGGAATTGTATATTAAGTTCAAACACACTGTAAGGGATATAAAGAAATCATGACTTTCGTGTCATGGTTTAAATTATTATCGAATTAGAAGTGATACAGTCAGAGAAGGGCTCTGATGGCTGAAATGGTTCTGATGATAAGTTGAGGTCATTTAAGATGCTCGATATATATCTATCAATGATTCCTTGCAGGTGTGGCTACTTGATTCGATGTTTTATAGTTCTAGAATGGGCTATGATATCTGCATTATATAATAATACGTGACCGTATTCTATTACATACATGAAATCATTCATTCATTGCATAGCATTTCACATTGTGTTACAGCATCTGATTTGCATCATATCATTTGTATAGACCCCATCGGATATGGAAAAACTGACAGGAGATATGATGAGCATAGAAATGACCTAATAGCAAGGAAGGATTACCATTGTACTATGATGAAGCAAAAAGGAATAGTGTATCCAAGATTATTTTTCAATTTTTATATGGCCAATATGAGTTATTAGTCATGTCATTAAAATTTGCAAATGTACTGACTGCCTATATATACTTGATAAATAGGATTTTCTACTCCTATTTGGACTTGTTTATAATTATTTTTATTGGTATTATTCTGATGGGTTCTAAGACACTGAAAGAAAGTGATAGGTATTTAAGCTTTGTTCTGTCAGTATTGAAGAAAAAATAATCGTTTGTTGAGATTAGTTAATAAAATCTCTGGTTGAATAAGGAATTCCTGATTTTTAGCGGGTACTACTAAAGAGGTAATGCATTTGCTAAAGTACTCAACTCTAGGAAGAATATCTGGTAATAAAATATTTTCAAGTGAAAATATTTATGCGAAGAATAAGTGCAAATAGTTAATGATAGTATTTGCAGTTATTTGAGGTATAAGTGTTAATCAAGTTTGGCTCCGAAATGAGCATAGTTAGTTGGATCGTAAATAAAAAAGGAAAAATTTGGTTCTTTCGGGATTGCTTTGATGTATATGATATTAGAGTGAAATTAAGACAAATGGACCATAGATTTTGCCATTTGCCTATCTGTGTTTCAAAAAGAATGTATTGCTATTTGTGGGATTTTTGATAATCTCCACTTTAGCACATTGACCCACCCTTTGACTGATGGTTAGGCAGAGTGGATAATTCAAACAATAGGAAAATTGTTTCAATAAAGTGTATGTAAATTTGGTAATAATTATGAAAGTACTCATTTTTAGCAGAGTTTACTTATAATGATAACTATCAATCTAGTCGAAGATAGCTTTATTTGGGATAATATCTGAAAGGAAATGTCAATGTCCTTTATGATAGACATAATTGAGTGTAAAGAAATCAGTCAAAAGAGATTTGTATACAAATTGATACGACCTGTGAAGTAAGATTGGTAAGGAATTTTGATTTAAAGAGCGGTCAGGTCAAGAGTGAGCAGGTTCCATAAGTAAGAATACTTTGGAACCATCAAATGTGAAATAATCTTTAACAAGATAATAATACCATAACCTCTACTTTTTGTCATAAGTAAATTTTGAGAACGAAATTTCTTTTCGTATGGGAGAAATGTAATGGCCTCAACATCGGATTAGTCCGTGGTTAGTATTTTTCGACAGTAAATAGTATTTTTCGAGTTAAAAAGTACATCCGGAAGTAAAAAATATTTTATTGGACCATTGAAAAATATTGGTCATGGTGAGTCCGTGGTTAAAATTTGAAGTGAAATCGAGATCAAATAAGCCTTCAAAAGTCAAAAATATGAAAAAGGTAGTGAGTCAACTTTTATTATTGGGGAACTCACTTAACTTTGTATAAATATTTAAAAATAGTGAACAGACTCCGAAAATTACCAAAAATTACAGTTAATCCTAAAATAATATGTAAATTATTTTGGCTACAAAAAGTAAATTTTTCTGTAATATCGTTATTTTTGGATCGGATCAATTTAATTGAACCGGTTCAGAAATGGACTCCGATTGAGCTAAAAATTTGCGTGCAGCCTATTTTCAGGGTGATAAAAATTATGAAATTATTTTTGAAGTGATTTAAAATTGGTAAGTGAAATAAATGAATTATATTTTGTTATTGGGTAGTTAATTGGCTTGATTAATTAATCAAGGCCCATTAAGCAAGCCCAAGCCAAAGCCAATTTGAGAGACTATAAAAGGGAAGATTTCTCTCTAATATTCCAAAATTTCCCACGTTTCTAGCAGCTCTCCTTGTCATGGTGGTCGAACTCCATTGTTGCCTCTTTTCTCTCAAAATTCTTCATCTTTTCTTGATTATTTTCTCTAGATCCAAACACCAAAAATGATTTTCAGCCTCTCTAGTTGTTGGATCTAAGTTCAAACTAGAGATTGAAGGGAGAAAAGCTAAGAAAAATAAGGATTAAAGGCATGGAGGTCAAAGTGAGGTAAGTGAATCTTTGGTTTTTAATTTGATTTCAAGGCACCTATAGCTAGATTTAGGTGCCCAGAGTATATTTTTGTGGTTGTTTTGAGCTAAAATGATATTTATTTTTGTGAAAAATGAGGTGGAAATTTCAGCCATGGAAGATAGTTTTAAAGAAAAATGGTTTTCATGGGTTCAAGGCTAAGGAAATGAAGTTTGTGCAAGGTTAATGGCAGGATTGAGGTTAGTGACTACTAAATCTTAGTAATTTCCATTTAATTTAATGATTTTCATAGGGTTTATTAAGGAAAAATATGTATAATTGATTAAATTTTAAATTAACTGTATAATAGTATAATTAGACCCTAATTAAGTGTGTTAGAAGGTCTAATTTGCATAAAAAAAATTATAGGAAATTTTATTGAAGTGGCCGAATTTCTTGAGGAAGAAAAAAATTGCATGTTAAGTATTTTAGTGATTTTAAGGCTTAATTTAATAGTATATGTGAAATAATGCATGTACAAATTTTTGTGAAATTTATAGAAATTATGTAAATATTTTTAGAATATTTATTAAATATGTAATTAAGGAAAATTTGAAAAAAATGTATGTATATTGCAATTATCCTTAATATAATATAATTGAACCTTAATTAAGCTTAAATGTAAGCTTAATTGAATTGAAATAAATTTTTAAGGATGAATTCTTTAAGGGCCAAAATCCATTGTTAAAGAAAAAGAATATGTACAATAAGCAATTTGATGAAATTAAGATATAAAATAAGGTAAAACATGAAATATAATATCCATGAATTTTAGAAAATTTATGAAATTTATTCAAGAATTTTGAAGTTAAGGATAAATATAAGTATATAATGTAAATGATGAATTATGGTGCAATAATTCATAAACTGAGTAAAAATGACAAAAATTAAAGAATAATGTTCACATTAATTTTTATAGAATTTATGTGATTTATTAGACTATTTTTGAAAAAAAAATAAATATTAAGTATGCTTAAGTGAAAATATTGAATTATTGGAAAATAATTCAATAAACAAGCAAAAGTTAGTAAATTAATGTAAATTAATTTATATTTCCTATAAAGAAAATGAAAAAGTCAAATGATGAATTTAAGGAAAATAAAAAGTATAGTAAGTTAAGTATCCATATTAAATTATCACAAAATAATTTATAATTCGAATAAAATGTTGAATTATTATAAATAATTCACAATCCATATAAAGTATTGCAATTTCCGAATAATCGTAAATTCAGACAAAAAAAACAAAGTAAGAAATTAGCTAAAAGTCATAAAAGTAAATAAAATGATTGTAAAAGTAAATTTTTTGAATTATAAAGAAATAATTTAATAAGTGCCAATAAATAAAAAGAGTGAATGATTCTGACATTCACAAAATATGAAAAAAATATTGAGAAAATAATTAGATAAAAATCGGAAGAATAATAATGTTTATAGTGAATTATTGTAAGATAATTCACGCAAAAGTGATTGGAAAGAAAAAGGAATCGAAAATAAAAAAAAGTTCATGTATGGTCAATAGCACTAAAAAGAGTGCAATTGATAAATATATATTGTTTAAAGAAAATGAAATAAATTAAATAAAAAAATTATTATTGAAGTATGAAAATTATTCTGAAAAATTAATTAATTATTTATGCCCTTAGCAATAGCCAAGTAGTGATTTTGTTTTTAGGATATAATTGGCTAGCCATAGGGACATCTTATACCGCGGTGAAAGTCATGGCGACTTGCTTTGCTATGAGTAGGATCTCTGATCTCCATAGTTTTAGTGTAAAAGTGAAAGTGTTAGTGCAGTGCTTTTTGGAGAAAGGGCCCCTTGGGGGGTCATTTCTCTATCGATGGGGCCTTTGGGTCCATGTCACGTATATCATTTTTGAGAATCCTGTCGTATTGGACTTGGGGCATAAAGAAAGTATAGTGTTAAAAAAATAAAAAGATAATGAAAATAAATGATTAATCATGGAAAAAAAAAGAAGACTAAAGTGAAAGAAAATATAAATTCAGGAAAAAATAGTAATTTTCCTAAAAAGAGTAATCAATGAAAAAAATTAATTAAGAAATGCTTATAAAAGGGTAAAATAGTTATTGGATAGCTAAACTATTTAAAAATAAAGTTTTACTTCTAGCAGGGACTAAAATGTAATTTTCCATAAAAATGACTATATTGCTAGTAATAAGTAGAAATGAAGATTCTTGCAATAATTAAATAAATATTACCACTTTGTAATAAAATAAGAAAACAAAGATTTAATTGTAAAGTTGCTAAGTAATAATATTACTGGGCATTAAATGTTAAAGTGTTAATAATTGTTTTTTGATAAATAAATCAAAGGGCCAAAGTGATACAAAGAAATAAACAACAAAAATTGTAGGTTTGCTATTAAAAATGATAAATTGTGACTAATGAAGAAATCAAGTATTGAATAGAAAATTTGCCATTACAATGGCAAATAATAATGTAAATCATCAAAGAACTAATATTTGTATTGACCTGATTAAATAAGAAATTGAATAGAAAAAGTCAAAGTTAAGTCCAGTAAGAACAATAGTAAAAGTAAGAAAAGAAATGTAACTGTTACAATTGGAATTAAAAAGAAAGTGTTTTTGAAGTAACTTGAACTATTTAGAACCAAAGTAACAAGCCTGCCAAAAATGTTGATAATGAACTGAAAAGATTGTCAAAATTATTAAAATAAATGTTGATAAGACAAAATAAGAATTGACAAGTTAAAGTAAAAATTAGCATAAATAGGATAATTATGCTTAACTTAGAAATTCTAGGATTGGTAGTCACCACTGAGCATATCTAGTGCTCAACACGTATTTTTTATTGCGTGCAGATTTTGAAGAGGAGCTGGAGCATAGTACACAACGGAGTGAAGCTTGAAGAAAATAATTGTCTAGACTTTTAGGTATTTTTGGCATGTATATACTCAGCTAATGGTAGTAGACTTGACTGTATTTTGGATTGTTATTATATAAATTGTAATTATTGTTATGTCAATAAATGAATATGATTGGTATGTGAATAATGGAATGTTATGTATCTGTTATATGCGATATGCTTTTGTGCCTCTTGAAGGCCGTGTTATTGTTTGATCTTTCAGGAGGTTATTAAGTGGGTAGTCGTTAAGCTGCCCAATTTTTCGATGACTTATATTTGCACAAGATTGGTTATCGATGTAAAAAAAAAATTTCAGGTAAATCGTATAAGTTCATATCGGAGAGAACTGTTCCATTAAGGGCGTTACAGGCCGTGTAACTCAAGTGTAAAATACATGCTTGGCCGCATTAAAAGGAATTTAAAGTCGGCAAAACTTCCTATTAGCTCAGACTTGTTTTTTCCTATTTTGTTGCAAAAATTTGAAGACTTAGCCCATAAATACAGTCGAAAAGCACCAGAAAAAGGGGAATCAATCATGAAGTAGAATCAATTAATAGTTTTAGTTTTTTTACGTAGTTTTTTCTGTGTTTTTCTTTTCAACGTTGTTTTAGTTTTTAAATATGTTTAGGAAGTAGTTTTTTTTCCTTTTGCTAACGGATTCTTGAAATCTTATATTTTATTGTTATGACTTAAGCTTGTCCTTAATTTTAATGCAAGTTTGATTATTTCTTAGTTCTTGAACACGGTCTTATCATTATTTAACTGAAGATTGGTTGTTAACTTGATTAAACATTGGTTAGTAATTGGTTTTTTGCTGGATTATTGATATGTATGTTCTTAGGTTAGTTTGCTTGGGTTAATGCATGATTATGTTCTGAAAAAGAGATAATTTTGTGTTTATTAAAGTAAGTTAAAATTAAGAAAAAAAAGTGTAACTAAGAATAGGTGAAAGTTAAATCTCCTGAAAAAGGCTTTAATAGACATCTAGGAGGATTAATTCAGATCTTTATGCTAAGTGTTGAATTGTTCTGAATAAAAGAATTTTAATGCTTGGAATGATAATCTTGAGTAAAGTTATCTGGTTTTATTTATCTGAATTCTTCATAATTACTTGTGTTTCTCTTTTAATTAAGTCATTACAATGAAACTTAAGGTGGATAGTTCCTTTAGCTAAAGAATTTTAATTATTGTTTTGTTTTTAATTCATGTTAATTTAATTTTAGTTTTATTTTGTTTCATTATTTATTTAGTTTAATTTTTGTCTTTAAATAAAAAATATTTACAAAACAATCCCGAATTAATTTAATTCATACATAGATATTCTTCTTAACAATCCATGTTCCCTTGAGTACGATATTTGGGGTCTTAATCTATATTTTCCTATATTACTAGCCGATCTAGTACACTTGCTAGATACCGGTCAACCAGGAATGTCAGACATGGTAATACGGTTAGAACTTAGAGTTAGGGTACCACATGACATATGAAGTAAGATCGGTGACGATTTTAGGTAGGAAAATTCGACAACTCATGAATAAGTAGGTCCCACTAAAGAAAGTGCTTTGGCATCATCACAACGTGAAAGAGGCTACATGGGAACCTGAGGCTATAATGAGACAGCAATACCCTCAGCTCTTTGATATAGATAAATTTTGAGGATAAAATTTCTTTTAGTAGGGGAGAATTTTAATGGCCTCAATGTCAGATTAGCCGTAAATAGTACTTTCCGACAATGAATAGTATTTTTAGGCTAAAAAACATCCTCAAAAGCAAAAAATATTTTATTCGACTATCGAAAAGTATTAGTCACAAGTAGTCTGGAGTTGAAATTTAAAGTGAATTTGAGGTCAAATAGGTCTCCAAAAGTCAAAAGCATGAAAAATAGAGCTATTAGTGTTTTAGGTTAACTGTTTGACCAACGTTTAATCGGGCCGTTAAAAATAGCAAATAAAGTCTAAAAATTGTCAAAAATTACATATGTGCCTAAAATAATGTGTAAAATATTTTGGTTGAAAAAAAATTTTTGATAACACCATTAATTTTGAATCGGATCAATTTAATTGAATTAAACCAGAAATGAACTTTAATTTGGCTGAAATTTTGTGTACAACCTAATTTTTATGTGATAAAAGTGATGGAATCAAATTTGAAGTGATTAGGAGTTAGGAAGTGGGAAAATTAAATTAAAAATATTTATCGAAAAATTAACGGGCTTAAACTAAAAATAGCTCAAGCCCATTAAAAAAGCCCAACCCAAGCCCATTTAGTGGTCATATAGAAGGAAAAAAAACCAAAGAAAACTAGAAGCTTCAATGGCCATATCCTTCGCTTTCTTTGGTTGAACCCACTTTCACCATTTCTCTCTCTTATTTCTTCCATTTCTTTCTCAATTCACACCAAATCCTAGCATATGATAGAATAATTTGCCTCTCTAGAGCATCCTATCAGCCTTCAATCTTTGATTAGTGGAAAGGATTCAAGAGAAATCAAGTGACAAAGTTTAGGTGCCAATTTGAGGTAAGTAAATTTCTTGGTTTTAATTTTATTCTAAGGTGTCTACTATTAGTTTTGGATGCCTAGAGTTCATATTTGATGTCATTTTAAGCATTTGAGATCAAAATCATAGGATTTTTTTTGATATAAATTTTGGCCATTGAAGGATTTCAAGAGGAAGATCAAATTGCCAAGGCCAAAGGCAAAGAAAAGGAAGCCTAGGCAAGAAAAAGCACCAGAAAAAGGTTAGTGACTACTAAATCCTTTTATTTTCTTATAATTTGTAAGATTTTCCTTTAGGTTTATTAGGGAAAATTTAATATAAATGTGTAAAATTACAATTGATGCTAGAATAGTGTAATTAGACCCTAAATAAACCTATTAGAAAGCCTAAATGAAATTAAAAATATATGTATGATTATGATCATGTAGTAACTGAATGGTTCTTTAAGGAAAAATGATGTGTTTTTGAGTTATTTTGATGAAATTAAGCCTTATAATAATAGTAGGAATGAAATATGATGTCCACAAATTTTTGTTGAATTTATGAAAATTAAATGAATATTTTTGAAACAAATTTTGGTTATGTTTAAGATAAAAATATGGAATTAATTTTAATTAATTCATAATTTGTTGAGAAAGTGGTGAATTATTGTGAAATAATTCACAAACTGTGTAAAAAAGACTGAAAAAACTGACTGAAAATTTATTATAGTGAAAAATTATTGAAAAGTGTGAAAATTTTGAATAATAATTAGTAATTAAATGAATTTATGCCCTTAGAAATAGTCAGGCAGTAAAATCTAGCTCAAAATATAATTGGCTGGCCATACGAATATATGTACCGTGGTGCAAGTCATGGTGACTTGCTTTGCTATGGTAGGATCTTTTAACCTCCTATAGTATATGTCTGCTTTGTGATCTGTTCTATGAGAAATGATCATTGGGGTTATTTCTTAGTCTATAGGTGGCCCTATAGGGTTTACATCTCGTATATCCAGTCTGAAAGTTTCTACCGAGTCTATACTAGAGGCATAATGATAATAATATGTTAAAAATATAAAAAGAAAGCTAAAAGTGAAGTTAAAAGTGAAAAAAGACCTAAATGAAAAGAAATCAAAAGTTTAGGGACAAAACGATAATTTTCTCAAATAATAGGGTTTAATAAGTAAAAGTGAAAAGAACATGATTAATAAGGATAAAATGATAATTTAGTCAACCAACCATCTGAAATGTCAACTTTTAAAAAGTTAAGGGATTAAAATGTAATTTTGCATGAAAAAGTCGAAACAAGGTTTAATTAGTAAATTTTAAGCCAATTAATAGCTTAGAATGTGAAAATAAGAAAAGAAATGACAATTTTGTAATTAATGTATAAAAAGGATATTTTTGTAATAAATTGAATCAGTATAGGTTAGCTTTGTAATGAGTTAGCACATGAGGGCACGAGTTGGCACACTTTATTCTTGGTTACGACTCAGCATAGCATGGCACGAGTCAACAATGTAGGCCTTGCAACAAGTTTGCACCCATAAAGACGAGTCAGCACAGGCACCAAACCTTCCTTAATGTCATTTTTCCTTCAAATCTTTAATCTAAAGCCCTCAATTGTACTTCAAATCACCTATATGGACAAAAAGATATATTATAAAAATAAAATAAATAATAAAATAAATAAAACACATGCATAAAACTAACAAAATGATGCAAAAAAGATAAAATGGCTATGTTATATTGCATGACATCATATATACATATATAGATAAATAATAGAAAAATATCCGTCATATACCATAGCATGTGCAAATCAACATCTACCATAGTATGTACATATGAACATACATAATAACTTGTATATATTAATATATCATGATATGCATCAGAGCTTTCTCTCGATTTCGGGTGGATTTTCGGAAGCTTGCTTTTAAGGTGTGAGATGGGATAAGGCTCACTTAACACATAAATTGGCCACTTCACCATAAAGAGGGATCAATTGCAGTTTATGGTTGGTAGTCAACCTATGAAAAGCATCTACTAGTGGGCCTAAAAAGGAAGGTGTCATAGAGTTTCCACCTGATAGAATAGCGGGAAGTTTATCTCAACCTTTTGATGCCCAAATAGAGGTTGGTGTTCAGGACATCACACTTATTAGGCATCTTGGTTAGGCATTATTTTATAATCAGGTTTTAAATTTTAATCCTCTCTCCTCTTTCACATGATGCAAGGTGATAGAATTAAATAAACATTCCAATCAAATAAGAAAAGCAATAAATAAATAAAATTCCTACTTAAGATTATTACAGAAGCAAATCATCCCAAAGAAATAATATACAAAAGAGAAAATAAATATCACACATAAAATGAATTATCAATTAGTATTGGGAACATTGATTCCTTCATGCATATTTACAAAAAAGGGTTTTATATTGTATAAATTTGGGCTAAAAAATTAGACATTGGTCCATATTAAGAAGGAAAACCCAATTGACTTGATAGAAAATATCTTAGCATTTTTTATCTCATCGTGCACAAAAATTCTTTTTAACTAACTATTACATTCTCGAAATAATACATCAAAAAGGAAAATAAATCCATAATGCAAAATAAATAATTAAATAAATAAATCCATGAAAAATAAATGAAGGGTAAAAGAACAGGATATGGGCAGCAAGTGGTGGATCATTCAAGAAAGAATGACTTCCCATGCAAGAATTTAAAGCCATTCTCCGAAAGCAAAAAATAAATACTCATAAAACATCAAAATAGGGTAAAAAGTCAATATACAAATAACAATAATTTTAGTATAAAAATAATGTAGAAATAACCTATACAGTATGGAATTATGCAAAATAGTATACAAATGTGATAGAAAATGATGAACATACATAAACATGCATAAATTATATCAAAATGGATTTAAAAATACCCAAGGATGGCCAAAAGGGGTGAGGGATGGCTAAGAAAAAGTGAGAGACAGACAAGGAGGAGGAGGGAGGATATCCCATCCCTTACTCCTTCCCATCTATTACCACTGGACAGAACTAAAAAATGCTGAAAATTATGAATGTGCAGGAAAATGACCAAGGTGAGTTTTTAGCCATGAAACATGCATTCATACAATTTAATCATGCCAAAATACATTATAATCATGAATCATACATAAAATACATAATTATCATGCTCTAACGAGATTGAAGGAATCAAAAAATAAGCTTTTAATACATAATAATGGAGGAACCTCATATTTAACACACCTTCACATGCAGATGAGGTCAAAATTCATAACTCAAAACATATCAAATGAACATGCATATTGTTCTAATCATCATGACAAACAAGCATGCCAATATGTATAGAAGAATCACATGTTCATGCCAATTATATTTTAGAGAGAGAAAGCAGGGGAAGAATCTAGAATATTACCCCCAGGAGATATTCTAACTCTATGAAGATGGTAGTTCAAATTTTAACTCTGAATCATGCTTCTTATTCTCAAAAATAAAATATGCAATTCATTTTTTCTTGGTACATTTTTAGCAAAAGTTATTTAGAGCTTAAAGTGCTAGAGAGAGGAAGAAACTTTTCTTCTCATCTAATGGTGGCTCTCAAAAAAATTGATTCCTCCTCTAAAACCTTATATTTCTTATTTTTTATACTTTTGGAAGATTTTTAGTTGAAAGATTCCTCAAATCACTCCAAATCTAGAGGTAAAATCCCTCTAAATTTGAAAAAAAAAATCTTAAAAATCAAAACTATCATTTTTGAAAGCCCAGAAAGGTGGGAAATGTTACTTTAAGTGAGGGATGGACATCCCTTAATAAGGGACGACTATCCCTCACCACTAATCCATAGATTTCACTAAAAACCCTATAGATGAACCCCATAAGAGAGAGATAGCCATAGACAGACACCCCTTAGCTGATAGATGGCCGTTTCTTGCATTTTATTAAAACACTTGGAAACATTTAGAAATACATAGAAAATCATAAAAAATCTTTTAAAAAAAGTGAGAAATTCATTATAGGAGCTTTGAGACCCCGAACCTATTGTCAGTAATATAGTATCTTTTCATCATCGAGTAACCTTGATCCAAGCTATCTTGGGTCATGGTGTCTATAGCTGTCCCTAATTTTAAAGAGCTGGTGCACTAGTGCCATAGTGAACCAAAATTTAGAGTAAAATGGAAAAAGATGCGTACTTGAGGTAGAAAATCTCTTGGTTGATTTATTATTTGAAATTTCTAATTAGCACCTGAGGCATACAGAATCAAGGTTCAAGACTAACTCTATTAAAAGCGGTAATTCTTTGGTTATCTAATTAGCATCTGGGGTATGCAGAATTTAAACAATGAAGGCATTTGCTTGATTAACGCCTAGGGCATGCAAAATCAAGGTTTGAGACTAGCTCCATTGAAGGCAATAGGACTCCACTTGTTAAATTAGTGTCTAGGCCATGCAGAATTGAGATAAGAAAATTTTCACTTAATCAGTGCCTAGGGTATGCAGAATCAGGTTACTTTAAATGCATCCAATTAGCGCTTAAGGCAAAAAGAATCAAGATGACTTGAAGAGGACTGATTAGCACCTAGGGTATGAGAAATTAGGCCTTGCTTGGGTATACCTGATTAGTGCCTGGGGCATGCAGAACTAGAATATCAAAATTAAATTTGACTAGTGCCTAAGGCATTCATGATCGGAATGATTTATTGTACTTGACTATTTGTTTGTATGGTTGTTAACATTCCACTGGGGATGTCTTTGACAAGTGTGTACCTATAATGCTTCTTGTTGTGTAGTTTTAATGTAGAACATCATTGTATTTCTTTAAAAGAACGGATAAATACCCCTTGGTGGAGGTTTTTTATGCCTATTGTTAAAAAAGTGGCAAGTATTAGTGTTTTACTTAGTTTGGCCTTCCCGAGCTTCTTTTATTATTGCTTATTTTTCTTCTCTTTTGTCTCTATTCTTTTCTTTTTTTATTTCATTTTTTATTTTAATATATTTTTGTTTTGTTATCATTTGTTATTTCTTAGTTATCAAGTTGTAATTATTTATGAATCAACTCATTAATCCTATGCCATTTTTCTTCAAGCATGAAAAACATAAATAAATAAAATGGAACATGAAATAAGATGATAAATTATATACATCTTACTTCTATATACATCCAAATTTTGGTAAGTATTCCCAAAATACAAAATAAATAAGTCACTAAGAGGGCCCTGATCCAAGTGCTCTACAATACCCTGGCCCTAATGGTGGCCTAAGAGCTAACGGCCTAGATGGTTAAACCAATGCCAGAGGTGGATGCTCTTCCACCTACTTGAATACAAACCTAAAGCCTGGTAGTACTGATCTCAATGGATACAAAACCTATGCAATGACCTCTGCCAATCTCTCTAATACCTGGCCTACCTCGTGAACTGCCCAGGAGTGGCTCTCTAAATACCTCATCAGGCCTCGCCTTAAGTCCCGAAGATATCCCTTTATCTCCTCATCAATTTTAATGATAGCCTACCTAGCCCCGTTACTGCAATCTCAATACATATGCTCTAATCTTTGAGTTGAGTAATGGAATCATCGACCACCTGCCGAGACTTATCAAACCTGCGACCTGTAGTCTGCATGCCAACCTTGAGTCCCTGTACCTTTATTTGAAAGGCCTGAACAGTGGCTACTAGGGCCTTAATTATAGCTGATAGGGCCTAGAGGGACTGTACTACTATAGACACAGTCTATAGCATCTCCTTCTAGCATCTGCTAGATGCCTTCAACACTGCTAACCTCATAGAGAAGTCATATAAGGGAGGAGCTAATGGCACGTGTATAGGAGAATTTGGCATTGCTGGTGGTGGTTTAGTAGATATGGATACCCCAGGGTATCCATAAGGTGGTGGGGTCATGGAAAATGATGCCTATGGATGTCTATTTAGAGAGAATCTCATAGAAGGCAACCTTTGATACCTCATAGGAGATCAGAAGTATGTTGGCATCTGTAAAAAACAACCTAAGAAATCATACAGATTAATCTACATGTCAATGCATAGTCAAAATCTATCCCTATCTCCTGTGTCTCCTAGTACTCATCTGGCTGACCATCCTACTAAAGTGGCTACCCTGGAGGCATTTGAGGCTCTGTTCGTGCCTTTCATACTGCTTGCTCTTGTGCCTCATTTCTAGCCGCTGCATCAAGAACTATAGGGTCCAAATCGTATCTTTATCAGGTCTCGAGCACTATCAGTAGTCGGTATTGGCCCTTGTGTCCCTCTAAAGGCTCCATCATGCTTATGGTGATTTCTGCCTAGAGGTCTATATGAATACTCTCTCGAACAGGATCTCCAAAGTGGTCCTTCTCCAGCATGAGTGATATCAGCATCCTGGTAATAACTTTGCCTATACACACCTACATCCCTAGCATAGTGCTTACCCTCTTTAGTGTGGAGATGATCTCATAGGTGATATATATATAGTGGCCCTCTTACATTTTCCATAGATAGGTGATGTCCATTGAAGTAATATTACCTAGACTTCGAGTACGCCCTAGGTATGAAGTAGACAACACCTTCAGTAAGTATTTGTATACCTGAAGAGCCAACATCAAACTCTTTACCTTATTTGAGCCGTATACTGCTTTGGGTAGAGTCACAACCCTCTACCTATCTCCATCCAGCATTCATGGTGGGTTCACTATGTATGGGCTAATAAGAAATCCTATAGCCTCTGAGAATCTACAACAAATGATGTTAAAAGGGATCCTTAAGGCTTTGAATCATATTACCCCCTGTCTAGTGTCAAACCACTAATAGCCTCCATACTCTATGGTGAATAGTACCTCTTACGTGATGTTAGGATAAGTATAATAGTCTAAGGTGAAAAAATCTATCAATCTTGCCCTAACCAAAAGCCTATCGGCCTACCCAAGCGACCTAAACTCCTTCAGGAATTGTCTTCATATGAATCGGCCCGCTCTATACTGAACTTAGCCTAAAGATCAATATCTGGTGGCTTGCCTAGCTATCATATAGTTCGGCACTAGCTGGGATGGCTGGGGATGCATTATCCTATGAGGTATCCTAGAAAAATTTTTACATGTTAACTTGTTTTTTAATCCAATAGGTAGCAAGGCAAAATATCAAAGTTATATAAGAGGCGCATACATAGCTTAACAGTCACTAATAGAAAAAAAATAAGTTGAAAGCATCTTGGACATTTTACTAGAAACCAAATGAAATTCGAGTAGCATTTTAGCTAGAAATGGCACTGCCTCCTGTATAAGAATTGCATTTAACCAACACAAAGACTATTATAGATGCCAATTAAATTTTCACGCTTTTTAAGAAAACTTCACAAAAATTCGACAGCATTCTGACTAGAAATGTGATTGTCCCCAATATAAAAAGACATATTTAAAGGCAAGCAATAAATCATAGGCCCTTCGGGGCTACCAAACAACATAATCATCAAAATTTCACATTTTACGAGGACACTAAATTAGACAGAAATTCGGCAGCATTCTGACTAGGAGTGTGATTGCCCCCCATGTAAGAATTACATTTAAACCATACACAGTAAGCCACAAGCCATAAAGGTTGTTAAACAATTACAATCTTGAAAAAAACTTACACTTGGTGTAATAACAACAAAAATGCTTCTAAGAATTCAAAGATTGCATACAGTATCGCCTAAAAATAGAATGATAAATGTACGTGCTCACACATTAAGCTTATAAATAACTATGGTGTCATGCAAAGAAAATTTGGCATTTTATATTGTGTCACTTAGATTACAAGCCATCATTGATTTTCAAACATAACACACTAAATACAGAAAAAACAACAAGTGCAAGCACCCATTGTGCCTAAAACTAAAGTTTTCTAACCTAAGTTATATTATAACTTTAAAAAAAAAAGTTAAATCATACTTACTTGGACAAGGTAGAAAGAAAAAGAAATAATGGTAGAATAGTTATACTCCCTAAAATGTGGCTCATTTTAAAAAATTCATAGGCATAAACAGCTCATGAATCGGATGTCGGATGAGAGAAAAAGAGATGAAAAACCATATCTGAAGCTTAAAAGTTAAAAAAAAATAGAGGTTTGGCCGGAAAATAAAAAAAGACCTTTTAAATTATCGAAATCAAGCAAGGGATGGGAAGCCCATCCTTCACGAGGTGATAGAAGGGATGGAAAGGTGTCCCATCCCTCAGGTTAAAATGACCAAAATGCCCTCTATTTTTAATTTTTCTTTATTTCTCTTATTTTAACTCCATTTTCTTCGATTTTTTGATGACTTTCATCAATTTTTCACTATCTATCCATCTAAAATTAATTTAACAACATAATTATGATATTTTTATAAGTTACTCATTATTCTTTGATATTCACAAGCTTTAATTATTCTTTTAATACATGCAACTATACAAAACTCTGAGATACCACCTGAAATTCGAGCGTCCTTTTTTACAAATGACTCTTCACATCCCAAACTCTTTATAACTATCGGTTAAGGCCATCAACCCTTCCAAATTTCATGCAAAATGCAAATAAAAAGCAAATGTGATAATATGTACGTGTAATGCATGGGACATGCAAATGTGACTTTTATCATTCCACAGGTGAGAGACGGGATGCCCATAGCTCACTCAGTGGTGAGTGATGTCCATCCCTAATGCTTGATCTCTTTGGATTTTTTGCCTTTGACTTTTCATCTTCTTGGAAGCTTCCTTCATGTATTTTCTGTTTCCCCTTTCCTTTCCTTTTCTTTCTTTTTCTATCTGCTTCTCTCAATCATTAATTATTGTTCATATCATTTTTATATTATAGACTATTTAAAAATTAAAAAATCATTGCCACCATAACCACCAAACTTGCAAAGTTGTACTAGTTATTAGATGACTCGAGAACTTGGTAGGACTGTCAGTTAGCTCCCTATTCTAGCTTGAGGTTCTTGAGGAGAGTGTTTTTGGAAAAGAATCTATTGCTTGCTGCTGCTCAATTTTGGGTTGTGAGGTTTCCTGTATTCAGGTTTACTCACCAGGAGCTTTGCCCCCTACTAGAGAAGTTTGCTGCTATGGTCGGTGTTAGATTTGAGCCTGACGTCCAACCTAGTCTACCATCTACTGTTTCTAGGTCTCCTAGAGAAGTGGTTCATGCTCTTAATGCTTTACCTTATAAAGCTTGAGGTTTAGCTCCCTTCAAAGGGACATTTCCACTAAAGTAACTGATCGATGTTCTTATAGATTTCGATGATGTGCCCACTTTTTATACCGGCATGGTGCTTCTTTGTTGTTTCACCCCATGCCTGCTAGTACATAGTAAGGATCCCATGACTAGTGACTACAAGCTATTCAGTATAGTGGATGGCATATACCGAGGATGTAATCCATTCCCTGTGATCATAGTAGAGACTCTCTTAGGCCAGGATGTAGTTCATTGTGACCCCAACTCTTTTCTTATCGACAGTCTATTACTTCTTCAGGTACATCCTTGATTTTAAGGTAGTATACCCCTTCTGGGTTTTTATACTAGCTTTTTCTTGTCGAAACATATGTCCTTTCAAATTTTCACATATCTCTTTGCCTTATTTTTGCCTAAGATGAACCCAACTCATCCTAGTGGTTTTTTTAAGGGCTTTCCAATTTGCAGGGTATTTATTCTCTTCTTTTTCTCTTTTTTGGTATTTAGCCATGGAACCTTTTTAAGCTATTGACATTCATCGATTCTCTGAATTCATTTCCATCGCTATCTGACAAAATAGCAACATCTTTGGATAATAGCTTTTTAACCATAAAAATGCCTTCCCACATGGGCTTGAATTTGCCTCGTATATTTGGAACTCCCAATCTCATATGTTTGAACACTAGGTCTCCTTCTTTCAGGGGTGTTTCCTAACTTTCTTTCTAAATGAGCGAGCGAGTCTTTTCTGATAGATCTGATTACGATAGTAAGCCCTTATTCTATCGCCATCTAACAGGTTGAGTTATGCTAGTTTTTGCTTAGCCCATTCTGCTTACAATATCTCTGCTTCCAAAGCAACCCTTAGAGATTGATGCTCGACTTTTACAGGTAGTACTAATTTGATTCCATATACTAAGGAAAATGGTATGGCTCTTATAGATGTTCTATTTATAGTCTTATAACTGTATAATGTGAAAGGTAGTTTATCAGCCCAATCCTTATAGGTTCAAACCATTTTGGCCAAGATCCTTTTCACATTCCTATTAGCTACTTGAACTGCTCTATTTGCCTAAGGTCGATAAGGAGAAGACTTATGGTGTTGTACCCCATCTTGATGAGCATCTATCTGATCTTACCGAAGAACTGTAACCTATTATTTGATGCCACATGGTGAGGCAAACCATATCTGCATATTAAATTTTTCTTGATGAACCTAGCCACATCCCGTACAACTACTTTCTTGAAAGACTCAGCTTCTACCCATTTGGTAAAGTAATCAATGGCCACTATGATGAACCTGTGTCCATTAAAAGCAAGTGGATGAATCATTCCTATGATATCTACATCCCATGCAGCAAAAGGCCAAGGTGTTGTAAGGTTGCACAGTTCTGAAATAGGCAAATATCTCAAATTTGCATATTATTACAATAGCTGACATTCCTTGATGTAGTTATAGCAATTAGTGTCTATTGTGAGCCAGAAGAAACCTTGCCTTATAATCTTCTTTGTTAAAGCTAGGCCATTCATTGAGCACCACACACTCCCGTCTGTATTTTTTTCATCACCTTCCTTGCTTCCTTCTCATCCAAACACCCTAACTAGATTCCATCAGGCTATCTCTTATAAAGAACTCCTCCTACGATAATGACCTGGGAGAATAACTTATAAATCAATATTTGGTCCTTTTTAGTTGCTTCTTTAGGGAATACTAACCTTTCAAGATAATTTTGGATATCAAAGTATCAAGGCCTCCTATCGTTCACCTCGACATCTATGACCTGTTGCTTCACAAAACATAGCTTATCAAAACTCAAAATTAACACAAGCTTCATAACTACTCCTTTTGGATTATCCCAAATGGACACCAAGGTAACCAAAGCATGTGTTAACTGATTAGCTTCCCTAGGCACAAATTCGAATTAACAAACTTTGAACTTACCACTTAAAACCTTCAGGTGTCTAAAATAAGGTAATAAACATTCTTTATTCACTAACCACTCTTTCTTTACTTGGTAAATCGCTAAATATGAGTCTCTAAACACCCGCTGCAGACTTTTCCCCTATAGCTAAGAGAGCTTCTAAACTAAAAATGCAAGCCTCATACTCTATTTTATTTTTTATGGCTTTGTAACTTAACTTTTTAGTTAATGGAAACTTTTCACCTTCCAAGGTAATGAAAATCACTCCTGCTCTTACTCCCTTATTATTCACAGCTCTATCAAAGTACATCTGCCATCCCTATACTGTTACGACTTTTATATGTTTATTGGGAAACTCATAAGTCACATTTTCTCCTTCTTGAGGTTGATCGACCAGGAACTCTACTACTGCCTTCCCTCTAATGATTTTTCTAGTGATGTACTCCATATCAAACTCCTACAAGAGGACAAAAACCATCCACCTATCTTTCCTAATAATGAAAGAGCTTTTTGTAAGTACCTAAGAGGATTCTGCTTGGCCACAGCTTGGATTTCGTAGGAGTGGAAATAGTGTTTTAGCTTTTTTGATGTCCATATGATTGTTCGATAGAGCTTTTCAACTTCAACATACTTTGCCTTGTAAGGGAGGAACTTCTTGCCGAGGTAATATATTGTGTATTCAATCCCCGAAGCCATCCTCTCGAACCATTTTGGCTTTCATTGAACTATCCTCTATTACCAAGTGACATGACATCGGTAAGTATACCGAATCAGCAAGTAATATAGGGAAATATATTTGAGATCTTAAAATATCATACCCAAAGTATAAAGGACTATTATGTTAAATATCTATGGTTGAATGAAATAATTTAAGACAATTCCCTAATTTGAGATTGAGGAGAGCTTTAAATATAAATAACAAAATAATCTAAATAACAAAATAGAAAACTAAAAATAATGAAATTAAAGGCTAAAACATTAACTAAAATCATTGTTTAGGTTCAATCATCCTCCCCATACCCAAATGTGAATTAATTAATCTTCAGTTATATAGATTGAATTAGGATAACCCTTTATACCTAAGAATCCCATTCTGAAGAAAACTACTCTAATCACAAAATATCCCATTCCAGAGTAAGTCCTATGATTAGCTTGTGCGCAGGTCTAACATTCTAGGTTTGCCATTTCGAAGCCAAACAACCCAATGTCCCATTCATTTTACGCAAAACTCTAGTTCTAATACCACAAAACCTATTACCTATCAAGTCCCATTTTGGAGTAATCTCAAAGTTATAGAAAATAAGATAGAGAAATAGAGCATAGATAAATCCATGGCATTCAAACATTAAAATCAAATACCCAATCTAGATAGCATCATAAAATCATCCATCACCATCAAATAAAATAATTAAAATATCAAAACCTATGAAATAACATTTACAAACTAGTAAAATAAACCATCAATCCATAAATATATTCAAATAAGTTCAATATTCATATAGGCATTGGGGATTCAAAGATTCCCCAAACAACAAACTAAGTACTCACAATCAATTAAAGAAAAGAAGCGAGAGAAGAATGATAAAACCTAAAAAATCAGTGTGGAGCTGAAACCCAGCTGCTTCTCCTTCAATCTCCTATGGAAGATGAGTTTGAGTTGAAAAAGATGAAATCTAAACTCTAAAAGTATGAATCTAATCTATATTTAAGTATTTAATCTGAATAAGTATAAATAAAACCCTAAAAATTAAAGAACAAATAAAAAAGAAAAAGAACTTATATCTAAAAATCCCATTTTTTTACCAAAAAGCCAATCTTCATTATATAGCCCGATATGGGTCTCAATCAGCACCATTTTCCTATTGATCGTGACATGTTGCTTATCTCAATTATAGACTGGAAAATTACTATATATAGTTAGCACCATTTGCCTGCTGACCGTGAGGTCTGCTTTTGGGCATAGGTCATGGTTAGCACCATTTTCCTGCTGACCATGAGGTGCCTTTGAATTGCATTTTGTACTAAAATTGCACTATGTCACGATCAACACCAAAACCCTTACGACCGTGAGGTATTTAAAAATTCTACAATTCATCACAAAACACCATTAAAAGTTATCCAAAAGTACATAAACGATAGAATTAGTTAAATTTGACAAAAGTTATTAAAAGTAACATAAACAAAACAACAAACACATAAAAGACACTAAAACCAAAATAAAATTAAACACAAAAACTGGAGTTAACAAATACCCCACACTTAGTCTTTACTAGCTCTCGAGCAAATGAATTAGCCATATTCCTGTATACTCAAACTCAAAGAAAGAAAACACAAATTAAAAAAATAGAGCAACATTTTATTAGATGTCACTAAACAAAATCCTAAATCGAAAAGACTCAATTAGACCATACTAGCTAATCTCTTTTTGTGTGTGTGTTAGGCCAAAAAAAAAATTAAGACTTTTGAAACAAAAATTCCAGTGCACTTCGATAATCAAGAAAAGAACTCATGTACAAAAGTTTTGTAAACGTGGTTTTGCTCATGAAACTCAAGAGATGCCATAGGCCTCACCTTTAGCATCAAAATCCGAAGGTCATCTCTGCAAATAACTCTAAGCAAGATAAGATTCTTAGGTATTAAATAGGTTGTAATGTCTAAGGTATGGCTATTAAGAAAAGATTAGGATTCACAATTTAGAATTGCCATTTCTAACTCAACTTACCCCCTTTTTTTTCTAAAATCAAGACTTTAACTCTACCCTTATTCACTCATCATCATTGCCAAACTTCAAATAACTGAAATGTAGAACATTTCTCAAGGAAAAAATACAAAGAAGAAGAAGAATCCTCTATAGGTTTCTTACTGAGATTATAGCACAATTGATGTCTAAAGAGCTTAGAATCTTCTCCTTTACACATAGAGTACCCCACACTTAGATGAAACCAAGATTGCTAGCTATCTTTCTTTCTTTCTTCTTTTTTTTTATTATTCATTTATTATTTAGGTAGAGCAATCAATTCTACAATTGATAAGTAGAGACTCAAAAATTCATTCTTAAAGAGGAACTACATTCTGAAAATTTTCTCAATCTCACTTGATATTGGTAATGTATCCCCAACTATAGAATCTAACAATTGAAGCACAACCTTTTACAAAGGGTAAGACAAGGGCCTTTTAGGCTTAAAGGATAAATTAACACACATTTAGCCTACTCAAATAAGCTCAAAAGGGCTTATAAGTGATATTTTATAGCAAAGGTTGGTTAAAAGATCTTTTAAAAATTTGATCAAGAAAAATGTTACCCAAGTCATTTCTAATCTCATTTTTGAGTTATTTACTTCCTTCGGAGGTTGACGAGGAAAGTTTTAGTGCTTTAGAATTCCCACTCAATCACCTTCATGCATAGTTTTTTTTTATTTTTCAAAAATAGGCCTAAAGTGCGCATTTATTAGGATATTTACTAGTATAGATTCAATTGAAACTAACCAATAAAAAGAAATTCATTCAACAATTAACTACTCTTTTGCTATTCAAATTATTTTAAACAGGATTTTCTAGCTATAAGTTCAAGCTTATTCACAACGGGAACAAATAACAAGGGCAAACTGAACTTAAGATGCAAAAGTAAGTAATAACAATAATAAACAATAACTGAAACAAACATAACAACTATACAAAAATTATTAACAAAACTAAAAAATAAAGTAATTTAAAAATGACAAACTAATAACATAAACTAAAAGATAAAGCTCAAAACAACATTAAAAGAAAAAAAATAAAAGACATAGCTAAAAAAATATAACATTATTAAGAATAAAAATTCAAAACTACAATAAACTATTAAAAAGAGAAATAAAACAAAAAAGCAACTAAATAAGGTGGGTTCATGTTCATCATGCTAAAATTAATGCAAATGAATAAGAAAGTGGGTGCTTGATAAAAATGTAGATGAGAAGAGGAAGAACTAGAATAGAATGCAAAAATGTGCTAAAAATGAATTTTTTAAGATAAGCATAGCTAAAAGTATCAGACACACAACAGAGACAAACAGTCCCTGCCGTATGCATCAGAATTTTTCGCAAATTTTACAAACTTTAATACCCACTTTCATGCATATTAACATATTCAATCCTAATCTTATTTAAGCAATCAATAATGCTTAAATGAATCACCACACATTTAGAAAAGCACAAACTAAAAACTTAAAAAGTAAAACAGTAAATAAAATAACAACTATTAAAGAGTAGGGTTAGAGAAATAGTTGTGGTTTAATGAGTCCCAACTCGACTCTTATTACTATCAGGAGGCGAAGCTTATGATCCAAATTTTGGTCTCTCTAAACTTTACTTCTCATTTTCCCTCATAAGTAGGAGAAACATATCGAAATTCACCAAGGTGGAAAATACCATATCTTTGATGAAATACCCCTCCACCTCGAGTTGTTCAAAATGTACTCCTCTAGCTCTTCTAGTCTTAAAAGACTCTTCAAGTGGACTGAATTCAGTGCTTTCACTTGAGAGTTGAATCATTCTTGCTCTTTTGGTGAACAATCCTTCGTAAGAATTTAAACTCATTCTCCAAGATGAAGGTCTTATCTTCGACAATGATTGGTCCCTCCTCCAATTTATGCACCCTGCACTTAATTTCTTCTTTTGCTACTAGGTGTGCATGAATCAATTCCTCACTATCACTATTACCTTGATTCTTCCTAGATTTACTCAAGAATTACAACTTGGATTCTAGGCTTTTCAATCCTAATTCTTGATCTCTTAATAGATGCTCTTGGGTCTTCAATAAATTATCTTATTTGTTTATCTTTTACTATTTAGAATTAATTATGGCCATCCATTATTCTCTTTCAGCTCTCAATTGCTTCTCTTTGCTTCCAAGCAAATCAAGGAGGACTTGAGTTTTTAAGGCATTTGACTCTTACAATATCCATTGTGAGCCAAGATCTGTAAAAGATGGTGATGAGTAGTTTGTTAAAGGTTGATGTGAGTATTTCAGCTCTTGCATTTCTCTCCTTAACTCTTCCATTTGCGCTCTCAAAAGAACCATTTCATCATCTTAGATAGAACCATGCATCAATTGAAAATGCATCATAATCTTCCTGTAAAGAATAAAACCAAATCAAAAATAAAGGAAAATAAAAAAAATATCTCAAACTAAGCTTAATAAGAAATATTAAACAAATAACATCATTATCCCTAGCAACAGTGTCAAAAACTTGACACAATGTCGACAAGCATACTAAATAAACAAGTAATAAAGGGGAATATATTTGAGACCTTAGAATAGCGTACCCAAGGGATAAAGTGCTATTATGTTAAATATATATGGTTGAGCAAAATAATCTAAGATAATTCCCCAAATTTAGATTGAAGAGAGTTCTAAATCTAAATAACAAAATAATCTAAATAAGAAAATAAACAACTAAAACTAATGGAATTAAAGACTAAAACATTAATTAAAATTATTGCTTAGGTCAACCTCCCCATACCCAAATGTGAATTTAATTAATATTAAGTTATATATATTGAATTGGGATAACCTTCATACCTAAGCATCCCATTCCAAAGCAAGCTATTCTAATCACAATATGTCCCATTCTAGAGCAAGTCATATGATTAGTTTATGTGTGGGTCTAACATCCTAAGTTCAAATTACTTTTCCATTCTGAAGCCAAATAACCCAAGGTCCCATTCATTTTACTCCAAACTCTAGTTCTAATACCATAAAACTTGCAACCTATTGAGTCCCATTCTGGAACAATCTCAAATTTACAGCAAATAAGATAGAAAAATGGAGGATAGATAAATCTATGGCATTCAAACATTAAAATCAAATATCCAATTTGTAAAGCATGATGAAATCATCCATCACCATCAGACAAAATAATTAAAACATCAAAATCCATGAAATAACATTAAAGAACCAGCAAAATAAACCATCAATCTATAAATATATTCAAATAAGTTCAGTATTCACATAGGTATTGGGGATTCAAAAATCCCCCAAACAACAAACTAACTACTCATAATCCATTAAAGAAAAGAAAAGAGAGATGAAGGATAAAACCTAGAGAATCAGTGTGGAGCTGAAACCCATATGAAAACCCAACTGCTTCTCTTTCAATCTTCTATGGAAGATGAGCTTGAGTCAAAGAAAATGAAATATAAAATCTAAAAGTGTGAATCTAATCTATATTTAAGTATTTAATCTAAATAAGTATGAATAAAACCCTAAAAATTAAACAAAAAAATTAAAAAGAACCTAGATCTAAAAATCCCATTTTTCTGCCAAAAAGGCAATCTGCATTATATAGCCCTAACATAGGTCACGGTCAGCACCATTTTTCTACTAATTGTGAAATGCTTTTCATCTCGTTTCTGGACTGGAAAATTACTATGTCATAGTCAGCACCATTTTCTTGCTGACCATGAGGTCTGCTTTAGGACATTTGTCATGGTCAGCACCATTTTCCAGTTGACCATCTCTGAATTGCATTTTGTACTAAAACTACACTATGTCATGGTCAGCACCAAAACCTTAGTGACCATAAGGTATCTGAAAATTCTGCAATTCATCACAAAACAACATTAAAAGCTATACAAAAGTATATAAGAGATAGAATTAGCTAAATTTGGCAAAAGTTATTGAAAGTAACCAAAAACAAAACAACAAACACATAAAAGACACTAAAACCAAACTAAAAATAAACATAAAAGTTGGATGTATCACTAAGTACAAAATCAAAGGTTTACCTACATGGGGTGGTCTCAACACCAGTAGATGTAGTAAATAATCAAGGATGGTATCGAAGGCTTTTTGACAATCCTCATTCCAAACCATAAGTTGGTCCTTTTTTAGTAGCTTAAATATTAGCTCGTAAATCGAAGTCAATTTGGCTATGAACATACTTATGTACTGGATATTACCGAAAAACCCTCTAACTTCTTTCTCCTTCTAGGGTATTGGCTTTTTTTAAATGGCTCTTATCTTATCAGGGTCTACTTTTATGCCTCTCTGACTTACCACATGGCCTAAAAGCTTACCTAAGATAACTCTAAAGATGCATTTCTTAAGGTTAAGGCAGAGATTGTACTTGCTAATTCTCTGGAAAAACTTTTTTAATGCTTCGAAGTGACCTTCCCTGGTGACCAACTTGATCATCATATCATTTATATACACCTCTACTTTTTTATGGATCAAGTCATCTAAGATCTTTGTGGCCATTCTCTGATAAGTAGCACTTGTATTTTTAAGATAAAAAAGGCATGACCTTGTAAGCATATGTTCCCCATTCAAGTATGCAAGCCATTCTGATCTTAACCACTATCTTATTCAAAATTTGGTTATACACGGCATATCCATCCACAAAACTGTACATGGCTTAAGCAGCTGCACTATTAACCAAAACATTTATAAGCAGCAAAAGAAAAGTCATCTTTGGGATAAGCCTTGTTTAGATCCCTATAATCTATACATATCCTAACTTTTACATCTTTTTTCACTACAGGGATCACATTTACTAGCCATATGGGATATTGAACTTCCACTAAGAACTTAGCCTCTATTTGTTTTCTAACTTCCTCTTTAACTTTCTCAACCTACTTTGACCTAAGTCTTTTAAGTTTTTACTTAATCAATTTATACCCTTGGTATGTTGGAATGGCATGTTTGGTGATTTCTTGATCTATCCCTGGCATGTCTTCATAGGTCCAGGCAAAGACTTTTTCATAATTTTTCAATATTCTCTCAAAATTTTATCTCTTTTCTGGAGTTATGTCAAATGGCAATAAAATTTCTTTTGGGTTTTCCTTAATTTCACGATTGAATAAACATTTGTTTGTTGAGTTAATGTCAAATATGAATGCTTTATGATCATGATCATGCATATTAAAATCAGAAGAAACATCACATAAGTAAGCAAGATTATTCATCTTATTAATGTAATCAAAAGAGCAAACATTGTTCTCATCAAAAAATTCAGGAACATAAACAACATCAATAAAAGTATCTTCTTTAATCTTATTAGAATCAAGCATCTCCTCCACCTTTGGGTTAGCTTTGGATGGTTTTTCAGCTTCTATCTTCCTTTTGCCTTTCAACTGGGTCACAAGTAAATTCTTTATCAGGACTTCCTCTGGTGCTCCTTTATCCTAGGCTGAGTGTTGTAATAAGATCTCTTCATCCTAAAAACCCTAAACTGGTTTGATGATTCAAATTTCCCAGTAAAAAATGTCATTGAATAGCTCAAACCTTAGCTCTAGCTCATCCCTTATCATCTAAGGCTCATTTCCCTATAATTCAAATAAGGATCCAAAGCTGGTACAAATCTCTAAAAGATATAGAGATTCCTTCTACTGCCTTTTTCCTTTCCCCTTCTTATTTAGACTTGTAAAGCCTAATTCTTTCTTGTCCTTTAGAACTTTAGCAGCTATAACGATTTGAGGCCCTTAAGAGTTCTTGCCTAAACTAGCCCCTGGTATAAAACTCATCTTTTTAAGCATATTAATCACTTAAGTACTATCAGAGAAACTATCTTAACTCTTTTCATTGCTAATAATCGCCATGTGAAACCCACTGAATGGTAGCTTTGCTATTTTGAGTATAGACACCTAATTCTCCCTTACTACTTTGATAGTAACCACCTGTCCATTATGAGGGACATTTGATGTAAGGTGGATGGCACGCCTCCCAATTTATAAAACCATGTCCTTCCAAGGAGCACAGAGAAATTTACTGGAATAGGCAACACTACAAACTTAGCTTCTATTTTGATAGACCTCATCTTTACTATAGCCTTAAATGTCCTAGCAGCCTGATTTTTTGAATTATCATAGGTAGAAATGATTAGATCATACTTACTAAGCATGCTCTCATTTAATCCAAAGGGTGAAATTGCAACTAAGGGACATACATTAATGAAAAACCTATCATCGACCATCACACAAGCTGTATACTTAGCGTTAACCTGAGCCTTCATATAGAGAGGATGATTGTGATTTCTTCCATCTACAGGTAAGTCGGCATCAGAGTCTATCACATTCTCCCCAGTTCCTCCTCTAATCAAGTCCAACAATTCAGAAGGTGAGATAGTGGTAGCAATAGTAGCCTCGCTCAAAGCCTCAACTAAGTTCTATCTATGCGAAGGAGACTATCTCAACAAATCCCAAATACTTATTTAAGCTTGTGTCTTCTTCAGCTACTTGATTATCTGATCATTCTCGGCTTCTTTCTCAATTGGCACTATAGCAGAAGTTGGTTGCCTTTCAATCTCAGGGGCCATTCTTCCACTCTTTGTAATTGCCTTCACCTCTTTTTCCTCTTCTATATCTTCATCTTGTTCACCAGCTAAACTAAAGATGTCAATAGGCATCAAAGTCCACTCGTCCTTACTCTATGTGGGAGTATCCCAATAGTCAATCATGAAAACTGGTCGATTTTCCTCAACTGGTTCTATTACTTTCAAAATGGAGTGAGTAACAGCCAGGTACTCATTCCTATATAAATCTTACATCACATACCATTCAGGTAAACTTGACCCTATCATATACATTGGTGGAGGCACAACATTATAGCAACTCTTTTTTTTCTTATTCCTCTTCTCTAAATTCGAGATCTGCTTACTATCAATCAAATCTTGAATCATATTCTTCAGAGTATGACAATAATCGATAGAGTGCCTAGTGTGTTGATGGTATACACAATATTGGTCCTCCCTATGATAAGCCATCCCCTAACTCTTTATAGGCCTTGATGGTAGAGGTTAGAGCTTCCCTTCTTTAACCAACCTATTCAGAACTGAAGACAATGACTTCCTTAGGTTAGAATAATGCCTTTAACGAACCTTTATGGTAGAGACCTCTGCAATCTTCCCAAATCTATTCTGCCTACCATTATTCCTGATAGTCTTATTGCTGTTGAAGTTCCTTTTCGTATTCTCACTATTCACCTTTTTACTAGATATTCTCATTTAGCTTTAATGGCTATATCCTTTAAAGACTCCCAGTCTCCCATACCCTTCATCTTTAATCCATCTCTGAGATATGGGCTTGCATTTTGAATAAAAAACCTAATTTGGTTAGCTATGTCAGGCTTCCTCTTCATCTCCATCACCCTTTTTATCCACTTGGTGATATACTTATGGAAAGACTCATCATGCTTCTACTAACGTAATTTAAGGTCTTTTAAGGTGACTTTCATCCTTGTACTACAATCATACTATTTAAGGAATTCCTCAATCAAAAGGTCTTAATCTTCTTTAATTTATCTATCCAATACATGATAAAAGTCTATGGCAAGCCCAGTCAAACTTAAACAAAGGTACTCCACCTTCTATTTGTTAGATAGAGTAGTCCCATTCATAATCAGAGTGTACTATTTGATATGTGTAGAAGGATCTAAGGTGTCATCAAACCTTGGTAGATCAGGCAGCTTAAACCTCTGAGGCAGTGGCTCATCCCTATCCAAATCTCTACCTTCAGGGTTCATCCCTCTTTCAACATATAACAGCCTAGATATAGCTTTAATCTTTTCCTCCATTTTCTTAAAAGCCGAATCCTTAGCATTAGGTCCCCTTATCCTTATATTCATTATCGTGGAAACATAATCATCATCCTCCTCCTCTATAAAATCATCCTCGGGATCATATCTCCTTTCCCTTCTAGATAGGTCTCGAAGTATAGTGGTTTGGACTGTGGTAGTATTCCCAATATAAGTTAGCTCCACTATCTCATAGACGGGTGCCATAGGTTGAGTTCTAGCATTAGGTGCTATTGAAGCCATGATCCCACTAATCATAGCTAGTATCTTCTCTTCAAACTCCTGTAGATGCCTATCCAACCTCTAGTTCGAGTTATCCCTTACTATTTAAGGCTTAATAGGGGTAACATTCAACCTTTCCTTTAAGAATGAAAATCTCGTAGCAGTGTCATCAATTACTCTCCTAATTTCATTCCTTTCTTTAGTCTCGTTCACCATCTCATTTTCCATTTCCAAATTGATTCCATGACTATTTTTGATAGCTAGCTTGAATTCCACTCGGAACTGACCTCTCAACTTAAATCTAAACTTGAGTCTGGCCTTGGCAATTTGGATATGGATCTTTGAACAAGGTGCTCATTCAACCCTCTGGACCACCTAGATGAGTTTATGATGGCTACATAGATCACATATTAGGAGTTATGCATGATTAATGATGTATGAACATGGTACATACATGATGCATGAATACAATGCATGATTTGGTTAAGAATCATTCACAATCACACACAATCATAATAGAAACCTTGCAACCTTATTGATCCTATACAAGAGATCATACGATCTCTTTTCTTAATGGGCTTAACCCATAGGTCAACAGGGCACCCGATGGACGTGCATGGTGCACGATAAAAAATGGGCAGCATAACCTCTCTAATTGAAAGTGCAGGCATATGGGTTTTGACCCTCATATATTTTAACTAACTCACATAGATCGGGTTAGACCCATTGGTGGCATGGCAGCCTTTTATTGATACCCTTCCAATTTCTTTGAGTTTGGTTAATATATAAGGGTCAACGTAGCACGCAAACATTATTATGGTTATACAACCTAGGGATAGTTGCTATTATCATTACATGGGCTTGAGTCAAAGGTGATAAAACTTTAGGATTACCCAAGTATGGTTTCTACTAATAAGTCTAGCACAGCACGAGCATAATGATCGATGGGTCACCATTTTATATACCATTTGGTATTAGACTTGGGCTAGTAAGTCTCCTTGCCACCTCCCTACATTGAGTGAATGTAGGGTATGCTTTAGGATATCATTAGGGCTAAAAGGGATTCCTAACTTAATTCTAAAGCTTTTAGAATGAATGCAATTTTAGAAAGGAGATATGATTAATAAAAAAATCCAATTATAAAGAACTTAACCAAGATGTTTTTCTGAGCAAGGTCTCTTTAGTTCACAGTGGAGTTACCACTGTGATGCACACTGGAGCCTTCTTTCAATTTTGGATGGATTTATAAAGGCCCGCTTTTAAGGTCTGAGATCGGATGAGGCTCACTTAACTTATAAATTGGCCACTTTACCATAAAGAGGGTTTAAGCCCAGTTTATGGTTGGTAGTTAACCTATGAAAGGCATATATTAGTAGGCCTGAAAAGGTAGGTGTCATGGAGTCACCACCTGATAGAACATCAAAAATTTTGTCTTAACCTTTTGATGTCCAAACAGAGATTGGTGTTCAAGACATTACTCTTATTGGGCATCTTGGTTAGATATTATTTTATAATCAGATTTTAAATTTTAATCCCCTATTCTCTCTCACTTGATGCAAGAGCGTATAATTAAATAAATATCCCAATCAAATAAAAAAAGTGATAAATAAATAAAATTCCTACTTAATATTATTATAGAAGCAAATCATCCCAAAGAAATAATATACAAAAGAGAAAATAAATAACATACATAAAATGGGTTATCGATTAGTTTTGGGAACATTGATTCCCTCATGCATATTTACAAAAAGAATTTTGTATTGTATGGATTTGGGCTTAAAAAATTGGATATTAGTCCATATTAAAAAGGAAAACCCAATTAACTTGATAGAAAATATTTTAGCATTTTTTTATCTTATCAAGCACAAAAATCCTTTTTTACTAACTATTAAATTCCCAAAATAATACATTCAAAAGGAAAATAAATCCATAAATGAAAAATAAATAATTAAATAAATAAAGCCATAAAAAATAAATAAAAGGTAAAAGAACCAAATGTGGGAAACAAGTTATGGATCATTCCTAAAAGTATAACTTCCTATGTAATAATTTAAAGCAACCCTCCAAGAGCCAAAAATAAATACTCACAAAACATCAAAATAAGGTATAAAGTCAGTATACAAAAACAATAATTTTAGCATGGAAATAATGCAGAAATAACCTATATAACATGGAATTTCATGAAATAATATACAAATGTGATAGAAAATGATGAACATACATAAAAATGCATGAAATACATCAAAATGGCTTGAACAATACCCAAGATGGCCAAAAGGGATGAAGGATGGCCAAAAAAAGTAAGAGATAGATATGGAGGAGAAGGGAGGACATCCTATCCCTCGGGTGAGGGACAGGCATCCTTTACACCTTTTTCTTGTCTGTCAACACTGGACAATAATAAAAATAGCAAAAAATTATGAATGTACAGCAAATTGACCAAAGTGAGTTTCTATCCCTGAAACATGCATTCATACAATATAAATCATGAAAAAATACATTATAATCATGAATCATACATAAAATACATAATTATCATGCTCTAATAAGATTGAAGGAATAAAAATAAGCTTTTAATGCGCAACAATAGAGGAACCTCATATTTAACAAACCTTCACATGTATATTAGGTCCAGATTCATGACTCAAAACATCTCAAATTAACATACACATTATTCTAATCATCATGATGAACAAACTTGCTAATATGTATAGAAGAATCACATGTTCATGCCAATTAGATTCTAGAGAGAGAAAGTGGGGGAAAAACCTAGAATATTACCCTTAAGAGATATTCTGACTCTATAAAGATGGTAGTCCCGATCTCAACTCTGCATCATGCTTCTTGTTCTGAAAAATCAAATTTGAAATTCATTTTTTCTTGGTGTGTTTTCAACAAAAGTTATTTAGAGATCAAAGTGTTAGAGAGAGAAATAAACCTTACTTTTATAGTAATGGTAGCTCTCAAAGAATTGATTCCTACTCTAAAACCTTAGATTTCTTATGTTTTTATACTTTTGGAAGATTTTTAGTTGAAAAATCCCTCAAATCACTCCAAATTCGAAGGTAAAACCCTTCCAAATCTAGAAAAAAAAATCTTAAAAATTAAAACTGCCATTTTTCAAAACCCAAAAAGGTGGAAAAACTAGACTTTGAATGAGGAATGTGCATCCTTCAATGAGGGACTGCCATCTTTTCCCACTAATCCACGGATTTGACTAAAAACCCTCCAAATGGGCCCTACAGGTGAGAGGTACCCACAGGTGAAAGACGGCCATCTGTCACCTATGAAGGCCCAAAATGAGGTATTTTCATGCATTTTGTTAAAAAACTTTAAAACATTCAGAAATACTTAGAAAATCATGAAAAATGAGAAATTCACGATCGAAGCCTTGAGATCTGAATTCATTGCCAGTAATATGCTATCTTCTCATCATTGGGTAATCTTAATCTAGGGTATCTCGAATCACGGTGTCTACACATACGTTATAACGTGTTCATATAAACATCTACAATGTCATACTCCGTGCATATACCTTTTATTGTATGCCATATGTACTATTTGTATACATGCGTATCAAGCATAAAAAATCCTAGGAAATGCATACATCTCATGCTTTTTATGTATGTAATATTCACCATGCATCATTTTAAAACTCAGTTTCCTTACCCATTATAAATAACTCATCTAGGTGGTTTTGGGACCCCTAACAGTCTATCTATCAGAAGACTTTATCCGAAGTACTCAAAACCCAATATGTCAAAACCAAGGTTAGAACATGATTTAGATTCAGGTTTTGATGCCCTAAAAAAACCTTAATCGTATGAATAGTACTTTTGGGTAATGAATAGTGATATCGACCAACACTAGGGTGAGTAATACCACCCGGGATCATAGAGACCCATAAAAATTTCTCTTCACCACTGGAAAGTAAAATTCATGATGAATCTAGTGATATAAATTGAGATAAAATTAAGGTCAAATAGATCCCCAAAAGATACATATGAAAAAATATCCAGACTATATAAGAGTTTATCAACTTTGACCGACTCAGAAAAATTTTTTGAACCTCAAAAAATTATTCTGATTTCAAGGAACTATTATAAATAGTTTCAATGAATTTTTTGAAATAAAAAATAAATATTTGGACAACTTTGAAAACTTGGAATTTCAAACTGGTATTTTCGCCTCTATACTTATAAATGTATCAAAATTAACTCGGATTAACCTAAAATTTTAAACACACCATAATTAATATTCTTACGTATTTTTAAACTAGTGGAGATGGTTTAACAATTAGAGCTTATAGCCAATGAAATGATGACAAATAGCTTAATATAGACCACACATTGAAAAAATATCAAAGCTAGTTTGATGTTCTAATTAGGGAAGAGGTATAAAAGGCTAAAAAAGATGCAGATTTCTCTAGAGAAATTTATCCCCTTCTGTCTTCTTCTTCCTTCCATTTCTTCCTTCTTCATAATTTCTCGATAACCAAGTTTTTTCCAACCGTTATTTATGAAAAATGATTAATAAAATATTTATATTTAAATGTAACACTTTTTATAGTAAAAAAAAAGCGTATAACAAAAGTAGCAAACCTTCCAAATGTATGTCAATAGGAGTGAGCTTTTCAACCCATTGATGTTTCCAGAACATAACAAAATGAAGCAGGGAAAAGGATGACATAAATGAATTAGGCACTAACTAAAACACCATTTCCTTAAACCCTCCCAAAAAATTAAATAAAATAAAACCTAGTAACATTGCCAATTAGGTGACTACTTGAGCCATGTATACTAATACTAGGGTCTAATAATATAGCTGCTCTCCTTTCTAACATTTTTCATTTTTCGTTTTTTGGAGAAGTCAATACCCGAACCTCTAATCCATTCACATATAGTCATGATGAAAATACTTAGTCTACTCGACAAAAATCTTGAACCATAGCAAAAGGATCGTGTAAGGTGCGCTCTTGACTTCTCTCTTCATCTTTCTTCTATAAACCGAAATCTCCACTACTGATTCTCAATTTTCCCCTCCTTTTCCTTTCTTTAGTTAATAACTGCAATAACAATAATAATAACAATAATAATTAATAATAGAAGCATTTTCAGGTAACTGAGTTCCCTTTTCTTTCACATAATTATGATTCTAAATCTCATTAGAAAAAATTAAATTCGGTACAATTTTATTTTTAATTAAATGTTTATCATCAAATTGGTTATCGAGATTTTCAATTTTAATTTAATAAAATATTATAAGATGATACATAAGAAAATAATTTTAAATGCTCATATGAGATTCTATGATTGGCTTGGTTTGGTTTGCAAAGTAGATTGGCAAGCCATGCAAGTATATTCGGTGATTGGGGGATGAAAATTCAAACGACTTACCACATAATTAAGTTTTATAGATCAAGCATTCTCGCACGACAAAGCAGCCTTGATCCTCTCGACAGTGCAGGTGATTAAATTGTTGACAGTTGCTACTGAGCCAAGAGAGAGTTTCGCTGTAGGAACTGAATCAACTAAAATCTGAAATGCAACAGTTAGAAGAGATCCACCGGCAGTCCCGGATTCGCCGCCTCCTCCACCGTGTGTGGTGGTTCCATCGGGAAGAATAGCAAATCCTGAAGGAAGCAAAGCCACATAATCTGGATCCCCACCATTAAGTACTACATTCATGGCAACGATATCGACAGGTGCATAGATCACAAAAGAGGCTGATGGATCGGTGCAACTCTCTTGTAAAATCAGCATGTTGCTTTGGCTTGAATTTGCACTCTAAAAATTATTGTATACTTTTATTAGAGTCAATAAAGTTGATAAATTCAAAATATTAATGGTGAAAATATAGAGCAGAAACTTACATTTACTCTTAAAAGAGACACACAATTGCCAGTATCCCTGCCATTAGCTATATGTGCCATTTCTTGGACAACTCCACCATTTGATAGAATGTCCCACTGTAAATATGGAACATAGAAGGTGGGGGATTAGATTAATTTATTAAAATTTTACGAAAAATGAAGAAAGACGATAGTTTATGTAATTCACATATACCTCGCTTCTAGAGTTCTCGTCGCGAAGAAAATCGAAAACCCTCTTTGGAGAAACTGGAAGCCAGAAAGAAGTAGCAGCACTGAGCACAATACCAGGAGGTCTACCAGGATCATCTACGCTCTTTCTAGTCATGACTCTCACATCATCAGCTCCAGTTCCTGACAGTGTAGTCCAAGTATGAGCAGTTGATGCAGTCACTCCAGCGCAAAAGCTTATCACCATTCTCTCTGCCAGCTTCAACATGCTCTTTCTTCCTTCTTGATTTGTTATTACTGTGCATCATCATATGATTAAGCTTCATTATTTCATATACTTCACTTGATATTCTTTTATCTCTTTCATGTCATTCAAATTCTTTTCTTTTGTAGCGTATGCACAAAATCCATGCATAGTAAAACTTGTCTAAATCCGATTCATCAGATTTTTCATGCATCAAACCAATAATAGCTCTTTCGCATCATTCAATTCTTTTCTTTCGGTTATCGTATGGATCACAAGAGCATATGCACAAAATTCTCATATTTTCTTCTATTCATTAATAAGAATGGCCTAAGACTGATTCATAAATTTTTCCATGCATCAAGCCAACAGTAGCAGTTTTTCTTCATAAAAATATACTACCATTGGCAATGATAGATGAGTATTTAATAAACAGAAAATTACCACCAACGTCCCCAGTGGGAATGTTTGTTGCCATGGCACTTGCAAGCCGTTCACATTGCCTATCTAAGGTAGACACCCAACGTTTCGCCCCAAAAGCGTGGCCTGAGCTTACTAGCTGCTTGTACAGACTATGAACCCCTCTATCATCCACTTCCACATGTTCAACCCAAGTAACCTGAAATAAAATATATATATATATATATATATATATATATATATATATATATATATATATATATATATATTCATTATTCTAACTAATCAAAGAGAGACATTCATAATTATCTTTAAAAATTCCAAAACTAGTTTTATTACCCTTGAGTACCCATTAGGCATTTCTTGAATTAAGCATCCAGATGGCCTTCTTCGGCATCTTGCTACGGGACTGGGTCTTAAGTTGTCCAAGGAAACATCAACCACAGCCCAAGTTCCTTCTGCATGTTGTTTACAGTATCTTACATAGTAACTCTCTCTAGTAGGAACAAGTGGAGTTGGAAGTTGAAATTCAGCTGTCATCTGGGGTGTCAGAACGTAATTAATTAAAACTAAATTCCATATTGTACTAATCAAATATTATTTTTTGACATGGAAATTTTTATCCTACATAAGAGAATTACCACTTGCAGAGCTCCATTATAGTTCCCTGCTACTCCTGTTGATAACACTTCATATGTCATGGCCTTTGAAACAATCCCAGAAAACACCGTGGACCATTGGTTCTGATCAAGCAATGAAATAAAACTTAAACAAGAAAACTCAGTCTTATGAATAATGAATCATCTTATGCAAAGAAAATAAAAATAAAAATTGACATACCACATCCATGAGATACTCAACAAGATTGATGTGATTCATTATAACAACAACAGTATCTCTTGAAGCCTCGCATTTAAACCCGGTTGGTTTGGGTCCAATCCCTCGAGGAAAAGTTCTAATGTATTCATCTTCATTTATTACGTCTGTTCCATCAAGGTTGCTTATCCACAATGGTTCATCCATCTGAGCCATTCTAACAAGTTCTTCCATGGCTGCAACTGCCAGTTCAATTATCATAGGTTTATCCGCATCACTAGGTGCACCTATTGATCTAAGCAAGTCTCCAGCTCCATAAATTTCCCCTCCAATTCCGGGTTGCGGTCCGAAGTTCCCAACCCCAAGTTCGAGGGCACGCGGAGCCACTGGGGACGATAGAAGAGGATAATTCACCACGGGCTTCCCAACATACTTAGCAGCAATTGCAGAAATGCGATCAATCTGTAAACAAAAGAAAAACTTATTAAAATTGCTTGATAATATAATTCGAAAGGAAGATTATATAAATTAATTTCTTTACCTCTTCTCTTAATCTGGCATTTTCAAGCCTTAAATGATGTTCATCAAAGGACATTTCACCAATAGCAGTAGGTCCTCCACAGTTAGGACATGAAGCATTGCTAAGTGCTTCTCTGTAACGCATATTATCAGCCCTAAGCTTTTCATTCTCAGTTCGTAGCTGTGTGTTCTCATGGCGCTCGTGCTGATTCTGTGAGAGAGAGAAGAGAGAGAGAGAAATTAGTAAAAGAAAAGAAAACTAAAATTAGCTAATCAAATCCAAAGCATGATTTGACTAAAGAAACACTTACCAAAAAAGAGGAGCAAAGATATTGGAACAGAAAAGCAAATTAAAAAAAGTAAAAGTGGAAAAATGTATATATTTGTAAAGTTGAGGCTACGATTAGGGGTTACATAGACGTTATACCTTCATTTGGGTGCGTTTGTTTTGGAACCAAAATTTAACTTGCAATGGTTCTAACCCTAATTCACGGCTTAGTTCCTTCCTTTGCTTGTCATCTGGGTGTGGACATTCTTTGAAGAAACTACAACAGGAAACAAAAAAATTTGGAAACTTTATAAAAATAATTAAGACTAATTGCACATATTCATGTTGATTACGCTTCCATTTCTTGGATCTGATGCTGAGTATGGCGGTGGTAGCGTTTCTTCTTATTGGGCCTCGGATCTTGATCGTCGCCGGACGCACCTTCAGGGTTGTCGCTTCCGCCGGATTTAGTATTAGTACTGTCAAACTCATCATCTCTGATTCGAGCTAAATCGGTTTCCGATGTGTTTTGAGTCATTTCCAGATGGTGAAGTTGACTGTCCATCATGTTTGGCTGGAACATTTCTACAGATCTTGAAGATTTCTTGAAGCTATCTAGCTTTTATGGTTTTTCAATCTAACAAAACAGAATTTATGAAATTCAAAGGGCTGTGTATGTAAAAAATGAAATGTTTTTAAGTTGAGAAATAGGAGAAAACCCTTTTGAAATCTTAGTACTAACATGAAGAAAACAGTAGATCTTGGAGACAACAAAACACTGTTATAAAAACCATTTTAAAAATGAAACAGAAGATAAATATGAGTTCTTTTTTGTTTTTTAATAATCCGTGTGTGTTCAGTGGAGATAGCAAAAAGAGTTGACGCGTTTTGCGAAAATCGAGAAGGATTTTGCTTGAAATGGTAAATTAGTCTTTGACTACAACCTTTTTTATTTCCTCAACTCTAGTAGAAAAAGTAGAATAAGAAGAAGAAGAAAATATCTTTTTCTGAGAATATGATTTTAAGCATAAACAAATTATGAACAAGGAAAATTTAGATCAGATTCATACACATAAATAAAATAAAAAAAAGTCAGACCCAGACCTAACAGAGAGTAAGGCTTGAAGACGATCGAAACCTACCAACATTCCCGTTTGTACCAATAACCGACGGCATGTTTCTCTCCAGAATCATTACTCTGGCTGGCATTTTTCACTGCACAAAAACCCTAATTAGCAGACTGAAACTACTTTGCTTCTCACTTTACTAGTAGGATTTGTTATTGTTTTCATTTAATAATGATTATAGAGTATATAGGGTTCTTTATAATATAGATTCTCTCTTTAGCAATGTACAAGATATAAAACACAGACAGGGACTGACTTAGTTGAAATGGGTCTCTCTTTCTCTCTCTTTCCTGTTCTTCGTACCAAATGTAAGAGATGGAATATTTAACACAAGAAATAGTTGACCTTGTAATATAGAAAAGACCTTTTGACAGACAAATGAAAAATCAGACAAAAGCCCTCTTCAAATGCTAAAATACGTATAGAAAATATATGCAACGGCCAACTAAGATCATCAAGATTCCAACTTTGCATTCATTGTCTGCTTTCTCTTTCTTTCTGGACATGATCTGCTACAAGAAAATCAAAAAATTAGTACAAAATGTGAGAAAGAATTGTGTAATAAAAATGGATGGTTTTTCCGAACCACTTGCAGTCTTGAAAAAGTGCCAAATATAGAGAATAATATTATATGATACATACAAACACAATCTATTTTCTTCACTCAACCCTAGTTATTCGTGAATTTGATTCCGCCTGGGAAAAAAGAAAAACCATGTGTGCCAAGCATAAAGAGATGGGTTTCTTGGATCTGATCTTGAGATTACCTTGGTGGGTCTTTCTTTTAAGTGGTTTCTTGGGCAGCTATGGCAAGAGCTTTTTATGGTAAGAAGTAGGTGAGCAGGAGTGTGAAAAAAAAAAATAAAAAGCAAATAAAAGAAAATGGAAAACAAAAAGAAGAAGAAGAAGATGATGATGATGAAAGAGGAGGAGAAAAAGAGAACAGATGGATGAAAATGGCGCAGCGAGGAGTAATTGCAGAGCGTATTGAGAGGGTGCAATTGCATTTAATGGAGAAGGGAGAGATGTAAATGCTCTATTTTAGAGAGAGAAAAGGGTGCGATTATATTTATGTGTTTAGTTTAATTTTATTATTATTATTATTATTATGGTTTCACGCATGACGGCTACCAAACTCTGAATTATAAATTTTTTGGGGCATCCTCTCTCTACCTTAAAGTTGGAGTAATTATTTTGAATTTCTCTTTTTATGATAATTCATTCTTTGCTTTCTTTCTTTTGAAATTCTTGTAATTGTCTTTTCCTTTTCCAATGGAAAATGAGTGCTTTTTACAACTACTTACTGTTAGGAAGATAAAGGGCCTCCTATATATATTTTTTTATTATTATTGCAATTTTGAACTTTTTTCTTATAGAGAAAGAGGGAGTGCTGGTTTACACTGTATTTATATTAATTTGACCGAAATGTCTATTTAGATATATTCCTTCCCTTGTATTTTAAAAAATAATTTTTTATTCTTTACGAAAATTAAAAAAAAATTATTAAAATATCTTAATTTCAAAAAAATATATAGTTATTGATAAAAATATCCTTTTATATTATCAAAAATTTTATTTAATTTTAATTAAAAATAGAAAATGATAAAAAGATAAATATTTAATAAACTGTATAATAAATAGAAGTATATATGTAAATTTATTTTTCAAATTTTGAAAAAAAATAAAATAAAAAAAAATAATCTTTTAAAATGGGACGGAGTGAGTACAATTTTTAAATTTTTACAATTATATTGAATTCATATTGTCATATATAAAAATCAAGTTTCAATTAAAAAAATATATATAGATTATGTAAACCAGATTAATGGCATTCTAATATTTTGAGTTATTTTTAAATTGTGTCTCATTCTCTTACAATTTACAGATTAAAAAAGAAAATTTGAAATATCTATAATTGTAATTTCGGTAGAAAAATATTTTTTTACTATATATATACTGCAAGGACAAATTACTATTCCAGTGATTATTAATTAAGGTATATATGTTGGGAGGAGAAATTCAATTTCCATGTTGGTTTTCCTCATTTTTCCCGTTTCAATACAAGAAACAGGGTCCAATTGTTTTGAACATACAAATAAATTAGATTCAGATTTCATTAAATATTAAAAGCAAATAAATGTGTACAGATGTCATAAATTTCATGAAAGCAAACAAATTAGATTTTTTTTCATGAAAGCATATAAACATAATTCGTTAATTTTGATTTTTTAAAATTAAATTTCAAGTTCAATTTATTAATAATCAATTAGTTGGCTAACAGCTAAATATGGTCGATTAACTATTCCCTATTGGTTAACTATTAAGAAAAAACAAACATATACAATTTTGACTATACTAACTTTTTTTAGAAAAAACTTACATCCATTTATCATATTAAACTATAAATTTTTAAAAATAAAATACAACTCATTCAAATTGAATATCAATAGACTAAAATAAAATTATATAGACATCAATTTATCAGTCATATATTTTATAAAATTAAGACAGAATATAAATACATGTGAAAATTACTCATATATATATATATATATATATTCACAACACACACATCTAAAATTACATATAAATTCGGTTAACCAAATAACTAAGTCCAAATACAAGTCCATTAACCATAATTTTAGAAATTAAAGTTTACATTTGTGTTCAATTACTAAAATCAATTTAACATTTTTTCAGTTGTTTTGTCTAACTCTAATGTATAGCACGAAAAAAATGTAAATTTATCTTTATAATTGTGTGGTATGTACCCAAATAATTAAAATGATGAAATCAACCCATCGATTTTCTTTTTTCTTTTATCTATGTATGGATTAAAAAAAATAAAAGAAATAAAATAAATATATTTTACTACTAACAATTAGCAATAGTACTTTATGTCACTAAATTACATCACAATAAAATTTATTCCTATTGCAACAAAAATTGGTATAAATTTAACCGTAGCTAAAAATTTGCAATTAAGTATAAATTCACTGCTTGCATTGCTAATAATTTTTTAATTTAGATTTTTAGTACAACTAAAAATATTGTAGGGTATTATTATTATTATTATTATTATTATTATTATTATTATTATTATTATTATTATTACATCCATAATTTAATTTATATAAATAAAAATTCTCAAAAACTATTAATTTAAAAATATCATAAAAGTACATTAAATTGTATAATACAAAATCCAAACTAAATAACGCTACTTAAAATCACCACTAACAAACTTTTATACAATATGGTACAAAAAATAGAACTTTACAGTTTTCATCATTCCTCACAAGCAGCAAACAACACAATTGCCTTCATGTTATTATTATATCCATTTGAAAGTCCACTGTTCTTCTAAAAAGCAATGCATTCCACTACCAAAAATATAATTTTAGTTCACATAAGGACACATAAATATGTACAAGGCTCATGTATTTTAGCTCAAAACTGACCATTATGAATGTAACACCCTATACCCGGTCAAAGAGAAGACTCGGATACCGGATGTCACAATCGGATTTAGGCAATTTGACGAAATAAATAATCCTTTAATGAAACACTATTTATTTTATAAAAATTTTGGCAGAGTATCCCCTAAAATTCAAGTTGCTCCCTGAAAATAAATTCATCCAAAACACTTCTATTTGTTCTCATCCTACTGTCCATTCTCCATTCAAACTCCAACACACAATTAATGTCCTTCCTCCAGTAAATCATAAACCAACAAATATTAAACCATTCATATTCCTTAATTTACAATATTTTTACTTTAGATACAAAACCAAATTGTCCAAAACTATTTACATCATATTACATGTCCTTAAGTTAAAGTACAAACTCAAAAGTACCAAGAAAAGCCGTAAAAGAACCTACAGTGTATCCACTTCAAAATTTTTCTGTATTGCGATCCAAATTTTGATGCAGATTCACCCATGGCTTTCCTTCCAAAAATTCCTTTAACCTACGCGCGGAAAGAAAACCACACGCTAAGCATATTGCTTAGTGGTGTTCAAGCAATTCTATTTTTCCACATATTATATATATACAGATAAATTAAGTAAATCATATATATATACATATACATACTTAAATTTCTTAAACAATGCACATTTTAACCAATCAAGCATTTACATATGGTAAAAGAACCTGATGAATGCAATTTAAACAAATATATACATATGGTTACTATTTATTAATTAAATTAAATGTCAGACTAAACTTTGCGATTTGTATTTGCCCCAAGTAAATCCAGCAGAATCGCACCGAGCTGGATAAACGGGATATAATCGAGGGATTCAGTTCTCGGAACCATCCAATCCCTTTTAACCATTTTTCTTATTCCACATATGCAATTTTTGTACTAATGATATACATTTCTATACACACACACACACACATATATACATGTAGTTGTGGATTCAGCTCAAGAAGCCATCCAATCCACAACTCAATTAAATTACATACACCGAATTCAGCTCTCGGAGCCATCCAATCCGATGTTACATACATTACAATTTTCCTAATTGGCATGCCAATCTATCCAATTTCTCCAATTCCTATCTGGCTTTACTAAGGGCAAAAGAGACATTTTCATGACAATTATATTTTACTTGTCTAAATTAGATAATTTAACCTTCAATTTACTCTTCCTTGCATTTCGTGATACCCTTATCTTTAGGGATCACAACCAATTCATATGTGTACATGTATATAAATATATACATACTACTTATTAAGTTATCAATTTAATATTTACAATCTTGTACATAATTATTCAACTATAAATTAAATGTTTTATGTACAATACCCATATTAACTATAAAGTTTGTGCATAATAATTGTTTATTAATTTTTACATTTATAACATAACCTCATTTAATTTTAAACTCAATTACATTATTTTAAATATAAGAATATTAACAACAATTAAATCCATTCAAAACATAAATTCACTAACATACATATTGCATAATTACTAAGAAAAAATAAATTTGCTTGAACACTTACTTGCTATTTGATTTCTTCTCAAAATTTTCAGCTTTTAAAACCCTAAATCTCCATCAATTTCCTTCTCTTTCTCTATTTTCTTCATCTACTCCATTTCCTCTCTCTACAAAAATTCATAATCCATAAAAATTCCTCAATTCAACCACCAAATAATAATTTATAGCAAAATCCAATAATTATATAACCATAATTTCACTTAATTACCAACAATTCCATTTTTCCCCAATTAATCAAAACCCTAAATATAAAATACATCATCTCTACTTAAATTTGTCACCATAAACCAACAATTAGGAGGAATGAAATACTTACCCAACCAAAGAGAGAGAAAAGCAACCAAATAGAGAGAGATTTGGTGGAGGAGGAACCGAGCAAGGAGGTTGCCATGCAAGGAAGAGGAAGAGAAAAGAAGAAGAAAAGAAGAAGAAAGAGGAAGGGGAGAAGGAGGCGACGACGGCGGCGACTGCTAGCGGCGACGGCGAGGACGGTGGCGGTGGATGCTGGCCGGACCGAGAAGGGGAAGAAGGGGAGAGGGTGGTGGTGTCGGGATGTTCTTAGGACCAAGATAAAGGAACCAATTTGGTTCCTTAAAATTAAGAGAAAGATAAATGGCCAAAACTACATAGTTTTGGTCAAATATCTCTCTTGGTCCTCCCTCTTTACTCTATTTATAAAACGGCCCCAAAACTTTTTGATTTCTTTGCAATTACATCCAAATTTAATTACAATTTACCCAACATTATCTTTAAATTTATAGTTTTTTCAAATTTTCTCTATAATTCGGGTTAACCCATAAATCAGGGCGTTACAATGAACAAATGCATCCCAAATGCTAGGAGATCTTTTTATACTCATTTGCAACTTTCACCTTTAAAATTCCAAAAATAACATGAGTAAAACACATTCATCTATTAATTAAACTATAATTGTGAAATTCTAGAGAAGAAAAACACCTTATAAGCAAAGGTGCCTGACCCAAATCCAAATCATTGAGGAAAGCCTTATCTGCTATAATTATCACTGTAGACGATTACAAAAAGAAAAGGGTGATTGATTTTTTCATAAAGAAGAAAATTCCTAAGTTATCACTAATTAAAAGGATCACTAAGTAACTCACCAAATTAAGGTAGACAGTAAAATACAGCCTCTATGACCATATAAAAGAATCAATTTCTTTTAGATGGGGCAAGCAATTGCCATTCAAATTTTTATCTTTATATATAATTGGTTCGAATAACAATAATCTTAACAATAACATCAATATTATAGACGATAGATATACAGACACTAATATACTAAGAGGTTCCCATTTCCAACCATGCTACCTTTTTTCTAAGAAAGAAATAAATTACTAATGGCCACTTGACTTGGATAATTCCAATATTCAATTGTCAAGTCATACTCTATAATATGAACTAATTATATAAAATAAAGGTCTTTTAATATTAATTTCTATACATATTTAAAATTGCCAAGTTATTTTGAAAGCCTAAAAATAAATTAGAGGAAAAAAGGTTAAAAAAGATTAAAACATAATATAATTATTTATAATACTTAAAAGGAATCCAAGTAGTGTACGAGGGGCAGTGAACAAAATGCCAAATACTGAGCTTCCAACAAAATAAATATAGATAAGCTAAAATCTAAGAATGCCAAGAATAAAAGACTCACTAAGCTACCATTATAATGAGTTAAAAAACAATCAAGAAATAAAATTAACCAACGCAAAAAAAAGAAGTGAAAAGGAAATTTACTGATGCCTCCATCACCAGCAATCATAAGCTTGAAGCTAGGATAATCCATAGTTTGTTGATTTGGTAAAGCCTAAAGAAATTGTGAACCAGAGCATCATTACTTTTCATTAATTATTTTATCTTTCTATATAAATAAAAAGATATATGTATTTGCCACTTAACCAAACAATACAGTGTTCTAATTAGCAGAAGTTAACAAAAAAGAGCATATGCAAAGCAGTGAGTTGGTGTCGACAATAGAGATAATTGCTTACCAATTAAGCCTACAAAGATATGTTAAGAATTAATTAATGCACTAAAATTAAAACAACCAAATCCTAATACAATAAACAAATCCTAATTGTAATTAGTCTATATTCGATAGATTTAAATTAAAAATAATTAGAAGATGGGATGGAATTAACTACTATGTCAGAATAATCAAGCTAATATTTAAAAAAAAATCATTATGTAGAGAATTATCAGGTTTCAAGAGGCATTTATTTGTTATACATTATGAATGAAAATCAGTTATATAGAGTATTCATAGAGCAAACATGAAAACACTTCAGAAATAAAAATTGAAGTACCAAAATATTGGAAAAACCATTCCTAAAATTGTTTAAAGTAGCGACTCTTTCACTGTGACTGCAGCCACCATGTAGAGCAATAGTTTATAAACCTTGTGCCACTAAAAGTTTAGCAACTTCATCACACCTTGCCTATTTACACCGCCATTCATTTTAAGTATTAGGACTTTAGAAAAGAAACTTTAAAATCAAAGCATAAAGTGGTTTATTTTATCACATAAAAACATAGGAAAGTAGAAACAAAATATTTTAATAAATTTTGCTAGGTGCCATCATACTACCTAAGCCTTCAAAGAAAATTAATGCAAGGAAAAATTAGCTGCATTGTGAAAATTTCACAATCGATACTTTCATTGGTTTCAGAAGGCATCCTAAATATTTATAAATATATAAAAACATAATATGAAGCATATAAAAAATCATTATCTGAATTGTAGAGAAGAAATACAACACAAAAATTCCATAAAAGAAAAAGGAAAATCATTCAAGCATTTTAATAAACAAGATGTATTTATTCTAGCTAGCTTTACTGATTCAAAAATTGTAATTCATACAATGTCAAGCCAAACCACAATCCAGGATTATTAAACAAATGAAAATCAGAAAATTCACATAAAGCTCTTTTATTAAACTTTACCTACAAAATAATGCAAAAATTGATGCAAAATAGAAGAAAGTGATAGTAGGCGCATACCTAGATATGCAGCGAGGCAGAGAACAGAGAAAAATGAAAACCCAAGCTCAAAAAATGGAACCAGTATTAAAAGAATCAAATTCGCAAAACTAAAACCAATGATTGGAACCGGAAACTTTAGGAATTTATCGGTAGACAGGAATTGAAATTTCAGTTGAGATTTATTTTTAGGTTTAAGTATGTCTATTAGATTATGGGTAAATATGTGTCTGAAAGAATTTAGTAGTAGCAGAGATTGAGAAACAATTGGGTAAGAGATTTTAGGGATTTATAAAAAATAAAACCCCCTAAGATTATTTTTATTCTGCTCAAAATTTCAAAATAATTTTATGATTATTGTAATTAATTAATAATAATAAAAGATATAGAATTAACTAGGGCATAGCTCTCAAAAAATTAGCGAGAGCTTTTTCCATGCTAATTTTACGATCGCTATATTCTCACGATTTAGTTCATATATCATATAGCTATTTAGTTCACATATCATATAGCTATTTAGTTCGCATGCACTAATTAGCTAAGGCTGTAACTCACGTTAATTTAGTTTGAAATTTTGTTCACGTAAAATTAACGAGAGTAATATCCTTGCAAATTGATTCAAATATAACAATATGAATTAAATATTGGTGACAGTTGTAATCTTGCTAAATTAGTGAGGGTTATGTTCTTACTAATTAATCCATATCTTATATGAAACGTGAAATGCATCTCTATTTGCCACCAAGGGACTATACACTAAACTAACTTGGACAAGTGCTCTCGCGATATATTTATTAATCCTATTAATTAGCTAGGATAAATTTCACTTGCTAAATTAGCGTGAACTTATATTTTATCACAATATATTTATTTTTTTATAACATATTTGTTTGTCATAAATAAAATTAATTTTTATGACAATTTATATGTCCTATATTAATATTATAACCAATTATGATAAATTATTATTATTATTATTATTACAAATTAATTGTACTGATGAAAAAATTATATTTCATCACAATATATTCATTTTTTGTGACATATTTATTCATCATAAATAAAATTATTATGTACAAAATAATTTTATCATCACTAATTCATCAAATTGTGAAAAAAATAATTCATGTCATAAAAATAAATATTTAATAATGAATTTATATGTCTCAAATAGTTATTTTTTATTATTAAATTTTTTCTCCAAAATAAAAAAGTTGAAAATTTTTCCTTCATATCAAAGGTGACAAAATTGTACCTTGTCATAATATATTCATTTTTTATGACATATTTCTTTATCATAAGTAAAATTATTTTTCGATCTAAAATTTTTCACAAAAAAGAAAATTAGAATTTTTTTATTTTGATATCTTATTTGTGACAAAATAATTTTATCATCACTAATTTATTTAATTATTACAAAAATTAATTTGTCACATAAAAATATATATTTTGTGATGAATTTATATGTTGCAATAAGTTATTATTTTGTCATTAAATTTTTGTCCTCCAAAAAAGGTGGAAAATTTATCCTCTTAAATAAACCATGATAAAATATATTTTTTATCACAAAATTAATCTATTAATGACCAAAGTTAAAACATAAAATGACAAAAGATAATTTTATCACAATAATAAATAGCATGATGACATTTAAAAAAAATTATCTCTGTAAGTAATAATTAGTGATGAAATTTTATGCGTTGCTAAAAATTTTTTCACAAACAGTGAAATTTATTATAGTGTTTATTCATTCTTTAGTCCAATTTTTCATGCTAGTTCAATTCTTTGACATTTAATTTCATTATTCTACCTTTAATTTAAATTATAGTTCATATTTCATAATTTTTTTTCCTTATGTGACATAATACCTTCCTACATCATTTCCTCACATTTAAACGTAATTTCATGAAATGTCTTATACTAATCTCATTAATTAACATTCAATTTAATCTATGCATCACTAAGTAAATTTTTACTCAAGTCATTACAAAATTCCTAATTTACATAATCCTAAACACATGAAATAAATTAGTTTGGGTATCCACATACCTTTTTTCAAGCTCTTTCCATGATTTCTTTTCCTTTTCCATGATTTTTCTTCCTTTTTCTTTTGATTCTACTTGATTTCCCTTGAAAATTCACCTTGATCGAATTCTCCATGGACTATTTCCTCAATTTTTATTCATTTATAATTAAAAATAAACTCAAAATATAAATCTCTATAGCCTGCTTTCATTCCTAATCTTCATACACCGTATACTAAAATAGATGACATCATATGGATTATCAGTGTAATTAACCCTTTTTATTGTTGGTTATTAGCCTAACTCAACCTTTAGAATCTAAATATATTTTGGCATCACATGGTTACTATTTATTTGGTCAAATTTTCGGCAGAATAACGGCTTATAAACCGTGCTACCCAAACCTATAAATTATCAAATCCACACTCCTAATAGGAAACCTCCACCTCCAATACTTCATTGATATTCATAGCACTTCTAAAATCATTCATCTCATCGTCACAATACAATCACAAATTCATAAGTCTAATATACTGTAATACATATATATATGAGCACTTTTAATTAGCATCCATAATGCAATACAACATATATATTTTACATGTCAATTGTCCCAAATCTAATATGTAAAATATCTAACTTCCATAGTCTAAAGAGTGACGCATGTACTTGTCATTTCGCTGCTTTCCTCTCGTCCTTAGTTACTTGTCCCTATGCGCAGTTAACAAACCACACGCTAAGCATTATTATTACCTGGTGGTGGATACAACTATATAAAATTTCATCTGATAAAATTATTTTAATTAATTTACCAAATTTCCCTTTTATAATACTTTTTGTTAACTTAATTTAATTTTCCTTTCAATTGCTCTACAGTATGTCATGTGCCGATTATTCCTCATAGTGTGTAATAAATCACATCTCATGGTGGTACCGTAGTATATGTATCCCTATGGCTAGCCATTATATCCTAAGATCCTAGATTACCCATTGTACACTAAAGGCAAAAGTATATTTTATTTTACATTATCTTTCTATGTAATTATTCATGTTATTCATATTATGTAACAAATATCATATAATTATTTAACATCCATTCAGACCTAATAATCATATATTCATCATGTATACATATAATATCACATAAAAATAAATGAAGTATGCCATTATCATGACACCAATCAATCTGCCTCATTGTGATTTCATACATACATTATGTTTCTTTCTTCATTTACATGCCATATATGTTTCTAAATCATTTTAACCATTTATATAATAAAATTCACTGAAATGACATAAAAATTCCTAAATTACCTTTAGTTCCACCATTATGTTTACTAGTACATAATTATGTCTACTTGTTATTTTTAATTCTATTCAATTCTATTGCTTTCTTTATGCATTAAATTATGTACTTCACATTAATTATGCTATTAATTATCAAATTATTTCATATTATCCTTTAGTACATAATTTGACCATTATGAGATTTCTCCTTCCTAAGTTGTTTTCTTTACTAATTTACATTCATATCATATTAATTTATCATTTTATCAAGTTATTATAATTTATTTCACATTTTTACACAAACATATATAGTTACATAATAATACATCATTATGTTCACATGATCAACATTATATCCATATATTATTTTAAACTCAAATTAATCAAATTATGTTTATTCAACTTAGTACTACATATTTTATGCATAATAGACCAAATAACATCAAATTATCATAATATACAACATTATGTACAATTCAGCCAAAACATAATTCTTCATTCTAAACTTGATTTCTTCCTCAATGATTACTTATTTCATGTTAAAACATCATTTCATAATGTTATCTTAAATTATTTCCCATTTTCCTTTAATTTTATATAGTTACATAATGTAATTTTCATGTAAAATTCAAGAAATAAATGAAACTAAGTGTAGTTTTTGTATTCAATAACCTTAGAGTAGCTTGAAATCACCTAATTCTCCTCTCCCTTGCCTTTCTCCTTTTTGCTCTTTTCTTTCTCTTACAATTCACTTTTAGGACGAATTTAGAGAGGAGAAAATCATGAAATTATGCTATGTATTTCAACATGACATTACTCAATAATAATTTTACTAATATTTCTCTACAATCCTATACCAAAATTCCTAATTAATTTTAACAAAAACTCTAGATCATACTTAATTAGATCTCTTTATTTCCAAGCTTCTTCTTGCTTCAATTTGATTTCTAGGATGAAGAGCAAAATTTCTAGTATATTTGGGTGAAATTAGGGTTTGAAATATTGTGGGAGGAGAGAAAAATGAAAAAAAAAATGGTAGAATTTTACTATGTTTTAGGTTATATTTTTGGAGGAGAAGGAGAGCTGCTTTCTAGTCTAATTTTTCTCAAGAAATCTCTGGATTTTGGCTAAATATTCTGCCCAAAAATCAGCCTCAAAATTAATGATTTAAAGGGTGGACAAATCAAACCAATTTATATGGATAGAATCGTGCCACTTGTCACTTTCTCATTGGCTCATCCATACTTATTTTATTTTTCTATCAAAATTATTTCAAAAATTCTTAAATATTATAATTAATATGTATTTAAAATTTTAGACCAATTGGAGTTCATTTTAATAGGTTTTAAGGCATCAAAATAATTTTGGTTGGTCTGAAAACTCAAAATTTCTCCTATTTTTTAGATTTCAGTGGTCCCTCATCATAATACTCTAAAAATTTTTCATGTGTGCAAAAACATATGCAATAAGGTGTGCCTAAAATTTTAGATCATTCTGATGTCATTTTGATATACTTCCAGCTTCAAATGTAAAATCAGTAGATCCAAGATTTGAAAATTCAAAGTTATCAAAAAAATTAATTTTCACTTTCAAATATAAATTAAGATTATTTCTAGTAGATTTGGGCAAAACGAAATAATTTTTAGAGATCTGGAGAATATTTTCGGGCCGATCAAAGTTTTGGTCAACCCTTATATAGTTCGAGTAAATTTTTTGATGTCTAGTTTGAGTGCCTATCCAATTTTAATTTCATCTCAAATTATACCATCAAACTTCATTTAATACATATTTTCTTATTTAAGGGTTAAGTCAAACTTCTCACCAGATCACCCATCTTTTGATTTTTCTGGCTTGAGCACGTTTAACATTTATATACTTTAAAATGTTTATATGCTATTCTACTGTAATTACCCCCAAAAATTATCCTATGATTACTATTTATGCTCTACAATGTACCATGTGAGTCAGATGTAAATTTTGTGGTGTTAAAAAATCTCACTAAATTAACTTGAATTTTTTATCCAAAATTTCTCTCCACAATTTTATCCACTTTCCTCACTTAAAATTGATCCTTGAGATGGCCATAAATGAATTTAGAGCCTTTGAATTATTTAGGACGTGAAATTTAGTTGAATTTGATGAGATTAAGTTAAAGAAAATGAACGAAAAATGAAGAAATGGTAGGTGTATGTGTGGGGTGGTAATGGAGAAGAAGAAGTTGGAAGAATTCCCTAAAGAATTCTGATTTTTAGGCTATTTATATGCCTCCATTAATGGCTAAAGTCATATTATGCAACTTGTCATCCTCTTTTTATTTACTACCCATTTTAAGTCACAACCTTTGGGAGTTAGTGATTTAAGTCACTGACACCCTATGGTGAGTCATAGGTGTGAGTGGATGTTATTTAACCCAAATAATCAAATAACCTTCATTTTTGCTGTTTTTTAGATTTTTATGTTTTATTCATCATATTTCCCCAAAAATCGGCCTAACATATGAAAACATATTTATTAAGGTGTGTTTAAAATTTCAGGTCAATCCGAATTTGCTTTGATATAGTTTTAGCTTCGAAGGTAAAATTTATTGGTGCAAAACTCAAAAATTCAAACTTGTCAGAAAAATTATTTTTCACTTTCAAATATTAATTAGAATTATATCTAATTGATATTAGAAAATAAATAATTTTTAGAGATTTATGGAATATTTTCAGGTTGGTCAAAGTTTTGATCAACCCTTTTACGTTCCAGGTAAATTTTTTGTTGGTCCGAAAGATACACAAGAGGGTGGTGAATTGGGTGTCACTCAATTTTTCAAATAAGTTCTGGTGGAGTAGAAAAAGGTAAATTCTGGTAGAGCAGATCTAGTTAATATGTAGAATAAATATGCAAAATGTAATAAGTAACAAAAAATAATTTCTCAAGACCTTTTTCAATGAAAACTTAACTTTAGAATTCAGAATATGCCCAATGCAATTTTTATGGAAAGCTTTTTAGAAAATAGATTTTCTCAGCAAAACAGATCTAACAAAACAATTTCAGAATCATAACAGAGTAGAAGAAAGATATAGAAATATAACAACATCAAGATTTATCGTGGTTCAGCCTCTAAGCCTACACCCACTCTCCAAGACATAGTCTTAAAATTTTTTCTTCACTAACAACTCTTTTAATGGGCAAGAGTTAAAATCAATATACAATTCTAGTATATTCTACCCATAACTTTTTTCTCCAAGAAAAAAAAAAGGCAAACACTTGCTAGAATTTCTAAGGTTCTAGGCAACCCTTTCTCACAATCTATCACAAGTATTCCTCACAATAGAATTACAACAAAAAACTATAATCTAATTGAAGAGGATGATAATGTGTGAAATGCAAGATGTGGAAAATTGATTAAAAAATATTTAAGCTTTGTATCTCATGAGATAAAATGATTTTCCAACTTCTCTTTTCTCTAAGGACTCAAAAACAACTTGTATTTATAGTAAAAAATAAGTTATGGCCGTTAGAAGAAAAAAAAAACTAGCCGTTAGAACACAGACAAATTGAAGAAAACAAAAACTAGCCGTTATTTTGTCGTTTTATGAGAAACATATTTTATTTTCTGGTGATGCATTAGAATATATTTTCTATTTGCGTATTAAAACATATTTTCTGCTGGTGCATTAGAACATTTTTTTTTTGTGCATTAGAATATATTTTCTGCTGACCATTTTAATAACTTTTCAAAGATAATTTTTTGACTTAATCAAATAAATTTGTATGTAAAATCTTTTTAATGTACCAAAATATTTTATGATGCATGATTATCAGTGGCGAAGCTAGGATTTAAAAATAAGGGGGTAAAAATATAAATTATATTTAACATTAAAAAATAAATTTAGGAGAAAGGGGTCAAAATAAAATTTTAAGTGAGTAAAATTGGTTATTTAATATATATATATATATATATATATATATATACATGTAAAATAAAAAAATTTTAAAAAATAAGGGGGGCAATTGCCCCCCTTCCTTGCCCCCCTGGCGTCGCCAGTGATGACTATTGATTCAAGACTCCTTAAAAGATTGTACATGGATAATACCCTAATTTTTTAAAGTTTCCTTAGAATGTAATATCTTGAAGTCCTTTTCATACATAAAGCTTGAAACTTTAGATTGGTCTTGCACACTTAGTGAAGATAATCCGAAACATAAACAAATTTAAATAGAATTTTTATAAAATTTATTCAAGGTTTGATTATCATCAAAACTGAAATGTTCCCTTGAGCCAACATTTTTTACTATCTAATTTGAGTGCTTATCCAACCCCAATTTATATCACTAAACTCGTCTTAATTTATACTTTTTAATGGTAAGAAAATATTTTTACAGTTTTTAAGTGGTGCTATTCATCTTGATATACTATTTACGGTCCGAAAAATACTATTCACAAAAAAAGAAAAATTTTGGGCCATTAAAGTACCCTAAGAGAAGCAAAACATCTACGTTAAATATTTCAAATTAATTTATATTTACAACTTTAACTTTTGAATGCAAAACCTCTAAGTTTGGAACGAGCGGCACATGTTCTATCCTCCATGATATTTGAGAGTAAAAATTAAATAAAATTTAATAATATTATAAGTTTGGACTTTCAGCTTAACTATAACACACGGAAAAATTTTAATTTTATCAATTAATAAAGTAAGAACAAATATTAATTATATTACACATCAATATGGATGTGGATGGATCATCTCCTTAAATTTAACTCTTCAATGTATTAATGCATAATCAATCACAAAAAAAACAACTGAAAATTAAATAACAAATATAATTTAATGAACACTAGAGCATTATATTGATCTTCGATTAATTAATTCTGAAATTGATATGAATTTTGGTCAGTCCAGACATATAATATCAAAGTCAATTATAGAAAATCAAATAAATATGAAGGGTTTACAATCCACGACCGTAATAAGTATTAAATTCTAATGCATTTATTAAGATCACAATGTGTTAAAATAACAATGGGATGGGAAGGATGTGAATACAAGGCTGTCACTTTAGAGAATGACAGCAGGAATTAATCTTCATCGACCGGTAACTGATTTGTCTGGACACCACCGTTTTACGTAACTTTATAACTTGTTTTAAATTTTTTTTCTTAAATTTAAAAAAATATTAATTACATATATATTGTTTTTTACTTTATAAGTATTAAAAAATGAATAGTAATTTAATGTGCATATATTTATTCAAATTATATGTATCCATTTAATTGAATGATTTAAATGTGTATAAATAAATAACTTTACGAGCAACTGTTTTTTCATATTTTTTTGAATTATGGAGTCTTAAATTCGATGGTATGACAACATATGGTACTAAAGACAGCTGATTGGCATCAGTTTTACCAAAAATATTTATTCGTTCAATTGCTTTATAGTAAATTAAAATGAAAATTTTATACAATATATGGAAATTAAAGATGAAAGTTATAAGGGTGAGTGAACAGGATAGAGTATTTGATGGTACAATCTTAGCATCGGAAGAGCACATTTTCCTATTAATTGATACTATATTAGTACCCATACAACACGCGGGGCAATGTTAAAACAATCTAGTATATGTTTATTTTTTTCAAACAATATGCCTTGTGAAAGTATTTAATTAAACAAAAATAAACACAACTTTCAAAGAAAAATACTTGCAAATTGGTGGTGGCTCAAGTACTGATACTACCACAAATATAGTGTGTAACAATGATGGAAAAATTATTGCAAAATATAATAAAAATATTGCAATGAAACATTGATTAAATTATCAGAAACTCCCACCGTTTGAACTATATGTTTGGTGGTCATAACAACAGTTTTACAGGTTACATTTTAGGCCGCTCTCCAAAACTGGAACAGGAATTTACATTTCAAAACATTGATTAAATTATCAGAAACTATCACAAATTATTATTATAAATAATCAACCAGTGAATTCCCACTCAACAGTATTATTTTTTTTTATAGAATTACAAATGTTTTGTAAACTGTATTAGGATTAGGGGTGAGCATTTGGTCGGTTCGGTTCAGTTTTGGACCGAACCGATTGAACCGAAAACCGAACTTCTGAAAATTTAAGAACTGAACCAAAGTATATCGAATCGAAAACCGAATGGACCGAAATAATTTCGGTCGGTTCGGTTCGGTTCTATCGGTTCTGGGTCATATTTGGGCTTTTTTTAATTGGGTTTTTAACCTAAATAGGCCTATATATCCAACAAAATAAAACCAATTAAAAATACATACAACATAACTTAAAAATTACACTAAAAAATAAAAATTAAAAAATTTTACAACACATAATTCAAACATAATTTCTAATATATTCCATTAAAGAATAAAATAATAAATTAATTTACAACCTACTACTATTATTATTATTACTTCTACTACCTTAACATTTATATAAAATTACATATAGAGATCAATTAATTATTAACGAAACAATAAAATTGAATCCAAAGCTATTAATCAATTATTATTGGCAGCAAAATCCGGTCATATAAAAAGAACATCTCCATATATTTTTAGTAAAAAAAAATTAATGATCAAACTAGATAAAAAAAATAAAGATAAAATGTATTTAAAAAACATAGCTTAAAGAGTTTACTTAGTTAAGAATTTTTTTCTTGACTACATTAAATAAATTCGAGTAATTACTTAGTGACAGTTGGACTTTTTAAATATTTGTAAATCCCATATATCAAAGCTTAAGAAAAAATGATTATACAGTTGGATTATCCATCATAATTTTAAAAAATATAAAAATGCATAATCTAAAACAATTAAATTAGTTAATCATATTTATGAATTTGCAAAAATATAGATTTTATTTTTCTTGATTTTGTTTCTTCTCGAAGCTTCATATTCAAGTCTAAGTGTCTAACTAATTTCTTTTTTTTTTATTTTATTTTTCTTAATTATCACACATCTTTTTTTCATATAAAAAAATAATACTAATAATTAGACATGATAAGCTTCGCTACTTAACTAAATCCTTATTTAAATCGAAAATTTTTTAAAGTGACAATTTAATGGGATAAATTCTTTCAAAGGTGACTATTTGATGTGAAGGAAAAAGTAATAATTTTAAGATTGACAGAAAAAAAAAAAAAAGGTTGAAGACTTAAAATTTTTAATTGCAAGTTTAACTCAACAAAAGATGTTGGGATAATTAAAAAAAATATTTGGACTAATTTAAGAATAAAATTTTATCTTAAAACGTATCAATGAATTTTAACTTTTTAGAAGCAAATTTACTTTAATTCCTTCATTCATAATTCCATTAAAATTAACTTAAAAGTCTATGTTCTATTTAAAGGAGTATTAATTTCTAGATTAATATTTTAATTCACTTCTAAAACTAATACTCTACTACTTAATTTAATAAATTAAGAATTTATATTTATATTTTAATTCAATTCTAAATTTTAATTTTAATTCACTTGTAAAAAAATTGATTCTACTTCTCAATTTAATAAATTAAGGATTTAAATTTATATTTTAATTAACTTCTAAATTTTAAATCACTTGTAAAAAAAATTAAAGTAAAAAAATTGAGAACACTAATACACTACTACTCAATTTAATAAATTAAGGATTTAAATTTATATTTTAATTCACTTGAAAAAAATAAATTGGAAAAATTGGAAAATAAAAGACATGCAAATGATGCCTATGTTGGGATTTGAACTCAAGACCATTAGGTCTTGAGTAAGTCTCACGTCACCCCTAAGCCACACTTTTCACTTTGATATAACAACACTATAAAATATATATATTTAAAAACTTCGGTCGGTTCAGTTTTTTAATTTTAAAAATCGAACCGAACCGATAAAACCTATTTATTTTTTTGGTTCTAAATCGAATGAATCAAAAACCGAAAAAATCGAATTAAACAGACCAAAATTCATTCGATTCGGTTCCGGTTCAATTTTGTTCAGCCCTTATTAGGATGTTAGTTTCAAACCTAATTGAAAGTCCAGCCCCATAAAAAGAGGATGGAATTGGAACCTATTAAAAAAGTTTGCCTACAAGCTACATGAGAATCAGGTTTTGGCAGATTATGCGTGTATACATGTGATTTGTTCGCATCTGTACAGTGTGATCAACGAAATGCACGCAAATCAAATCATAATCCGATTATTTATCGGATATTCATTACATATGCTTTCATATTAGGTTTGGATGAAAACTACAGTTTTCTAATTGTTAATGAAGATTCAAATAATTGAATTTTGAAATAAAACATTTGGGTAAAGCAGTTAATCAAGAAACGATCACATATTTATGGATGATGATGTGATTTGATTAGCTATAGTTGAAGCCAATAAAAATAGGTAAAGTGTTGGATTCGCCGTCCATAAGAATGAAAATAAGAGCTTGGTGTTAATTAAATATTGGTGCACACTTCAAATGAAAGTGACACATTAGATATGGCTAATCTTAGATAAATATTCTCGTAAAATAAATTATTAAGATTATGAAAATAGCATATCCATTTTTATATTTGTCCCTTTTTATTACAGGTGGGATGGTATGTCGTATTTGAAAAGATGGGTTTTTGGTATCTAATTTTCTTTTTCTTTTCCATATCGATTGCTTGCTTGGTAAAGGGGGAAAGATCCGTGGCTCCTATATATGATGTTGCCAGTACAAGAAACAAGAAGGAAAAAAAAAAAAAAAAAAAGGATGCCGTAAATCAAGACTCAATTTTGAAAAAAAAAAAAAAAGATGCCATATCTCCCCAAAAGATAAAGAAAATAAAGAAAAATCGTTCACACGATCGCCCTTCTTAATAATTCATTCTCTTTAAACCTACCATGTGTCAATAAAAGATTTTTCATATTTTCCATGATATGACATATGATATGTGGAAACATTTAAAATCAAATCAATTTTCATGTGTGTGTATATATATATTAAGAAGGTATTATAAATTTCATAAGTTTTAGATGTAATTCTACTCCAATAGTATGCTTATAAAGATAATACTATTTTTATTGCGTTTATTGCCCGATGATGCGTAATTAAAACCATTTTTCTCTTTAACTCGTGGTTCAATTAAGTCTAATTATTCTTGTATTTAATAGAATCATGAAATTAATTATATTATACGTCAATATGGATGTGGATGGATCATCTCCTTAAATTTAACTCTTCAATGTATTAAAGCATAATCAATCATAAAAAAACAAGTGAAAATTAAATAACAAATATAATTTAATGAGCACTGGAGCATTATATTGATCTTCGATTAATTAATTCTGAAATTGATATGAATTTTTGTCAGTCCAGACATATAATATCAAAGTCAATTATAGAAAATCAAATAAATATGAAGGGTTTACAATCCACGACCGTAATAAGTATTAAATTCTAATGCATTTATTAGCATCACAATGTGTTAAAATAACAATGGGATGGGAAGGATGTGAATACAAGGCTGTCACTTTAGAGAACGACGGCAGGAATTAATCGTTCAATTAAATCCAAAAATAAAAATAGATACCCCCACCGTTTTACGTAACTTTATAACTTGTTTTAATATTTTTTTTTTTCATTAAATTTGATAATTTTGAAATTTAAAAAAATATTAATTACATATATTTTTTTTTACTTTATAAGTATTAAAAAAGAAATAGTAACTTAATGTGCATATATTTATTCAAATTATATACATCTATTTAATTGAACGATTTAAATGTGTTTGAATAAATAACTTTAATAGCAAATTTTTTTCAGTATTTTTTTTGAATTATGGAATCTTAAATTCGATGGTATGACAACATATGGTACTAAACACAGCTGATTGGCATCAGTTTTACCAAAAATATTTATTCCTGCAATTGCTTTATAGTAAATTAAAATGAAAATTTTATATTCAATTTATGGTAATTAAAGATGAAAGTTATGAAGGTGAGTAAACAGGATAGAGTATTTGATGGTACAATCTTAGCATAGGAAGAGCACAATTTCCTATTAATTTATACTAATATTAGTGAGTAAACAGGATAGAGTATTTGATGGTACAATCTTAGTATATGTTTATTTTTTTCAAACAATATGTCTTACGAAAGTTTTTAATTAAGCAAAAATAAACACAACTTTCAAAGAAAAATACTTGCAAAGTGGTGGTGGCTCAAATTTTCTCCTCTTTGCTCAAGTACAGATACTACCACAAATATAGTGTGTAACAATGATGGAAAATTATTACAAAATATAATAAAAATATTGCAATGAAACGCTGATTAAATTATCAGAAACTTCCACCATTTGAACTATATGTTTGGTGGTCATAACAACAGTTTTACAGGTGGCATTTTAGGCCGCTCTCCAAAAACTGGAACAGGAGTTTAGCATTTCAAATCAGATCAAGAAAGATTTCCTATTACTTTGATATTTTGTGTCTTAAAAATTTAATTCCAACAAAATTCAATTATTGTATTATTTATCTTCCAAATATGCATCAATTTCCATTGTGAAATTAGTTAAAAAAAATGAAAGTCAAGTTCTCAAATAAGGAAGCCAAGCTATGTACCACAGAAAGTTGGCAAAAGACAAATACATTATAGCAGGTAATATTTTTCTGGTATATGTACTAATATACAGATTCGGAGATATACAAATTATTTCCATATCAAGTAGAAAAATATTATATTAATTAATTGCAACTACATAAATTTAGAACAACCTTACTACACTCAGATTAAAGCTGATGTGTAAAATATGTAAAAGCAGGATTTTAATAAGTCAAGAACTCCAACTTTTTATGACTTGAAAATTCTGGCATTAATTGTATCATAAAACCACTCTTGTTGGAAACTTTTAATTGGTCGGTGTTATCGTTATAAAACAAGTTAGTTAAATTAAAAAGATTAGTAGCTACGTTATAAGGAATTAATTTTAGTACCTACGTAACAAGTGTATTAATTTATCTCACTTCAGTTTTTCTATTGCTTTCAAAAATACAGGTAACTTGTTTATTTGTATTAATATGAGTATTATTTATGACCCATTTGATTTAGCCGATCATATTAATTGATAGTTAATATATGATACTGATAGCTATTAGAGAAAATATTTTAACTCTCATTTAATAATAATATATGAAAAAATATATGATGATCAACTATATGAATTAACTTGTTTTAATATGCTTGAATGTATAAATGAGTCTATGGGAGTGACGTAGTGGCTAGTAAAAAAAAAATATAAAATATTTGTTAAAAAATATATAAAGAACCTGTGTAATAATTTGAATTTGATTGTAGTATTTTTTTAATATGAAATAAATAGTATGCATAAAATAAAGATTCTATACATCAAGTGTTGGACATTGTTCGATCAATATAAACACGTTATATGAACATACGACGTATGGATTTACAATTCGTATGCATAAAAAAACAAAAGAAGAAGGGACAATAGTACGTATTTAGACATCATAAACTAATAGACATAACACCATCAAAATAATTGAAGATTGAATATACAAAAGGTTGGTCGAAGAAGTGGGGAATTGGTATAATTAAATGCAATTCCATGAAGACCAGGGTTTCAAATAGCACCACCGTATGTTCTCTCTCTGCGACATTTTTGAGATAGATAGATAAATAGATCCCACAGTTTTTAATGTTAATGTGGGCCAAAGCTAAGGAGCCCAAAGTGGTCTTATTCCTAGTGAATTAGAGGATGCAAAATATAAATGGTTGCAATAAATAAGGCTGAGCCATTTACTACGTTCATGCCTCTCTTGCGCAGACTCCCTTGGCTTGGCTTAGGGTTTATTAAATTCTACTTATTTACCCATTTTTATCATACATTTTGCAATTTGTAATAATATTACCCAAATATTAAATTTTTGTATTTGCTATCTCACTCTCAATGGTGGGTATCACTTTCAGAAGGGTAACATTCTTGTTTCTCTCTAGCTAGCTATATATAATACTAGCTGTATTTCTCCAATGCATCATATTTTAGTAGAGGGAAAATGTTTTGATTTGCACGTAATGTTTTGTTAAAAAAGTTGATTAGTTCTTAATGTTTACTTTGAAGCTAATTTATCGTTAATATTTTGATTTTGGATATTGAAATCAATCTACATGTTTTTTAATTTTATATTCTTAACACAATTTGTTTTTTTTTTCCTTTTTCAAAACTTTTTTTTCTTTTAAATTATCTATAAAATCTATGATATTACTTCATTTTTTTTTCTTTTAAATTATATATAAAACCTATAAAAATATTTCAAAATACTTTTTTCGAACCTCAAATATTAATCAAAGTGAACATACTCTATACTAAGAATTTCGTAAATATCCTAAGCGGATTTATAGAACTGCTCATTTTAAAATTATTTTCTAACTATCTTGAGTAATTAACTCTATAATTCCACTTAGTATAGTTAAATTTTTTTTTTTTTTTTAGAATAGCATACTCTATACTTGACATTTTCTATATAAGAAATTTTCTTTATATCCTAAGTGGAATTATAGAATTGCTCATTTTAAAATTATTTTTTAACTATCCTGTTAGGTCTATAATTCCACTTACAATAGTTAAAAACTTGTTAGTATAAATTATGCTCACTTTAATTGGTATCAGAGTCTTGGTAGAAGTTCTTTGTAGAAATTTCATAGGGTTTGAAAGTCATTTAAAAGGAAAAATAAGTTCCAAAAAAAATTGAATTGGGGTAAAAATATAAAATTAAAAAACTAAGGAAAAATGTCGGGTATTTTAATATCCAATATCAAAACGTGGGGGGCAAATTATCTGGAAAATAAAAATTAAGGGCAAATAAACTCCTTCAAGAAAATTGCAGTTGATTTGCTCTTAATATTTTGATCTTGGGTACTATAATGCCCTCCGCATTCTCTTAATTTTTTTAATTTTATATTCATACCCCAATTTAATGTTTTTAATACTTATTTTTTCTTTTAAATTATGTTTAAAACCTGTGAAATTACTCTAAATTACTTTTACCAAACCTCTAATACCAATCAAAACAAGCATACTCTAAACTAGTAATTTTCTAAGTATCCTAAGCAGAATTATAGAACTACTCATTTTAAAATATTTTCTAACTATCCAGAGTAGCTTTATAATTCCATTTAGGATAGTTAAAATTTTTTAATACAAAGCAGGCTCATTTTGATTTTTATTAGTCTTGGTAGAAGTACTTTGAGTAATTTCATATGTTTTATAAGGAAAAATAAAGTTATGAGAAAAAAGAAATCGAATTAAGGGTAAGAATATGAAATTGAAAAATTAAAATAACATGAGGGGACATTTTAGTACCCAATATCAAAATGTTAGGAGCAAATTAGCTGCAAAATAAACTTTTTTTTAATAAGCCACCCATATTATTCTAATTGAGACTTTAACTATCAAATTGTTTGCTGGATTTGAATGGAAAGAGTGAAGCAGTTTATTCTCGCAGACATAATAATATTGTAGATACTTGAATTGACTAGCATATATTTATCTTGCATTATCATATAGGTCCATTTTGCTCATGTTGCTACCCAACACCAATGTCCACATAATTATTCTTATTATTATTTCGATGGATAACGTCTCACATTATTTGATAAGCTTTCCTCATACAATTGGATGATTTATTTTGATTTCTGTTTCCAGTGTAAATGCGGCACACGTTTGTTTTACTTTATATTATACAACGATTGTGCATCATATTTTTTTATATATAAATAATTTTAAAATTAAATTTTAAAACGTTATTGTCGCATATTAACGGTGCTTATTGGTCCGAATAATAATAAAGTTAAATTCATTTAAGCAATATTTTGAATTTATTTCTTGTTTTATGCATGAACCGTATACCATTAAAAGAATCATCTCAGATTATATATTTGAAAATGTTCGGTTTTAGATTTTTTTTAATGCACAATTTTAAATTAATTAATTTTATAGTCAAGACATGATCATTTAATTATGTGGAAGAAATTGGAGCTTTATTCTGCCTCTAAAGGTCCTTAAAATTAACTTGAAGTTCATTTTGAGCTGCTGCCCAGTTGTTAGGATCATATTCCTATATTTTTGCTACAAATTTTTGTAGAGAAGTCAAAATCATTTTAGACAAAATTGTGGTTAAAATAGATTCATATGAGAACAACTTTCATGAAGGAATGTTGTCAAGATTCTATATCCATTTTATACTATGAATTTTCTAAATGATGATAAAATCCGATTGGGGTACAGTAAACTGTTGTTTAGAGAACAGGAATGAATTTTAGTAATTTGACTGTATCTCTTGTTATAGAGGTTGAAAATCTATTAATCCAATTTTCGGTTAAACTATACTTATATGTCTACAAGTTATATGAAGAAAGCATAGTTGAATTCTACCCTTAAATAGGTCAAAATGTGGCTTGAATCCGGAATTGATGGCAGCACTATTTCCAAGAATAGTTCTTCATATTTTTGCAATATCTTAAAATGTAGAAATGATATTGATGTGATTTTTAATGTTCATGAAACTAGAAACATATGGGATCATGTTTGTAAAAGATCATTTTGGTCAGAAATGACTTTTGGTAGGTCAAAAATAGCTTTAAATACAAGCTTGAAAATTTATCTCTATGCAGAATTATTGCAAGAATTTACCACAATTTTTGTATTTATCTTTGGAATACCCTCAAGTATCTTTAATGAATTCAAGAATCTTTATAATATCATTTTTGTCTATATGCAGAAAAGATCTTAATATTAAGCACTTTTCCTATGAAAAAAAGTAACACATTAAAGAGAACGAGATAAGTTCATGGAACATATAAAATAATAGCACATTGTAAGCTATAAGCATGACTACTTATCGAAGTATACGTATGATAAAGATATGTTGTTATTCACTTTATTGATTAAACGTTATCATGCTTATATATTATAGTTGTATGATATGTCTATACATTAAAATGTCAATATATATATGTATATGTATGTATGTATGTATGTATGTATGTATGTATGTATGAGACCATAGAGATATAAGAGTTCATGTGCAAGTTGAACATAATATTAACGAAGTTGAAAATATATGTGTATATACTTGGGATTATGTATCTTTTTGATACAACCACCCTCCCCCCCCCCCCCTCCCCCCCCCCACCACACACATACACACACACACACACACACATATATATATATATATATACATACTAGAGATTGTGATACATGTATAGTAAAAGCACGTATATATATCTTTTGATACCACATGATATCAAACGTGTAGTCACAAGGATATTACTTGATTAAAATAGTATGGTTATGCATATGTGATGCCAAATATTAGTATGCTAAAGTACATGAATACATGGAAGTATAATTGATTATATAGATAATATGACAAAGTATATGGTGGCATTTTTACGAGATGGTGTATACAAGTATATACACTAAGATTGTATAGTTTTACATTTATTTCTTACTTGAGTAAAATTGTATAAATTGTTATATGAATTGTGCATATATGTTTATGCACTAGAGAAGGTATATTTTTACATGATCATGTACATGTGCAAATGGAATAATATAAGGATAGTCTTAATATATGAAATGAACATGAACACGGTATTGCCTGCAAATAGAGTTCAATTATGGATAGATAGGCACCTATAGGGATTATTACAATTGCCATAGTTTGGCTCGAATGGATCTAAAATATAGTTGATCCTGTTTGGATCAAGAATAAACCCATTTGGGTTATTAGTCGACCATCTGGGTTCACTTGATTGGTCTATAGTATAGTTAGCCCATTTGGGTCTATCAATTTGATATCTTCGGATATCTACTATTTTGATATCTTCGGGTATCTACTATTTTGATATCTTCGGGTATCCACCATTTTCATTATCCACCTTTAGAATTTAAGCAAGCTATCTAATATGATAATAGTAATTGAACTAAAAGCACAAATGCTCTTATATCATTGTTTAAGTGATATGAATCATTTTACTCATAGTTATGGCTGAAATTATAGTATATGGAATATATGATACATATATAAGGCTATATTATAAAGATGAGTAGTTGGCATTTTAGAATCACATAGTCATACTAGACCAATAATTAATGCATATGAACTTGTTTAATATTGATACTTTATCAACGATCAAAATGATGAATACATGATCTTTATAGTCAAATACTTCTTATATGATTTTATATGTGTGTGTGTGTGTGTGTGTTACCTTCAAAAATATTAAGGTATAGCATATGGAAAAGTATGACTTGGAGTGAAATAGTATTTGGTTATTGTATGTATGAAAATCCTTGAGATGGCTTTAAAGTGTTTTCTATACCTAGAAATGCATGATATACAAAATGATATGCGATATTTTGCAAAAGTATATCGGTTGATGTATATTACCATAAATACATGTTACTTGTTGAATATTGTGTAATTAATATGAGGGGTATGTATGACTTATTACATGATAATATAAATAAGTTATGGACTCATAACATGTTAATTTGATTTATGTGGAGATAGAAGTGCAAGGGTATTATTGCGGTGCTTTAAAGAGTTTGCATAGTACTCAAGGTAATGATATGATAGCTGAATAATAATAATAATAATAATAATAATAATAATAATAATAATAATAATAATAATAATAATAATAATAATAATAATAATAAGTATTCAAGCAGATGGAAACATGTCTTATCCATGCAATATGTTATATATATGTATAAGAAATGGAAATTAATTGAATTTATTATATATTTAAAGAGGTAGTTTATTAACTTAAAGTCTTATAATTATAAGATGGTTTTTATGAATGTGGATTGATATTGCCATGTCTTAAAAATAGTTAAAGTGTATGAGTATGTGTAAGAGTAAATAAGTGATAAATAAATGGAATAGTTAAAGAGTGTTTGACAATTGATAATGTTTCATAAGCAAGAAAGACTTGTAAGTCAAGATAATTAATCAAGAATAACATAAAGAAATTAAGAAAGTAAACTTGATGTACAAGATTTTTCAAGATAATTAATCAAGAATAACATAAAGAAATTAAGAAAGTAAACTTGATGTACAAGATTTTTGGGGTCAGATGAATGTTGTTATAAGTATGAAACCGATAAGCAATGGAATATCAATAAGTACCTGATATTGGTTAAAAGTTTAAATAAAAGATAATATAGTCGCTGAAGATCTCTATGAATATGGTTTAAATGATTAGTTATATGCTTGAATGTGATGCTGACCGACATTTAGCAAGTGTATTAGATCAGCTAATAATATAGAAAAATATAGATTAAGACCCCAAATATCGTACCCAAGGGAACATGGATTGTTAAGAAGAATATCTATGTATGAATTAAATTAATCCGAGATTGTTTTCCAAATATTTTTTATTTAAAGGCAAAAATTAAACTAAATAAACAATTAAACAAAACAAAAACTAAAATTAAACTACATGAATTAAAAATAAAACAATAACTAAAATTCTCTTGCTAAATAAACTATTCACCTTAACTTTGATTATAATGACTTAATTTTAATAGAAATACCAGTGATTATAGAGAAAACTAGATGACATAAAGCCCGATAGCTTGAAACAAGACTATCTTTCTTAAGCATTAAATTTCCTTGTTAAGAACAACTCAATACTTAGCATAAAGATCCAGTTAAAATCCTAAACCTTCATTAAACTCTTTTGCAATAAAATTAAATTTCAATTTTTTTTAATTCTTCATCTCTTAGTATTAATTGATAAAATAAACACATAATTACCTCTAAATTGAAAACATAATCATGTATAAACATTAACAAATTAATCTAAGAACATGCAAATCAATGACAATGCCTAAATCAATTTTTAGTTATTGAATCAATAAACCAACAATTAATTTCAACACAATCAAATATAAGAATATGCTTAAAACCAAGAAATAATCAACTAATATTGAATTCAAACCTCAATTAAGTCATAACAATGGAAGTATATGATTTCAATTATCCATTAGCAAAAGAAGAAAAACTACTTCATAAACATGTTAAAAACTAAAACGATGCTAAAAAGGAAAATATTGAACAAGAACAAGGAGAATAGAAAAATAATGTAAAACTAAAACTATTTAATTTTTCTAGCTCTTGATCTTGCTTGGTATTTGAGTCTTCTATTTATAGGCAAATAAGTTGTTGAAGCCTTCTAACTTTCTAATTAAAGTAGGAAAAGAATTCTTCTAATAATCGGAAAATTCTTCGTAGCATGGGAGTCCAAATTGCACGGCCAAGCAAAATTTGACTTGATGAAATGCACTGTCGTGCATTTCTCCTCATTAGGGTTTGAGTGGCCACTTGAATTTCTTTGCTTTTCCATGCACAACAGTGCATGGTTTCCTTTAGATGTTGCACGGCCACTCATTCAATACTCCTCTAGATGCCCGGCCACTTAACCTTCAACTGGACTTCATGTATAACTATTAAGATAACTTTTCCAATTTCACAAATTTGGCCCATAACTTGTTGCCTTTTTACAATTAAGCCATTTTTCTTGCAATTTAATCCTGAAAAATACCAAAACTTACAATTAACTCAAAAATATAAAATTTATCAATTAAACTCAAATTCAGCCTAATTAACATAAAATTAACTCAATTAAATACCTAAAACATACTAAAAATATCATATAGATCACCGGTATCAATTGCATTTTTGACGACCTTTGTAAGAGGTTGTCCAAATGTCTTATGTTCCCCACTAATCTTTGTAGCTTAGCATGGGTGTTTTATCCGTGTAGGTTTTATAAATAAGACTTTTGCTTAGAGATGTTCTCTACATCAGGTAAGGCCAACACAAGACTGATAAGAGTTGATATAAGGAGATTTTGTAATAGTATTTTGAAATATTTTGTATTATGGTTATTAGGCATATGAGGATGTATTTAATATGTGTATATTGAATTGTAACCAACTCACGATATTATTAAGCAAGTATATGTATGCACGTAGAACCTAAAGTAACGTATACATAACATGGTATGCATAATGTTAAACATGAGATATAGCATGCGAATAGTTATAGTAACATCCATATGAATATAAGATATAGCATGACATGAGTAATGGTAACATAATGACCATATGAATAATAATATACAAGTATGTTAGTGATGAAAAGAATGATCAAATATGACTAATTAGATATAGTTAATAGGGGATTGTTACAAAGGGTGTTACACCTGTTCCTAGAATCTAAGGCTCTAAAATGGATATATTCGATTTAATTAAGAAATAAATGAATAAAAGTTCCAGTTAAATCAACATAATAAATTACAACTGAAATTCGCATAAAAACTAATGCAATAAAAATGCATAAAAACTTGTAGGAAGTTAATGTACAGTAAATTGCGTAAATTCACTTGATAAAAAAATAAAGACATTTTAATAAAATAGAATTTAATAAACTGAACTATTTTGAATCAAAATTCGAAAAGAAGATTTTACATAATGACTGTGTACTGTAATTATCACGCACCTCGAATTTTAAATGACGCTAGAAATTGGACGCATCGGAAGGCACTCAATCTACTATAGAAGTATCGGAATTTCCTATCTCAAATAAGCAAGAATCAAAATCCTAACGATTAAAAATAGTTAAGAAACTTAATTATCCAAACTTCTAGTCCACTAACTAAAAATGGGGAAGGGTCAAACATTAAGAGAAATGTTTAAATATTTTTTTTAAAAATAATACTAATAATAGTAATGTTCTATTGAAAGTCTAAGATGATGAGAATAAATTAATAATAAATAATTTAGTTTCAAATTCTTGATATTAATAACAAAACAAGAGGTTGAATTAGAGTTTTCCAACGTGATCATGGCTAAAGAAAACGTAAGGTATAATGCAAAAGTTACTATATATATATATATATATATATATATATATATATATATATATATATATATATATATATATATATATATATATATATATATATGCGCGCGTGTATAATTTGCAATAACCTTTACAGCAATCCCCTTTTATAATAAAATAAGGTAGTAAATTTTGGTTCAAACAAACAATTATCACTAAGACATCAGTTAGTGTTCCCATCAAATAATAATAATAATAAATTTCCGGTGGATTATGGCCAAAGAATTTGACAGAGCACTTACCATTCCTTAGTTATATGCATTAACAATTCAAATTTATTTTAGGAATAATTTAGGTAAGATCACTAAAAACAATTCAACAAATGCTTTCCGTAAAGAAATCAAAAAGAAAAAAAAAAGTAACAAATAAAATCAAAATATGTCAAATCTCAGCTGCAAAATATCAAGGCATTCCGAAGATAGCACACCAAACAACAATAGTAAAAATAAAATAAATGAATTAATTAGATGGTTTAAATTAATTTATCTTAAAAGATAATGTAAATGGCAGCCATAAAAACCTCAGGAATGCAGTGCTATGAAATTGGAGATTTTGTTTTCTTTTGGGGTCGATAATGCTCTGCCCTTAGATTTTTAGAGAAGCTTTACTATAATAGGCAACTAAAAATTAAGGAAGTGGGGGAAAGGGATTTTCAGTTATCATTATCAATTTAATATTTATTAATAACTAAAAAAGGAAAATTATTAGGTTTACAAAAAAAATAAAAAAATGATTATTAAAAAAAAGGGGTTACAACATTAAGTTTATTTTATGTCGCGACTATGGCTTTACATAAATACTAATGAAGTATATGCATCCATGCATGTGTCTTCAATGGATTGAGATCAAGATAATGTGCTTGTATGCATTTAAATTTATGTTCTGCATCTTATATTAGCATTCATTGGTTCCACTGTATATTTTTATATTCATCCAAACACAGAAAATCATGCTTCAAAAAAAAATTAAATAAATAAAAATTAAATCTCCTATTTAACAAATTAATGAACTCTGTAACCTTTTCCTTCATCCCTTGGATTGTTATTCTGCCCAAACCTATGCCAGCGCATACAGTGCACTTTCAACAACATACTTTACATTTCTTTTTAATATATTTACAAGCTCTTTTTACTCAATGAAACAACGGCAATATGCCCCACTGGTGCAAAAATCCCTCCCCCGTCGTAACTTCAAGAACCAATAGAACAACCACTGCCAGCATAGCTGCTCTGCCATTCCAAGTTTCTGCACTTCTCGTCCAACCCCATTCCCACACAGTCACCGGCGGTGGTAACTCTCTGCGTTTTGAATCATATGTGGCCAACAACTCCTCCACGCTACCAAGTGGAACCAAGGACTGCAGAGAATTCAAAACATATAAAAATGCAACAGTGAAAATAAAGTTTCTTCAGGAAAAGAGACAAAGTAGGAGATACAACTGTCTATAAACAAGTTCAAATAGATAACAGGAAAGCACAAATACTGTATATGGCTGCTGCATAACCATCACTTTTTTTCCAGATTCAATCAGAAATAAATTCTATTCAGCATAGTGTAAAGGACAGCTACAGGAAATTTAACTTCTGTAGTGATTGATGTTAAAAGCGCAGGCTCTAGGCTACCAGCTCTACAGTAGGCTGAACTGAATAGACCAAACTTCTCACAGTCTAGTTCTGTTTTTTGGTTTCAGTTCGGTTTTGCTCACCCCTAGCTCTACCATTGTCAGCCAGGATAATCAGGTGAATTTCACAGCCCAGGCTGCTGAGGGCACAACAAAGGGACTACTCTAATACTTTGGCTAATACCAGTTTGCATCATTTTTTGCATTGTGTTCTAATCTATAGTAGGTTGGACATTGATTCATGGTGTGTCATAATGTACATAATGAACTGGAAAGCATCAAAAGCATAAGAGAAAGGAAAAAGGGCAGCATCCAGATTGGCGAATTGATGTTTGCAATTTAAAAGAAGAAAAAGGATAAAAAAATAAAAAAAAATTAGAGACTTCTGCAATCCCCTCTGTGAGAAAACACAATGGGAATTGAAATTCTATATTCAATTAATTAAAAACCTAAGATTACACTTCTATTTATACAAAGAAAAGCAACCAAATTAATAATTATAGTTTCCTAATTAGCTCCCTAATTTGCTCCCTAAATTGCTCCCTAATTTACTCCAATCACTTTACTGCTATATTCTAACACTCCCCCTCAAGCTGGAGCATAAATTTTAATTATGCTTCAGCTTGTTACAAATTTATTCCATAACATAAACTTTAAAACATAATCCCAAACTTCAAAACAAAATGGAAAACAAATACGAAATCCTCTCCAAACGAAGTCTACTAATAACCCATGCCGTAAGCTTCAACCCAAAACGGAGATCAAGTGCAACTCTCTCCAAACGAAGCCTAAACTAATAACCCATGAATAGGCTTCAACACGAAACGAAGATCAAGCGCAATTCTCTCCAAACGAAGCCTACACATATCCTGTCATGTAGAATTTAGAAGCAGAGGACAGCCACCACCGAGATGGAAGAACACCGAAAAAGGACACCGGAATATGACCGGAAATGGCCAGGCGACGCTGGAGGTGAAATCGGAGGACCACCGGACGCCGGAATCTCTCCCACGCGCCGGCGCGTGAAGACGGAGCGGAATTCTTGTGGTGGGGCGTGAGATTCACTCGCCGGTCTTCTGGTCACCGTATTTTGTGCAGAGGCCGGAAATCCACCGGCGCTCCTCCTGAAGTCGACGGTGAGGCAAGATGATCACCGGAGCTCAGTGACCCAAGCAACAGCAATCCACCGGAGCTCACTGGAGGAAGAAACCCAGAAAAAATGTCCCAGAAACCAGAGATTCCAGAAAACCCATAAGAGGGAAACTCAACCCTCAAACAAGAAGAGACCCAGAAACTCGACTAGGCTCTGATACCATGTGAGAAAACACAATGGGAATTGAAATTCTATATTCAATTCATTAAAAACCTAAGATTACACTTCTATTTATACAAAGAAAAGCAACCAAATTAATAATTATAGTTTCCTAATTAGCTCCCTAATTTGCTCCCTAAATTGCTCCCTAATTTACTCCAATCACTTTACTGCTATATTCTAACACCCTCTAAGAAGAAAAGGATAAAAAAAACAAAAAGTTAGAGACTTCTGCAATCCCCTCTCAGATGTTTACTAGCAAGTAATATTCATATCCCTCCCTCTATTTGTTAAAACTCCTTCTCCTCTCTTGTTTGATCTCTTCATATTTTTCATCAAGATGCAATTAAAATCTCATCATAAAATCTATCAAATATGAAAGAATGCATAAACAAAATGATTTTGTGCCAGAAGAAGGGATAAGAAAATTTAATGAGCTTCACTGGCATTCAGTAGGTCCATGAACAAAAATTCAAGCATGTTAACTCAATTCTAAAATATTTTATGGTAGTATGCACACCTGCCGGGCTTCAAGATTTGAAACTGCCATAGCTCCAACATATGGAAGAGACTCAATCACTGCATCTGCCAAATCCGAAATAAACATTGGTTCACATCCCAGTGCAGGAACACGACCCCATTTTTCTATACCAGACTTAAGGGCCAACTCCTTGTACTCAACATCAATTTCTTCGAGAGTTTCAATATGCTCGCTAACAAAGCTGTGAATCAGAGATATGTTCTTCTAAGAAATCAACTTGAGTTTCAAAGACCCAAAGTCACACCAATAAGTTAAAGAACTAATCAGCATGTGGCAGATATACGACCACTTCAAGTAAAGAAGCCAGCAAAACCTCAAATGCAATATAAGCAACAAAATCAGGTACCTAATAGGAACAGCGAGAAGTCTCTTCATCCCTTTTCTTCCAAGCTCAATGATTGTATCATCTGTATAAGGTTTCAACCATTCCACAGGTCCAACTCTGCTCTGTAAGAACAGTAAAGCAATGTAAAAGCTATGAAGATCCAGCAAGGGTGCAAGTGAAGAAAAGCTTAGAGTTTTAGCACAAATGAATGTACTGATTAATTAAATCATGTAGTTGAATATCCCAATCAATGCAATCCTATCCAGTGACAGAAAAGCAGAAACTGATTTTTTTTCTAATTTTGAGATTTTTCACAGATCAACACAGACCCATTTCAGATGCTATCATATGATTTTGCCTCTCAGAGATAAACTTTGTTTCTGATTCTATATCATGATCCAAAGAAAGGTTCATACACTTCCAAATTTTACATTTATTCACTTGAATTTTGATTTACTTATGATGTCCAGATAAAAACTCCTTGTATTTTCTAACCGTGTTTGGTTTGTATTTGCCCACTTAACTCAGGGAGAAAGTTTCCGCCTTGCCTACTAGAGTTTCAGTAATTGGGCTACTCTATTGTAAGCTGAATCCAATAACAGGTTCAGGTCACTGGTATTCAACCAAATTTGCTGTTTAATTCTCAGTACTTGCTCTTAGATTAAGTTCCTGTGTTTCATGGTTAAGTCAAGCTTAAGTTTAAATTGTTTTTCATCTTATATTTCTCAAGAAATCAGGACAAAAAGCAATGTTTCTGTGATTCCTACAATGAATTAGTTGATATTTAACATTCCACGATATCTTTTACAATTTATAGGTTTATTATTTTACAGTCCAAGTCAGTACGTCAAACTTTCATTGAACCAATAAGACCAGAATGCTTTTCTCTTAGACTAAAATAAATTAGAAAATTCTAGGATTTGCACAAGCCATAGAGATTTCTTTGTTCACATGTAAATATGTCTAAATACATAAATATTGAGTATATTATTTACAGAAAATGAATTACTTTTTTCTACTTTATCTGCACAAGTTTTTGATAGATGATAAGTGAAATTGAAATATTTTTTGAATTCATGAACATACTTTTGATAATATACCTTAAAATTAATATTAGCATGTTTTTCATCAAAACAATCTTTCAACTGATTTTAAGAGGGCTGTCTCTTCTTACTTTGAAATTAAAATCATAAATCTAGCCCTAGCCCAAACTTAAATATTCAGTCAATAAACTTAACTTTGAACATGGGGAGGCGTTGTGAAGTCCTATTTCAGACTTAGTGGGGGCAATTGCTCTCATGATAGATTTAAGACATAAATCAGCCTCCCAGAGAAACACATTTCATGGCAAAAAGCAATTTTTAATCCTTTACTCAATTAATATAAGTGAAAATATAGATATAGCCAGAAGATACTCAATAGCTACCAACCACTTCCTTTTTTGAATGTCCAGCAGGGAATAGAACCATGCAGGATAAGTCAGATCTGTAAATCCAAATATCTAAGATCAAGACCACTTTTGCAAATAAAACAAGTTTCTCTCACAGTCTGTAGCAGATGTCAAATTTAGAGTTTTCAAGCATAAACTTCAGGTCGCATGAGATTAGTAAGACATTGTAGGTAAAGAGGAAATTCCATTTTTCTAATTGACATCTCGGCCAACACTATATAAGCTGAGAATTACTTTTGAGAGAAATACACACTTCACATATAAGTGGAGATTGATAATCAACCTCTCCTTTCTCCAGTAAGATCTGTGTCATGAGTTATATGCACATCATGCAAGTGAACATATAATAAATGATAATATGTTCACATTATATTAAACACCAAAAGTACCTGATATGCAAGAGTGAATGCATTAGTTATTTTTCTCTTCTCTAACTCTTCCATTATCAAATCCACACATTCCTCCATCTCTGCTTTGTATGGATCACCAGCCTCTTCCACATATGCAAGTGGCACTCCATGTGCACTGAAAAAGATTACAACCTACAGCAGGATTTATTGCTCTAGCATATAGCTATTGCTGATGAGACGTGATTTTCACTAATATTATAAATAAGAAAGTTAAGCCACCTTAGTAATCCTCGCTCTTTTTCCAAACTTCAAATTAACTTATTAGCCAGAAATAAAATTCAATTAGTAATTCAAGAGTTCTCAATCAATTCAAATTTCTGAGCATAGAAATTTTTTTTCAAAAGTTACCAGACCATCTAAAAAGCATATGAACAATTCTATACTAATCGAGCTTTGAGTACAAGTATCTAGAACAAAAACAAGGATATGGAGGAAAATTTATATGGATTATGTTAAAACTATTTTTATTAGAACATGCTAGATTGTATATGGAGTTCATCAAAATAGTAAAACACCACTGCTACAGTCTATTGCAGCTGCATATTGAGTAAATTAATGGCATGCATGGACTGAAAAATAACTTATCCCAAACAGAGAAAGAAATATAACTTTCATTTCTCACATGCTAGGGCAACTGCTGTTACCTCTTTCATTCTGTTCCATATTTTTTTTTCTTTTCTTTTTTTTTTTTTTTTGGTTTACTACCCTGTTTAGTAAATAAACAGAATTTCCAAAACCAGAAATCAAAGAATGCAGAATAGGAATGAAAGAAAGATCTTTGCTAGACTTTCAAATTATTCACTTTAATCAAGACAATCTATAGTAGTTTCATATTTCCACACCTACTCTTGGCCATTTTTCAATTTAGAAGTAATCTGAGCTGTGCCAGGTAAGAATTATCCTTTAGTACATTGCTTTAAGCAATTCATTCACCTTCTATTTGCTCTCCTATTTTTCTTTTACTTGATCGTGAAAAATAGAAATTGTTTATTTGAAAAGAGTCAGCAACTCAACATGGCAATTCAGTCAAATCCATGAGAAAAATGAAGCAATAAATGAACAATAAAAGAAAATCTAATAACATGACACTATAAATACATTTAAATGATGGTACCTTCTCAGAAGAATCAAATTTTTCTAATTCCTTTTCAATTAAATTTGCCATGGCCTTTATGTACCCATCACGCTGGTACCAGGAAGGTATCACTGTATGTTGCATGTTGACAAGATATTCATCTTCCCTGGTAAATCATCAGGAAACATTAACGTTAGGAATGTTCTACAAATAGATAAGTGTACACAACGAGTGCAATTTACACTTACCGAAATATACTTTCTAGGAGACGAAGGCTTGAACCACTAGTTGATATAGAGAACTGTGGATAAAGTGGAAGCACAACAAGCTTTGTAATTCCATCTCTTTTTATCTACAAAACCCAACAATTAATCCAGCAATCAGTGCTCCAAATCTTTACCAGCAATCGGTGCTCCAAATCTTTATTTTAACTCTAATACAAATGGAAAGCATCAAAAGACTTTATCACATGCGACTTAGTAGCCTGACCTAGAAATTATTATATCACTAAGATATACAGGAAATAAAGAGTCAATCAAGGAGGAAGCAATAAATGAAGCAGCATCAAGAAACTCCAAATGCAATAAACAATTGACAAACTTTCAATAGCTTAAATTATTTTTTCTATAGGAATAAAGATTCTAAGAAAATTAAGCGAACAAGAGGCTGGGAGGATCTTTTAATCACAATGAGCATCAAAAATTGATCAAAAACCATAATTAAGAATCCCATTCAATATTAGCGCAACTCTATATGTCAATCCGATTCTTCTTGGATGTATTAAATCCTAGAAGGAAACAGTACTCATGTACAATTCACAACGGATGAGAAAAAACAAAGGGAAAAGATTGAACCTAGAAATGATAGTAATGTGGGTATATCACGGGTCGTAAGGCTGCACAGTTGAATAGAAATTTCCTATAAGAATTGAATTGTATTTAACGTGAAAAGTTCTAATGCATAGGGTTTCCCACTAACAATAGTCAAAGAATTTCAAAAACCGTTAATTTCTTCCGTTATTCTAAATATGCAGATAGTGAAAGTAATGCAATGTCAAATAGTGGAAAGATAAATAATGAGTATAGTCTATTCATATCCTTATAAAAATGGATCTTTGAAACATCATCCTTAATCTGCAACATGAGTAGGAACAGAATAATAGAACAGAAACATCAGCACTTAAGTCTCTCCAAGTTTAATTGAGTTTTACAAGTTATTGGCAGCTAATCTGATGCCAAACAAATACCCGTTCAATAGCTTCTTCGGTGAATGGGTGCCAGTAGCGCATACCAACATACACCTTCGCAGGGACATTCTTTCCCCAAAGGGACTTCCTCAACTCCTCCGCCTGAAAGAAGAAGAAGAAAGTAGTCATGAACCAGAAAAAAAATAAAATAAAATAAAAACAAAAAACATAGATAAGTTTCCAACCAGTAAATTCAATAAGCTTCTATTAAATTCATAAGAAGTTTCACGTGACAGAAGAAGAAATAAGAGCTTATACAGGAATGAAAATTAATATACAGCAAGAAAAGATAGAACAAAACTACATGCCTGTGCATCAGTAATCTGACGTAGAGGCGAACCACCACCAATGGAAGCATAACCCTCTCGGCTCTTGGGTGCCCTTACAACAGATATAAACTGCGCCAAGGGCTTTTGAAGAAAGCGAAACAACCTTGGAAGGCGTATAATGTCCTGCGAAAATAAGCCAAGTGGGTATATATATAAAAGTTAAAAATGACTATTCAGCAGAAAAAGATGAAAGTACAATGCAAACACACGTTCGCACAAACTATAAGATATGATTAATTCCAATTCAAAAATATGAAAATCTTTACCGGATCAGCAAAAAGGTTAAACAGGAAAGGCTGCACATCTTCAAGCGTTTCAGGACCTCCAAGATTGAGCAACAACACTCCTATCCTCTCATCACCAATAAGAGAAGTAGTAGAAACATTTTGAGATTTGGAGGTCACCACAGCTTCCAAAGGCAACACATACTTACTCAGCTGTTGCTTAGACCATCCCAAAGGATTGTTATTGTTATTGTTATTATATTTTGAAATATTAGCCAAACAACACAACCTTTGAGAGGTACCTATTGCCTGTGGCAACAACCTATAACAGCAGAGAATAATCATTTATCATTTAATCAAATGCCAATTTATAAAAACAGAAACGAATTTCACAAACCAACACAGTGAAAAGAGACCAAAAGTATTGAAGACCTACAGGGGAATCTTGGAAATGCGGGAAGAAGAACCAACATCAGAAGAGGAAAGACATGGGTTGCGAGTAGCAGAAGAAAGAGTTGATGTAGCGTTCATTGCTCCAAAATTCATTTGGGTTATGACTGATCTATATATTCAACACACAGATTGAGCAGCTCAGCTATTTTCGATTTCCTTTTCTGCTTCTCTTGTTTAAAATTTCAAAACCAAATCAATTGCATCTGATCTTTATTTTTTTTTATTATTTTCTTTTCCTTTGGATGGAGAACAGAAAAAGAACGAGCTACGAGTATAGTACAATTATGCTGCTTAACATTGGGTAAACGAGGGGGAATTGAGCATCTGAAGTGTAAGCGACTTATCCAAAAACTGGGCAAGACGACCACGATTATTACCAGGGGTGAGCATTTGGTCGGTTCGGTTTTGGACCGAATCAATTGAATCAAAAATTAAATTTCAAGAAATATAAGAATCGAATCGAAATCAAACTTTATAAAATTAAAAATCGAATAAACTGAAATAATTTCGATCAATTCAATTCGGTTCAATCGATTCTAGGTCACTATAGGCTTATTTTTATTGAATTTTTAACCTATATGAATCCATAAATTAAATTAATTTATATTTAATAAAATAAATTCATTTAAAATAACTAAAATTAAAATAATATACATAAATTTATTATATTACGTCTATAATAAATACTAATCAAAATATTTTATTGGATTTATTAAGAATTAATTAATTGAAAATTAATTCGTAAGAAATATTATAATAAAAAGATTTAAATAACTATTGTAAATATAGTCTTTTTTTTGTGTTCAATATTATTCAACTTTATTGAAAATCAAATATTTATAAATTCAAATAATATACTAATTTGATTGTTCAAATTACTTTGTATATCATTGTTTGTTTAGCTCGAATGTTAGTAGCAAATTAGTTTTGATTAGTTGTTAATAAGTAATAGTTTAATAATTAAAGATTATTACGCTACTTCATTTCATATTTTTATTCTATTTTTTTATTTATTTTAGAAAATATTTCATTTTGTTTTTATATTACAGTTGATTTGTAAATTTTGTTATATCTTACTTAATTTCATACTAATAATTATAATTTTCATTTTTCACATTAAATTATTAATCATAATATGTATTGTTTCAATAATAAAATTAATATCCTAATTAATTAGTTAGTTTTAATTATACGTGACAATTTAAAAAATAATTAATAATTAAGAGTAAAATAGTGACAATTTACGTGAAACAAAATAATACATGCAGCATACTTGTTCACTCTCTTATTTAGTCCATTCTTTCATTTTTATTTTTTCTATTAGACTATCAGTCGTAATTGGGTTTTTTCTTCACTAACTCTATATATGAAAATTTTGTATTTATATAATATGTCAATTTTTTTTTTCTAAACAATTTCCTATATACTGGAAAAAAAAAACAAATGAACTCAAATCAATGAACAATATGAAAATCAAACCGTTTAATTTTAATATATATGATTCACAATGCTGCACGACATTTTTTTTGGTTGAATTAATGTTGTTAGTTAAATTTTTGACATTAACATTTTCAGTAATATGATCATAAATTTTCTTTAGTTTTGAATATTTTCTTTAGATTTGAATTATTTTACCAAAATTACTTTTTGGTAATATGTTATGCAATTCTCTGCATTTTCAGAAATTAAAAAAAAAATACCCCACCCTCAAAATAAAATAAAATAATTGTAATAGTAGAGATTAAACTGTAAAATTGTTGGAAATTGTAATAAGAACTACATTCCAACCAACTGAGCTAACAGGCCATTGCACCAACTCATTTGAATTATTCATTCCATTATTTTAAGAGAAAATTGAAGACATGACACAAAAACTATATGAACTAAAGAAGCTTATACTTTAAGGTTAGATCTTTAAAGTAGAAGAGCTGAATTTTTGGCATCCATCATGGTATTAATTTCTAGATTAATATTTTAATTCACCTCTAAAACCAATACTCTATTACTTAATTTAATAAATTAAGAATTTAAATTTATATTTTAATTCAATCCTAAATTTTAATTTTAATTCACTTGTAAAAAAAAATTAAAGTAAAAAAATTGATTCTACTACTCAATTTAATAAATTAAGGATTTAAATTTATATTTTAATTAACTTCTAAATTTTAACTCACTTGTAAAAAAAATTAAAGTAAAAAAATTGAGAACACTAATACACTACTACTCAATTTAATAAATTAAAAATTTATATTTATATTTTAATTCACTTGAAAAAAGTAAATTGAAATTTCAAATATAAAAAATATTAGGTCGTAAATTAAACTCCCAACAAATTCAAGTACATTAGGATTTTTTTTTTTAAAAAATTAAGAGTGGAATGGATTTATTGAGCCTAATTGTGAAAACACTTAATTCTTATAATTATGATACAAATTAAATTTTAATATTTTGAAGATCAATAAAAAATATAAAAAACTTTAATTAAAATCGAAATGGGACATCATTAGATATGCGGTTAAGCTTAATTTATACTAGTATATAACAATGATTTAATGCCAAAATCATAACAATGATTTAATACTAGTGGTGCATGTTATTTTTCTCAAATGCTAATAAAAGATATAATAGGAAAATTGTTCTTTTATAAGAATAAAAAAAAAATTTCAGAAAAAAAATAAAGTAAAAAAACAAAGTAAGTAAAAAATTGAGAAAATAAAAAACAATTAAAGTAAAAAAAAAAAGAGAAAGCTGCATGTTATTTTTCTCAAATACTAATAAAAGATATAATAGGAAAATTGTTCATTTATAAGAATAAAATAAAAATTTTGAGAAAATAAAAAAATTAAAGTAAGTAAAAAAAATAGAGAAAATAAAAAACAATTAAAGTAAAAGAAAAAAAAAGAGAAAGCTGCAAAATATGTACCTCCTTAGGAATTTGAACTTGGGACCTTGAAGTTTTAATGTAACTTTTACCGTATTTCACACCACTCAACTACTTTTGTATTCTAAAAATTAAATACTAATATATATATATATATATATATATATATATATATATATATATATATATATATATATATATATATATATATATATATATATAAACTTCAGTCGGTTCGGTTCTTTCAGTTTTTCAATTTTAAAAATCGAATCGATTAAATCGATTTTTTATTTCGATTTAGAACCGAACGAACCGAAAATCGAAATAATCGAATCAAATAGATCAAAATCGATTTGGTTCGATTTTCGATTTCGGTTCGATTATGCACAACTCTAATTATTACGCCTTCATATCTTCTGCGTCCTAACTCTAGTTTTATTCTTTTCGTAAAAATTTACCAAAATTTGCTAAAATGAAAAACAACAAAATATCTACTAACATTAAAATTTATGGAAATAATGAAGTATAGTCTTTCAATTTTTTTTAGGAAAGGCAAACTCCATGTTTGAATTGCTTTTAAACGGATAAAAAATTAATTATGAAATAAAAATATATGTTTGATAAATACTGAATTTTAAAAAATTTAAAAAATCTCCTATTAAAAAAAGTGAAAGATTAGAATTTTTCAGAAAAAATTAAATTTTAGCTTTCAATGATAGCTATTTTAAAATTTTCTTTAAATAAAAATTTTTTTTATTTTATTTTATAATGATATTATATCTAATATAAAAAAGAAATAGTACAAGAAATGTTTATTTTTAAGTCAAGATAAATAAAAAAATTATAAAATAACAATTTAAATATTTATTGCAAAAAATTATTTTTAATCATATCATTTACCAAACAATTAACAAACTATTTTTGAATTTATAAACTATTTTGAATTTTATTTACCAAACAGTTATCTATTTTTTTGGATATAAGTTTGTTAAATACAACTTTTATCAATTAAAAAAATTATTTTCACAAGTTTTGCAAAATTAACCCTAAGAAAATTAGCTAACAAAACTACAAAAAAATAAAAGGGTGGAGATAAATTCCAAAAAAGTAAGATCTGGCAAAAAAAAAAAAGCCACTAGGTCAGTGGATTCATGTTAGCCAAAAATAAGATAAAAAAATATGTGAAAATTCGAAAGGACGTATTTTTCGATAAGAAAAGCTAGTGTAAAAATTCATAAGGGCGTTCTGCCTTTAAAATAATGACATACTTGGAGCAATAAAGTGCTACTGATAAGGTGAGCAACAAGATTAGCATGAATGGCATCTAGGCAAAGCATAGTGTCTGCTATAATCAATGGGACTGGAGTATGCCCTCTACGCACACCATTCACGACACTAAATAGTCCATAATCTCTTGTTAGGCCCTTTGAGGATGCAATCAAACATCGAGCAAAGCAACATAGATGAATAATGCCAGTTCTAAATGTGGGCACGTTAGAGAAGTCATCCAAAACATCGATCAATCATCTAAAGACAAAGTGTTTCCCCGGGGAATTAACCTAGTAACCTCAAAAGGGAGAAGACCCAAACTCTCGTCACTTCCTTTGGGTAGTCGAGAACACTAAAAGGTAAGCAAGGCAAAGTGCTACATGTAAATTGAGCTCTGATGATCACATCAAATTTCTCTGATAAGGGACATAACTCCTGATCAGCGAATCTAAAGATGTGAAACCATGGGTCCCAATATCAAATAGCAAAGAAAATTAATATCCTATCTATCTTCACTCTCCTTAAGAATCTTAGGCCAGAGTAAGGGGTCAGAATGGGATTCTACCAAGTTTTTAGGTCATCAATAACTTGTGCAATTTTGTCATAACCGGGGCTGATATGGTAAAATACTCAAGCAGTCTAGGCATTATAATAATAAAATAATTAAAATAACTGCAAATGAAAATGAAGATAAAAGAAGAAAAAGGAGAAAGAGAAATACTTGGAGGAAAGGCTAGCTAAAAGAGGAGACGAAGGCACAAAGATCAAGAAGAATCAAGTTATTTATAGGGAATGTATGACAAATGGCCTTCCCTCAAGGAGGGACTCACGGCTTGGCCATCTGTCACCCCTAGACTGCCCTAATGAGTCCTTTTGCATGACCCATACATTTTTTACATCCTTTTTTATTTTTATTTTGCAGGAAATGTAGAAAATGCACTGACACTACGAAGATCTATCAGAAAGTTTAAAATTTAGGGAGTTTAAAAATTTTTTGACATTTTGATGTATATAAGAATTATGACATATATTTGTTTATGCTTCATTTATATTTTAGTTATGTTTCATTCTCTTTATTACTATTTACACTCAATATTAAGATGCATGACAAAGATGACACAAAAACAAAAAGAAAAAAAAAAGAAAAAAGAAAAGAAGAATGACAAAAAGGTAATGAAAATAATATATATATATATATATATATATATATATATATATATATATATATATATATATATATATATATATATATATATATATATATATATATATATATATATATATAATAGCTAAATGATAATAATAGAATTCCAACAATGTATGTAAAAAAACAAAAGGATAAATTGACCAAAATAGACACAGTAAGATAATGATTCATCCAAATTTATAACACTAATATCGCATTTTTTCTCACAAGTACCAAAGCCCTCTCAAGAGGCACATAAATTTCACATTTCATGGAGCATATAGCAGACATGTTGTTTACTTATGGAATGGAAAAACTTGTTAATGATACCCATAATAAACTAGATCAGAAGGATAAAGTATTTATGAATAGGGAATGGATGGGAAATCATTAGGAGAAGTTAGTAGTATTTTAGGTATATCTCTTGATTTATAGCTTCAAATTGCATGATTCATGAGTAATTGGAAACTTAAAACATTAGGGAATAACTATTTAGAAGACACTTTCTTAGAAAAGCCATTTACCTAGAGAAAATATATTGCAATGTCCATCCTGGAAAACTCCCCAAAAATACCATTTACCTAAAGAAAAATATAATACAAGTGTATCTTGATAGCCATGAACATAAACTTAATAGCTATGAGCTTTACTTCAGGAAGTCAAATTTTACCCTAAAATTTTCCCTCATGGATATCACATAAACCCAGATAGCAGTGAGGTGCCCTGTTTCAACCATGAGGTGCCTTAAAAATAGATGAATTGTGACTTACCAAATGTGAATTAAGTAAATGAATATTGAAAATCAAAATTAAACATAATATATGCTAGAGAAATTTACATGTATGTAAATGATTCATATGTATATTTCTATCTGATAATTGTATAACATGAGTTTACAAGTTTAAATATCAACCTTACAAATATAATTAAGCATAGTATGACATGCTATTATGATTCCAAGTCCATATATATGTATATGAACAAGTACATGGTTTCATATGAGCTTAGTTGAATATATATGTATGCAAATATGTATGTATGTATGTATGTATGTATGTGTGTGTGTGTGTGTGTGTGTGTGTGTGTGTGTGTGTGTGTGTGTAATGAGTCTTAATGCCAATACTACAAATGTAAACCTATGCTTTAAGTAAATAAACGAATATATGGATCATCTGAATGTAATCAGTATATGTTTAACATGTTTAATGATTTAACATGCATGAAATATAATTATATACATATGATTATGAATGTGTAAATGATATTAAGATTGACTATTAAACATGTTCTCTTGAATACATGTTTATATAATATCTTGAATGTGAAATAGCTATGATTCTTAGCTATTTGATATGATTTGATAATATATCTTGCTAAAGTCTAAATTATGGGTAAATAAGCATTCCTAGAAAGGTTTTGTAACTACTTCAATCTTGTGACACTACGACATCTTATTTTGAGACTATTGTCTCCTTAGTCAGCATCACAACGCTTTCAATACATGATTATTATATTGTGGTTATACCTCTTCAGTTAATACCTATTGGGTATCTTCAGTTATTAATATATCTGAGTGTCTTTAGTACACATTACCCACATCTATTAGAAATAGCAAGCAACCTTTTATTTCTTGTTTTGTTCTGTTCTAAATTACTAAGTCCCGTTTTGAATTACCATATTTATTCTGCATTATTATGCTCATTCTCAGCATTTATGTTCTAGACTAATAAGTTATTATAGTTTATGAATGTGATAATAAATTGAACAAATGATGAATATCCATTTTATTTCATTCAAACTATATTATTTAGCTTTGATAATTTTATGTCCTAATTTGATGAATGGCTTTAAAATCTTGAATGAAATTTTAAAAATACAATAGTAAAATTATATTTAATATTTAATATTTAATATTTATGTTATACACACACATACACACACACACACACACACACTAGATATCAACAAGCATACTGAATCAACTAAGTCATATAGGAAAAATATATTTAAGACCCTAAAATTGTTGAACCCAAGGGATTGTGATTGCGAGGAAAATGACTGATTAGACGTATGCTAAAGAATCTTCCAATGTTTTGTTGATGTTGGATATTTTAAACTCTAAGATTAAACAAACTAACACTATGAAAAATTGATTTTACTAATAGAATTTACTAAAGGATTCAAATTTTGTTGCTAAAAATAAGATATTATCGATGGATTAGCTATGGAAAATTAAATGCATTAGTAAAAAAAAGTTGCAGAATGGCAACATTTTAAGTGATGGAAGCAAAAACGGTTAGTAAAATTGGCGAGAAGTAGTGATGCCATTTTATATTGATGGATTTAGCGATGAAAAACTACGTCGGTAAGGATATCAAACATTATAACTATGTATTGATATAATTTCTATCAGTAATATAAATGTTGCTTTTACTTTAAATGTTTTAGTGACAGATTAGCTATGATACTTCTCGTTCATCGGTAAATAATGGTTACATATTTTGGTACAACCTCTAGCAATGGATATAGGGATGGAATTTGTGGCAATGGAACTATAAATTATTGTGATGGTATTTTCCATCATAATCCATCACTACTAGTTTCATTAATACAAAATAAATGACAAACTTAATTTTTTATTTTTAATAAAATATCATTTTTATAATAGATACATACATTTTTATAATAGACATCAGTCTATATTATTTGTGAGGGAATAAAATCCCATCCTAAATACAAATGATTTCCGGTCCTTAAAATAAATACATTAGGCGAAATAAATTAGTGCTACACTTGAAAAAAATAAAAGACCAAATTTAACAAAACCTAAACCAAATTTAACAAAACCCATTTGGTCCTTTACTGTCTTCTCTAACAAAATTTCCTCTACCGTAATAGTAGCTTCGAGATGGGTTTCACATGATTTAGACTCTATACCGGCATCACTTTCCATCGATAAAGCCTTCTTCCTTGCTCCACCATCTATAGCTCTGAGATGATGTGCACCATCATCGACAACTACTGTGAAGACATATCTCGCCAGAAAAAAGGTTAGAAAGAGAGACTAGTTTCTTTTATTTCTTCTATATCTTGGGCTTCATTTTGATAGGTAAGAATTGCTCTGTGTTATTTTTTGTGTTATTTTTATCTATGTTTGGTTGCTAAGAAAATATTCATTTCTTTGTTTACTAAATCAATTTGGGTTATAATAAAAATGATAAAGAAAAGTCTTTCAATCTTAAAGACCTTTTACCTTAAAAGCCCTTTTACTAATTTGTTTGTATATCTGTCTATTTATTGTTTTCCTGATGTAGACATTAGATGAGAGAATTTGAGAGAGAAAATTTGTTTATGTTTTTGTGTACTATAAGTTATGAAAATGATATCTTTTTTATTGTGTATTGTATTGCAATGCTCTTATGAATTTTTCATGGACTAATTTCAAAATCAAATTTTTACTCTTTAATCATTTCATAAGCTAATCCTTTAGGAAGCCACCTGAATCCCATGAGTTTATAGAAAGTTAGATTTACATTGGATCTCACCTGAATTTCCATAACTATCCTCCTAAGGAGAAGTTTGGTTCAAACAAGAGAAGTACGCCATGCTAATATGCCTTGGATGATCCATATTTTAGGGTTAGGCGCTGATGAGCACTTTGAACTATCCATTTGGTTGAGAGCCTCACAATCCAAGCACAACAATGCAATGATTAGGGGCATGCTCTACCACTGAGCTAATAACTTAAAGGAAGGCTCTGCTACACCATGATGAGAGGCTATTCCTTCCAGAACAAAAGGATCAAAACCTTCCACACCCTATGTCAGACTTACTGGTTGTACCTTTCTAGTTAATTCATAACGATTGGAAACCAATATTCTAGGACCATACAATTCGGTTACATGAAAAATGCCAAACCCAAAGTAAGCTACCCCTAATAGAAATAAATAAATTCCAAGGATCTTGGGCAAATCCGAAGAAGGCTTTCCTGTACACTCATCTATTTGCAAGGACCAACTTGACCCTCTTCCCTAAGATTCCCAAATAAGGGAATCCTAGGAGAGTTGCTAACTCCAACTATCATCCATGTATGATCTATACTAGATCTAACCAACTACCCATCTTACTTCCTCTACATTCTTAACAGCCTATCTTTAGCCAGAATCTTATTAAAATGGGGGTATGTAGGTTAATTCAAATCAATATGGAACTATTACCTCATGCTTATTCTACCTTTTCTCCCTGGTTGATAATAGTAGGGATAATGTAATTAATCTATGCAACTTCAACATCTCTTGGTTAACAAAATTGAAAAAAAAGAATAGCCTATTTTTTTGTACCTTATAAAGGATTATTTTAAAGTCCAAGATAGTTTAATTCCAAATTGAAAGATAAAAATTTTCAAAATTATGTAATGAATCAATAGAAAAACTGGTTAAAAAGTCATTACCAATATAAATACAATTTATCTCAGATTATATGGTCTAGATTAATATTATTTCCATAAAGTAAAGATCTAGAAATAGGTTCATGAATACCATCAATATCTATCGGAGGGGTAACAATGAAAGCGATAATTAATACAAAAGTTACAGTCAATAAAGTAAAGATCATCAAAACACTAAACGATCTAATGTAAAGATGATTTTCAGTGTTGGTTATCCAATAGCAGTATCTGAAAACATATCTTAAGGTCACCTTAAAACGCTCATAGTATCATTATGAATATATAAACCAAAATTGTGAAAGCCTAAAAATATACATACCCAGTTGAGATGTGATATGATTGCATCATAATTAATGTCTAAGGACATGATCTAATAGATAATTGTATCGAGTAGTTGGATCATAGTCTCTTACCATAAAAAGGCCACATCTACAGCAGCAACAACTATAAGAAATCTACCAATCCACATGTGATATGTGAATAATGACAGTTGTGTACCATAGATTAGATCTATATGAGTTGAAAAATAAAGGAAAAAAGAATACTTTTTATTTAAGTATGACTTAATGCACCCAATCAATATGTATTATAGAATCAAATTAGTTTCTACTTTAACTTTAAGTATTGAACTTCTTATCTAAGTTAGTTAAGATGAGTCATGGAAAGAATCAACTTAAAATCACGATCAATTCCTTTTTCAAATCCTATTGTAGCTACAAGAGCCTTACCTGCGTGCCATAAATGACCAATGAATAAGAAGAAACCCAGAACAAAATGAGAGGTAGCTAACCAACTTTTAGGAGATACATAATTGACTGCATTGATCTCGGTAGCTATACCACCTACATAAGTTAAGAAACCTAAAGGTGCATGGGTCATATATTATATGAAAAGACGTTTTTACAAAGGTTGTATATCTTTTTTTTCCAGCTCAGCTACATGGCATAGCCAAGCCATTTTAATTTATGATGCTGGGCGAGTCAAAACTAATAAACACATAAATTTATTCATTAAGAAAAAGGAGAGAAAGGGATTCAAAACCTTGATAGTTCTTTATGAACTATACCAATTTTAAAGATCGAAGCTATTGACCACTCGACCATATCTCTAAAAGATAATTTCCATTTTACTATTTTATTTTTTCATTGAATAAAACACTGGTAATAGACATAAAACCATCCATTTTAGTTTTATATTTGTTCGAATAAAATGCTTAGCTAATTCCATATGTCTAACCAAAAAATTAGATTATCCTTATGTGGTTGGATACTCCATGTAACCAGGCTGCGTATGGACTTGTTGACAAACTAGGTATATAGCTTGCTTGGAGATCTTGTTATATATAATTTTCTAATCACATTCAAGTAAAAATTAAGATATGCTACTGCTAAGGTTTTGAAAAATTGATTAACCTTTCGATGTTTATAATTCTATAGTATGATATATATGTTAAATTATTTATTTTAGGAAGCTTAGTGGTGAGAATGGTGTTTTTTCCATTCAAGAAAAGCACACATACTACATTTGCTAGGTCTACATCAAGTTTACTTCTCTCCTTATTTGTTAATTATTGTGCTTCAAAAATAATATGGATTGCTCAAGTACTTGCTTCACCATGTTGTAATATTTTTTTGGTGTTTCATATTTTATACTTTCTTTTTGGCTTTAGTATGTTCTGTTAGTTCTCTATTTTGATTTGCCATGAGTAAAAGTTGTAAAATGGCTTTTGTGAGGTTAGACTATAGGATTGCTAAATTGACTTTAGGAGCATGATTATCAAATCTTTGTTCATCACAACAAATGAGAAATATGTTATACGTGTTTCTTCACCCTCTATGCTTACCTACCAAATCCTTTTCTAAAAATACAAAGATAAGCTTTTTCTAGGAAAAATATATTTTAAATCAATACTTTCACTTGATTTTCCTATAATTCTAACACTAAACTATGTTGTTTAATCTCCAATGAGAAAATAAATATGGTACTAATCTATTATATTGATATGTAGATAAAAAGTTTCTAAGACAAAAAGATTGTACAAGATGCTAACATTAAACATCTTCAATTGTAGGGGAAAGCTCTCACATTTTGAAACCCTGTATATGTTAGCAAATCTTTTTCATTTCTATGATGTTGGCTTATCGTTATCCTTAGGGTCAAGAACCTAATAGACAAGCTTCTTGGGAAGTTTTTTTTGTTTTCTATGAATGGGATTAAATGGAACTCTATCTCACATCCCAAAATATACTCTCTAAAATTATAAAATAGCTTACAAATTCAGAAAGGCTAACCTAAAAGTGTCTCATATGTAGTATTGGTTTGCATCCAACATCTGAAATTAATTTCCTACTAGGAGTTTGCTGCTTAAATTGTCGAGCCTCATAGGTTGCAACCATGTCTTTTTGATTGGCCAGATGCTAACAAACTTTTAGAAGGAAATTTAGAGAATTCATCTACTAGAATAATGTAAGGCTTAACTTTACACATAAATTTGCAATTATTTAGAGTCAAATGTAAAACCAAAATTTTGCTACACAGCCACCTAAATATCTTTAAATCTCTTTCACTTTTTTATTTTCTTGGATGTCCTTACACAAGGTTACTTTACTTGCAATTTTCTTGATTTTTCCTTCCTTCAACGTTTCTTGCAAATCTTGGTTAATGATGCTTAATACCACCTTGATGGTGTAAGTTGTAAATTTTCTTTGTCATTTCAATCTTTCATTTTTTTTGTTTGCGAGTGTTTTAAATCTTATAAATTGTATTATTAAAGACAACAAAATTTATTTATTTTTAGGAGAAATATGGACCTATGAGTTTAAAGAGCTACAATAAGCTTGTCTGCATCTTGCTTCTTACTCTTCTCACCATTTCCATGGTTGCTACCTAGGATTGCCTTTAGAGTAATAGTATTTTGATTTTTTGGGTTACTTTACCTGCAATTTTCTTGATTTTTTTTGTTCAACTTTTCTTGCAGATTAAGGCTAAAAATGTTCAGTACCATCTTGATGGTACAAGCAATTAAATTTGGTTACTATTTCGAAAGATTAGTGGAGAGAACTTAGGATTAATTAAGTGTTACTGTTGATTAAAAATTTATATTATTCAAAATCTTTATGTGACATTATCTCGTACTTGTGTACCATGGCTTCTAAAGGTAATGATAAGATTATCACTAAAGGTAATAATACTTTTCTTTTTAATTTTTTATTCGTTAATAATCTATTTAAATGGAGAGTTTTTTGAATTAATTCTTAATTATGTAGACTAATGAACTCTATTAATTGGCATCAGTGGCATCCTACTTTCCTGTTACTTGCGTTAGCCTCATTTTGTTATTTTATATTATTTTTATTCCTAAGTGTCATTCATTTTATATGCAAAACTTTTGGATTTGGTCATTATTCTTCAACACAATGAAGAACATAACAATAGATCATGTATTAATCAAAAATATCTTGAGTCATTACATGGATACAGGGATTCATATATCCTTTAATAACAAAACAAATACTTACTATACATTGTTAAAAATAAAGAGAAAAGATAAGAAGAAATTGATAAACCCATTTTGGATTATAATGAAATCTTGATAGCAAGTTCTTCTCTTCAAATCCTAGTAGAAAACTTGATCAACACTTGACTAAAGCTTCTTTAACTTAAAGAAAAAGAATGTTTAATTTAAGAACTCTATTGAAATTAATCTAAAAGTAGTGTTTGCAACTAAAGAAATATGATAAACCCTAAAAATTATAGAGAAAAATTAAAAGAAATCTAAAATCTATCATCTCTTCTACCAAATATAAATCTACATCTTTAGATACTGAATGAGTCATGGTGGTCACCATAATATCCCCACGATGACCTTGCTGTTGCAACTTGAAAACTGGATGGGTTATGGTGGTCACCAATCCCTTCTCATCATGACTATAGCTACTAGACTACATTTTGCAACAAATGTCAAGGTCATGGTGGTAACCATTCATTTTGCACCATGACCATTATGAAATATGGAGTTTTGGTGATTTTATAGGGCTCATGATTGTGACCAATTCTTACCTATCGTGATCAAATTCAAAAACCTCTAATTTGCAATAAAATTTACCAATAAGCACAATTTGAATCAAACTTGCTCCAACATTTATCATTTGGAAAAGATTTTAGAATTAAACACATTTAACCTTATAGCAATGAAAACACAACTATGACACTTAAAAAAACACAGATGAAAATATACATGAAATAAACATTAAATCAAAATTATCAAATACTCCACACTTAGCTTTTGCTCACCCTGGAGCTAATGAATAGTCCTCATTCTTGCAATCTAAAACTTGAAGACATAAAATGCAAATTCAAAAAATTTGAACAACACTTATTAGAAATCACTTAATGAAATTCTAAACCATAATGATTTCACTAAATCATACTGGTTAGTTTCTTTATAACTGTGTGCTAGGCCAAAATAGTTTGATAATTTTCAAAACCAAAATTCCAGTAAAATTCACTAATCAAGTTATAAATTTAATGTATATAGGAATGCATATGTGGTTTCGAACTAACACTCAAGAGACACCATTGGCCTGTCCTTTAGCACTTGAACCACTAAGGTCATTTTTGCTAAACAACTTAGAATAAGAAATGATCAATAGGTCTTAATGTTGGTTGTAATGTTGACTAAGGTAATAGCTACTAAGAAAATATAAAGTTAACAAAATAAGAACAACTATCTTATACTCACATACACCAACTTCCTTCTAAAAATAAGACTCTACCCACTTTAATCATACCATAATTGTCATAAATAAAATTTCCCAAAATGTAGAACAAATATTACATGAAAGCATAAAAGGGGAAAATTCTACTGATATTTTTAGTTTTCTTTCACAAACTCAGTCATTTTAAGAGTTTTTAGCCTTTTCTCTTTATTAAGAGTTCCTACACTTGAAAGTTACCACGTATTACTAGCTTAGTGATTTGCATTTTTTTAAACAAAAGCTAGCTTTTTTCGTTAATGAAATAAACAATAGGGCACTCAACAATTTCATTTACAAAATAGTACTACATTTTGAGTGTAGCAATCAAAATTTGTGACAACACCCCTAATTCCTAAAAATTAAAACTTTTAAGTTCACTACTACACCTACTTAGATAGCCTTCAAATGATGTCCTAGCCCATTCCTAGAGTGGCCAATTCTTAGAAGGGAAAGATAAGGGCTTTTAAGCTATAAGGTATCAAAATATGTGTAACAGCAAAAATTCTCATAACATGCATTAAGCATGCTCAATAAGCTCAAAAGAGTTAATAATAGATAAAATGCATAAAAGGTAGGATACAAGTCTTTTATAGTGAATAAACAAGGAAACTGCCTAAATCATTTCCTAAACTTTGCTCGAGTTGTTATATGCCTTTAAAGCATGATGAGAAAGGTTCTAGCACTTTAGAATTCCTAACTCAACTACTTTCATGCATTGATTTTTCTCAATTTAAAATAGGCCTATTATGTATAATGATAGGAAATAACAAGTATTAATCTAATTGAAACTAATTGGAAAAGAAAATTCACTAAACAAATAACTACTCTATTGCGCGCCATTCAAAAATTTCTAAACAAGCAATTCTAACTTAAAGTTCAAAAATATTCACAATAGGAATAAATTCAAAGGCAAACTGAACTAACAAGTACAAAGTAATTGATAAGACCAATTAGAAGAAAAACTAAAACAAACATAAACTAATGAAAAAGGAAAATAAAAACTAAAAAAAACTAACAATATCCAAACTAAAGCAAAATGAACTAAAAAGCTTAAATAACAACTAGAAACTACTTAAAAATCATTAAAATCTGCTAAAATCTATGATTAAGTTTCATTAAAAAAATTCCATCAATCATTCATCAAAAAATCCCATATCCCATCTAAACATCATGACTCGAGGTAGCCTAAATTAGGGTTGCCTAATGATGAAAAACCACTTATACTTCTAATGAAAAGTGTGAATCTCAAGTTTTAACCATCATTTTCACATTATAGACACTGTGACCTGAAGTAGCCTAGATCAAGATTGCTCGATAATGAGAAAATAGCATATTACTGACAACAGGTTCAAATCTTAAAGCTCTAATTGTGAATTTTTCACATTTTTCTAAAATATCTTATGGATTTTTCAATATATTTTCAAGTGTTTTAGCAACTGAACATGAAAAATCCTATTTTTGGCCTTTAGAAGTAAGGGATGCTCATCCTTAGCCTTCTCTCTCAAGTCCATATCAAATCAGGGGTATTTTGGTAATTTTAAGATTTTTTCCTAAAGGATGACCTTCCATTAATGTGGGATTCTCATCTATGGGTCTTTTACCAGATTTCCCATGGTTTGGGAAATCCAAGAATGGAAAGATATGTTTTAAGGATTTTCATCTGGATTTATTGAGGGAATATCTCTAGATTTGGGGAGTAAGAGTTAGAATCCATATATGTGTGTATATGCACACGCACTTAAATGATAATGTGATCACTGCATGTGTGTATAGTTATTGTAATTCTAATTGGGGTATAAAAGTAATTATTTTAAAATTACAGAGGTAAAGTGATCATTTTAAATTAAGCTATGCATGTGATTAATTATGGGAAAGTTGCTAATTAAGAGACTTAATTAAAAAAGAAAAGAAAAAGTTTAGGGGTGGGTAGAAATATGAAATTAAAGGAAAGAAAGGGCTTAAAAGTAGTTTTGAGAAAGTCAAAATAGGGATCAATAGGAGCAAAACACATATCCGCCCTAGATCCTTCCTGAGAATTGAAGAAATTTCAAGAGATTTAGGGAGATATATGGCTGACCAATTTAAAGAGTTTAAAGCAACCATTTTCTATTATTTTGACCCCAAAATAACCCCTAAAAAGGCTTAAGCCCATTATTTAAAAGAGAGAGAATTTAGAGTTTATCATTTTAAGGTAACAACCTCCATTTATCTTCTTCTTCTTTTCTTGTTATTTGATAGTTAAGTAGAGAGTGTATATAAGTCTTATATGCTGTAAAAATATGTGAATTTATTTTATGTAGAAGGGCAAACTAGCAAAGGAAAAGAGAAGGAATGAGGAGAAGCATGAAGAAGGTGAATACTACAAAAAGGAATGGGAACTTTAAAATCATGTATACGTGTGTTTGCTCTCATAGAGTGCATTGAGATAGTCTTTTAGAATTATTATTAAGATTGAAATATGGTTATAATTCTTAAAGGGACAAGAGAACCAAAATTGTATAGTTATCTTCAAAATAAGGAAAATTCATCCTAGGTTTCACTAGACCTAGTCACACTATTTTGACAATAAAATGAGTTATATAACTTGAAATTGCATGATTCTAGTTGGATTTGAAACTAGACTCATGTATCTATATTTCATTTAGAGTTAATTCACCCTATAAGATGATGTGAATTGAGTTTGAACTCTAACTATGTTTGTTGCCCTACCATTAGGAATAGTTTGCCTTATTTAATGAATATATGGAGATTTATAGGTCCAAATGAAGTGATTGTTAATGTTTTAGAAACTAAAAATATAGAGGAACATGTATGTAGAAGACGACTTTGCTTGAAAAAGTCATTTGGTATGTCTAAATTTATGTGAAATTTAAATTTTTAAAGCAGTCAGCAAGATTTTGAGAAAAGGGGAAATTTCTTTTGGCTAATCACCCATTGTCATGCTCATGACTCTTATCACGCTCATGATAGCAAGATTTTGTCCCATATTTTTGCTATTTTTTCCCTTTTCCATCACATTAGACTACCCTCATATGTTATGTTTATAACCGAACATCGTAGGCTTTAAAACACAAGCATACGGGAGCTATAAATGCAAATATATACAAAGTTGTACCAAAGTAGGTACATGAGTTTGCATGATTTACAATATTTTAATTGGATATGTATATACATGTTTACATCATTAAAATTATATACTGATAGTTAGGTTACACTATCATTGTTATCTATGAATATTTACATGTTTAACCATCTAGTATGATGCAATGTAATAAATTGGATACAAAAGATGAAATAATAATATATGAAATGATCAATGCCTGCATATAAAGATTGGTGATGGATATATAGGCATGCCTATAGGGTTATAGATATAGCTGCTATAGTTTTGACCCTATTTGGATCCATAATTTATCCCTACTTAGGACCACAGTCTTGACCTTGTTTGGGTCCACATGTTTAATACCTTTGGTATACAATGGGTTAATATCTTTAGGTATTTATATGATCGATACCTATAGGTACCCACATCATCCGTTATCCATAACCACAGAACTTAGGCAGGCATTCATGAAAAAGAAATAAATTGTTATAGAAATTACTAAATGGTGATATGTTACACATGATTATAGTTGCATCATAAGAAATGTAATAAGACATTTTCCTTGTTATTAGTTAGAAATAAAATCAATTGTATCTTTATGTTACCTATTTGTGTGCTTAGGAGTGACCACTGTGAGTGGTTGTTCACATATTAACTATTCCTCAATAAGTTGTATAGCTTAGCATGGTTTTCCTCCTTGTGGGTACTCAAGTTCAGACTCTCCATTAAGGGCTAGATCTGTAGTAACAAGGCCAACCCTGGGAAGAGTTGAAGTATAAAGATGTTATATTTTTTCTTTTGCCTTTTTATATTTCCATTGTGTACTAAGTAAAATAATTTGTAAAGAATTGAAATAGTTGTAAAGTGTAATATAACAAGTAGTCCTTTTTATATAATATTATTCAATATGATAACTTAAATTGGAAAGTATGCTAATTAATGTAATAATTATACAAATGAACTATATATGAATGATTACATATAGGGTGATACGTATGATAATAATGTATAAGGATATGGTAACAAAAAATGTTAGGTTAGTCATTACATTTTGGTATCAGAGCCTAGGTTTGGGCAGGTCTGGCTGCTAGAAGAATAAGAACATGCATGTATAGAATGTTAATTGTGTTGGCCTCATGGAGATTGCCCCTATTTTCTTAAAAATAGTTAATCATAAAAGGGTCCCGGGAAGCAGTAGAGGAAACTACTGAAAGTAATTTGCTAGTTAGAACAAACCCTTTCAATCTAGAATCCTCAGCCTCTACTTGGGGTGATGTATTGGCTTTTGCTACTCCTGGAAAAGCATTATTAAAACTTTCTTAGGATATGGCCCAAATTCTATAGAGGATGATGACTCCTAAAGCTCATATTGCTAAAATTAGGAAACAGAGAGTAGAAGAATTCTTTAGCACTACATTGAAGGAGTCAAAAAGGGAAAAATTTTGGCTAGAAAGAATTTAACATGTATTTGATGATATCCAGTGTCCAGCTAGTCAAAAAGTGACATGTGATTTGTCCTTACTCTAAGGACCGGCATACGACTAGTGAAAGCTAGTGTTACAGCAGCCATAATTACCTGATCCACTTACATAGGAATTCTTTGAGGAAGAGTTTAAGAAAAGATATGTTACCAACGCCTGCAAAATGAGAAAATAAGATAATTTCTTAACTTAAAGTAGAGAAGCATGACTGTAGTCGAGTATGAGAAGGAGTTCAATCATCTAAGCAAATGTGCACCAAAATCCATGCAAATTAAAGCCTTCAAGTGCTTACAATTTAAGGATGGCCTAAACAATCGTATTAGAGAGCATTTGATCGGACCTACCTTATTACAGTCAGTGGACAACTATCTACTAGTATAGACAGCTATTTAAGTAATAAAATGAAGTGACCAAAAAAGAAAGAGAGCATAAAAAAAGACTTTCTAGATGTGATGCATCTATAGGAAAAAAACCTCAAGTTGAATAAGGAGATTAACTAGCCAAATATTTTAACAATCCTGCTACTTGGGATGGATACATCATTTAAATTGGGTAAGGAGTTATAGTGGGACAAGGTAGAGGACAATTATCAGAGTGCTTCTATTATTCCAAAAGGCATTAAGGTACCTGTAGAATGCTAATAGGTGCTTACTTTAGATGTGGTGATACTGATCATTTAATAGCCAATTGCTTATTAAAATAAGAGTAATAGTCTACACAATAGAGTAGCAGAGGAGCTCTAATTCACCCTCAGTAAGTAGAGGGTATGGAAGAGGTCAAGGTGGAGCCAATCAATTTAGAGCCCAGTTTAGAAATGCCTCTAAGATTGTTGATTGGCCCTTTGCTCCTATAACTCCTGCTCGAGCATACGTAATGAAAGCTCATGAAGATGTGGATGTCTCAGAAGTTACAACAGGTACATTCTCACTTTTTAACATTGATGTACATGTACTTTTCGATAAGTATGAATTATACTATATTATTAGTGTATTTTTAATGTGTTTATTATGCTAATTTTGTGGTAATTTAGTTAATTTAGTGTTTTGTTTCTTAAGTTAGCATTTTATCAGCTTAATTTATTAATTTGGTGCTTTTAGGTTTGTAATTAAAGAAAAAGTAAAATTACAAGGGTAAAAGTGTAAATTCAACAGTTGAAGGATTTTAAGGAGCCAAATATTATCATGTTAATCTAGAGCCTAACCACTTGATGGAGTTATTTCTCCCTCTACAAGGAAAGCATTGAAGAAAGAAAACCAAAAGAAAGCCCACTCAGTGGAGGAGTTTTTCACTCTATCGAGCTAGTTAAAGGACATCAGACAGGGAACATTTACTCGATGGAGCGAGTTTGTCACTCAAGCAAGTTAGCGACTTTGAAAAATAATTAAATTGTTATATGTTTCTAAATTAGGAAGTTTGAAGCCACTAGCACTCATTCTTTACAAGCCTTAAATGCAAACCTAAACACCAAAAAGAGAGAAGACATTTGGAATTATGAATTTTCTTTAAGTTATATCTTAGTTAGTCACTTAGTGTTTAGAGGCTATAATTAAAAATTTGAAGAATATTTCAAGAGCAGTTGAAGGGTTCTATGTGTATCGTATTTCTTTTTATTTCTTTTTCTTATATTTTTGAGATGAAATGTGAGTAGTTTCTTTGCGTTTGCTAAAGGATACTTGAATACTTAAACTTTTATTGTAATAACTTAGTTTAAGTTTTAATTTAATGCAAATTTGATTATTTTTTAATTCTAGAGCAAATCCTTATCTTTGATTTTATTGAATTGATGATTGATTTATTGATTAATGGTTGATTATTGAATTTAAGTAAGATCTATGGCATGCATGTTGTTGGGTTAATTTATTCAGATTGATGCATGATTATATTCTATATTAGAGATATTTGTGTGTTGGCAAAGGTGAATTAACACTAATAAAATTAGAACTAAGAATAGATTGAAGTTAAATTTTCTTGAAAAAGTGTTTAAAGAATGTTTAAGAGTTTATAATCTGGATTTTAATGCTAAGTGTTGAATTATTCCTAATAAAAAGATTGAATGCTTAGAGTGATATTCTTGACTAAGATATCTGGCTTTATTTCTTGTTTTCCATAATCAATTGTGTTCTTTTGAAATTGAGTCATTACAATATTAGTTAAGGTAGATAGTGCTTTAGTAGAAGTTGTCTTTAATATGGAATTTATCATCTTTTATTACTAGTTTTGTTTAAAGTTTAGGTTTATTTATTTAAGTTTGTGTTAAATTGCATCAGTTTCATTAGCTTAATTGTTTAAGTTTCTATCTTTAGTTTAGTTTAACTCTTCATCATTATAAATTGGAAATTCTTTGCATGCATTGATTACTTTAAAATTTGAATTATATAGAACATCAAATTTCTCTTGGATTCGATATTCAGGATCTTAATCTTATTTCCCTATATTACTAGCTAATATAGTATACTTGCTAGATATAAGTAAAGTTTTTGGCGTCGTTGCTGGGGAAATTGGCATTTGTTTTTGTGTTTAGATTTTTAAAGTAGAATTTGTGCATTTTTCTTTCTTCTTTCTATTCTTTATTTTTTTATTTAATTTATTCTTTTGTTCTTTTCATGTGTTGATTGTTTATGGTAAAAGGTGATCCAATTTTGCCTATTGACCTTGAGATTAAGGTAGAACAACATGAATCCAAAAGATCAGGAGCATAATAACCTTAATAACTTACCTATAGATGATTAACCACCTATGATAGAAGAACGAGGCATGAAAAACTAAGCTCAAGGGAATGGTTTTAGGCCTAAAATCATTAGAGAATATGCTACTTCTAGGTGGATTAAGGAACATAGGACCATTACGATGCCTCATAATCAATAATTTAAGCTAAAACCCATTACCATCACCATGGTAAAAAAGAATCAATTTTCAGGATCGAAATTAATGATCTAGCCTGAAATTTGGATATTTTTCTAGAGATTAGTGATACAGTGCAAGTTCCAAATGTTTTTATGGATGCTATTAGGCTTAAATTATTTCCTTTTACTCTCATTGGTAAAGAAATATATTGGTTGCAAATGCTACCAAGTCAATCCATTAGATCATGGAAGTAAATGTAAGAAATTTTTTCTTATGTCAATTCTTCCCACCTACCAAAACAACCACTATTAGGAACAATATTCAAATATTCTAGTAGTTTTATGATGAGCCATTTCATGAGGCTTAGGAAAGATTTAGGAGACTTCTCGAAAGTTATCCAAACCATGAAATTGTTGTACATTAACTAATGTTTACTTTTTAAGCAGGTGTGAATCAGATAACTAGGTTTCTTTTAGATGCAGCTTTAGGTGGAAGTTTTATGAACAAGGTACCTAAAGAAGCTATTCAATTACTTGATGAGATGACTACTAATGATGCTCAATGGGTAAGTACAAGAACCATGTTGGAAATTAGTCAATTACATACATCATATGTATAAGTAGAAACTAAAATTTTAAACCAATATACATAATCTTTCCATGAATATACAATATAGATATTAATGAGAATAAGAAAAATCACCTTTGATTTTTGTTGAATAGTTATTTTTCTTTCTCATCGGGTTGTCGTATACCACAGTATCCAAATTTGAACACCTCCAATCATAATCCACACTAGAGAATGATCAAATGAACCAATAACTATTGAAATTACAAGGTGGCCAAAATTCCTTGATGCTAGCAAGGAGAGAGTGGTGGCTAGGGTTAGAGAAGAATAGAGAATTTCTTTTCTTATGAAACTCACTTAACCCTAAAACCCTTATCTTGGATTTTTATAGTTAGGTTAAAAAATCCAACTTCATAATGGGATTGGGCTCTTTAAAAATTGCTGAAGAAATATTAATTAGGCTTCTGGAAAGATTATTAATTCATTTGGGCTCAATTAAATCCAATTTAAGTCCTTTCATAAAGGACCATGCACATAACCCATAAATTAGGCCCTTTATGCATATACTTGGATTTAATCACCCAAATTAATTCTAAATCCATCCAAATTAAATATATAGGCTCCATAACACTTATTAAATATATTTAATTTATTTTAGTCCAAGAATTAGGCCTTTAAGGCCTTTTATTTGGAATTGGCGTGGAACCCATCCTCTTGTGGGTTTCTGTACAAAAACCAAATCTCTTGGCCTCTTATATTTCTCCAACGGATCTATTAATTATTATATCAACCCTATAGCAATTATAGTCCAATAATAATTAATTATGAAATATATTATTTCAATTAGCTCCATTTTGCAGAACATTTTTAAAAAGTTCTACGAACATTTTTACTCAAGCATAATTAATTAAACTCTTTAATTAATTATTATCTTATTTATTCTTCTTCTCCCATAATAATATCAAATATTATTATCCTTATTATTTTATCATTTTATCCTTTACTCTACATGTGTATGACCTATTGGGTTCCTGTCCATATTGGCAGTATAATATGTAATTATGAGTTCTATTCAAAACTCATATAATTTAAACTTCTTTAAATCATCTTATCAATCCCTTATTGATATTTATGATATATTATTATACAAGTCATGAGTGCCCTCTAGCTAAGCATCATGACTACCCAAAAGTTAGGACAGTTAAGTAGTTCTGACTATACCCTTCTATAGAAACAATTATCGTACAATTACTCCTTTCACCACTCTTATCTCAATTAGATTTTGAGTATGAATTTATGTGAACTCATATAAATCTAATTATGTATGTTCTATTAATTTAACCATTGCTCCTAAAAGTCCCTTTATGGATCCCTATCCATCTTGGCATATAATTACTCTGGCCAAAGATTCTCTGAATAAGGCAACTATAAAATTATGTGAGATAAATTTCCTTAATAAATCTAGGATGGTGAATCCTTTATTAATTACTCAACTATCTTCAAGTAGGTCATGATATATCCAATCTCCTAACTATGTTCACCCCTAGTTGGAATTAATCATTTATGGAGTCAAAGTATATCAATTGCTACATAAGATAACCTTGGTGATCTCAAGTCTAAGGATACTTGCACAACCGCTATAAAGAGAGTCCTCACTAACATAGATTTAATATCCATGTGAGGATTCTCTTTGCTGGTCTCCAATGAACTTGTTCTTATAATAAGCATCCATATGTTATCTTTGATCATCTTTCATAATGACAATTATGAGAACTAATACTTGAACTATTCAAGAGGCATAACATGTGCTAGTCTGTCCGGATTAATAATGTCCTATCTTGTTAATTCTATGACTAGAGATATTTAGATATTATCATATTTGTATGCAATAGACATCTCATATCATGAACACTTCCATGATTGGTTTTGTACTGTGTTCGTAATATCTAGGACTTCATTTATTAATTTAAGATATACAAACTCATGTATTTAAACTTAACATTAATAAATGAATGATGCCTTTTATTAACAATATGAATTTATATATATATGTAATTCATCCCTTTTACATGGGCTCTAGGGTATACTCTCTAACAAACCACACAAAAGATGCAAGATGTATATAGTGTTGATGAGGTAGCCATGCTAAGGGCATAAATAGAGTTGTTGAGGAAAGAGGTAAGTGGATTAAAGGTACAAAATGTATCATCTTTATCTCAACCATATAATACTTATGCAGGGATATATGTAGCACCTAAAAATAAGAGTGATGAAGGCTTAGGTACATTAGTAGAAGATATGAATGTATTGAACCATTATAGTAATAATTATAATCCTAGATGGAGAAGTTACCTAATTTTTCAAAGAGAGAAAGGAACCATACATCTACATCTAATACTCAAACTAGGGCTCCCTTCAGTTAAAATGTAGTCTCCCTTAGCAACAACCAGCAACCACACCAAGCTGTAGCCTAACTAGACTACCCATCCATAAACTAAGCTCCATCATATCAACCCTTAGGTTTTCAAGCTATACCTCAACCTTTTTAGAATAGAAAACCTAACTAAGAGAAGATGTTTACAAACTTTATGACCACTCAATCCACATTTATTGTTAATCAAGATGATAGATGGAAATCTTAGGATGTTTGGATGAGAAATCAAGATGCCTCAACTAGAAACTTAGAAACTCAAGTAGGGCAACTTGCACATTCTCTCTCAAATAGGGCCTATGGCACTTTTCCATCCAATGTGGACTGAAGTCCAAAGAACAAAACTAAAGTAATTACCTTAAGAAATGGGAAAGAGGTAAAAGAAGCTGAAAATGGTTGTCATGTTTTATGTTCCCTACTAAGCCTTATAACTTAGCACAAGTTTTATCCATGTTGGTTGTAAGGATAGGACTTTTTCTCAGGGTTGATATATGCAGTAGGACAACTAACACAAATGTGAGAGAGAGAAACTAAAAGCATAAACTTTCATTTGGGTTCTTTTGGTTATAAAGTTTTTATGATATTGAAAATTTTGTATGTAAAGATGCTTAACAATTGTATTTTGTAATGAATAAAGAGACTATTATGTAAATTAAGTTTTATATGTAAAGTTCATATGTTATAGTTTAAGTTTTCTTTAAGATCTCCGCATAGCATAATAAAGCATGATTAATGATACAAGATTAGGTGTTATAACTAGGTTATAGGATAAGGGTGTTACACTATCCATCTCATATAGGGTCAGTAGTTTGATCCAATATGGGGTAATGTCATCCTCTCTAGTAAAGTACATGTCCAATGGTACATCTCTATCAAGATAAATGCCTCACCAACCAATAAGCGATCATATTCTCGAATAGTTTCTCTGCTAGTAACAATTTAATGATTCAGCCCCCAATTACCATCTCCTGCCTTAAATGACACTATACTTTTTTTAAATACTCCAGCATAGCATGGCTCAAGTCCACCCGTCTACCTATAGTCATTACCCACAGGCTGCAAATCTCAATCGTATTTATATCCCTCGGACTACCCGTCCTACCCAAATATGAACATGAGAGCACCTACTAAAAATGAGGCTGTTACTATGACCTTAACATTGTGGACTTTGCCATATGCTAGATATATACAACCATTGGATATGCCACCTCCTCTCATATGTGTGGCATAATGGATCTATCTGGATAAACTGCATCATCCTTTATTGTTAGTCTTAAAATCTCAGCTAGTCTTAAAATCTCAGCAAAATGCCTGCGAGTCATGGATACAGTCTAGCTTAAAATATGATAAGTAAAGATGCCTTCCTCAGTGTCTAGCCTCTGCTAGCCTGAATAGCATAAGGTGGCAAAGAACTACTAGGTCATCTAAAGGTAAGTCTGATAGGCCCTTGTGTAGAACATGGTCTAGCATACCTAAGCCAAGAGCTTGCTAGCCTCCTTCACAAGTCCTAAGTGTCCTAACAACATCCTGGATATGAACTAACTAGGCGACATACGGACTCTAGTTAAGGCCTAATATCTAGTTGCCTAGTCCTATGTCATCCATACTAGTGCTTATTGTGTGGGGTCTATGATCAGCAAAAGGCAAGTACATACAATTAACCATAGTGCTCACGGGCCAGTGTTATTTAGGTGTTGGCATTATACACGTGTAAATTTTGGCAGCATTTTGGATTAAGGGTCCTCAAACCCAAACCTACACAAAATTTTACTAGTGAGGGCTTATAGCTAAATAACACATAATACAATATATGATACCATTGGGTGTTAAGAAATCATGCGAAGTTCCATAACATAACACATTTTTCTACTTATGTTTGTTTTTATTTTTATGATTTATTTATTTTATTTATTTTTCACATATTCTTACACAAGTACATATATGACTAACATGCATATATTAGCACAATTCACACACACCTTTCTTCTTTTTATTTTTTATTTTATTTATTATTTATTTTTGTTATTAGTTTATTACAACTAAGTTATTTACATATTCACAAAATGCATATACCGAACATTTCTCTATTCCATATTTTTCTTTATTGCATGTTCATATTACATTATATTTACCATCAAACATTTTAGCTTACTTTACGTCCTTGCACTAAAAACCACGAGATTCTGCCAATTATGCCAAATAAAGCATCCTACATAGTACATCCTCAATATTAGACTAATACATATATAGACACCATGACCTAAGGCAGTCTTGATTAGAATTACCTGATGATGAGGAAACGATATACTTTTGACAGCAGGTGCAAATCTCAAATCTTTGATTACAAATTTTTCATAGTTTTCTTGAAGATTTTATAATTTCACAAGTGTTTTTGAATTTTTTTAACAAAAGAGCATGAAAAACCTTAATCTTGCCCTTCAGTGGTAACAATTAATTGTCTGTCATGTAAAGGACAATCATCTGTGGTCCTCTTTCTACTATCCATGTCAAATTAGGGATATTTTTGTGAATTTTAGGTTTTTTGTCTAAGGGGTGGCCATCTATGGTTAAAAACATAAATTTCCCACATTCCAAAAATTTAAAAATAGAAGATAGATATTAGAGGATTTTAATCCAAATTTTTAGAGGTCTATTCCTCCAGATTTAGGCAGATGGCATTGTAATTAAACTCTAACTCTACCCTAGGTATGAAAGAAAAAGATTTTAGGGTTTTCAGGAGGGAAGATAATTCATGATACAAAGATAATTCTTAGAGGGAAGGAAAATAAATGTTTCTCTCTCCCTAAGAAGAAAAAATCCTCTAACAATGCTTTTGATCTAAGAACATATGGACATAAAGAATCATTGAGTTTTCTGAAATGCAAAGAATATAATTAAAGTGAAGAACTGAACTTTAAGAAATTCAGAATTAGAATATCTCCTGAGGGTAATAATCTAAGCTTCTCTTTAACTTTCTCTCTCTAAAAGTTATCATACATGATTTCATTGATTATTGTTGAAATAAATGTGCATTGATGATATACGTGTTTAAAACCTGATGATATATGAATTTGAATCAATGTGTATACTAAAAATATGATCAAGTTAGTTTTGCCTCCATTGTTTTATATGTTTAGGCTTTATTTTTTATTCTATTTTTCTAGGTTTTGATGAGTTTTTAGAATAGTTAATTCAAGTTTTAGGGTTGTAATCTTATTTTGGCATGTTTTAGGTTTTGATAATCGAGTATTTATTTGCAATTTTGTATGATTTTTAGGTGACTTTCCTGTATTATTTTCTTTTCTGCAAGTGATATATAGGAAAAACCTCAAATGGATGGTCTTTTATCAAGGCGACAGATGAGACATTATGGGAGTTCCTTTTGATCCCATCCTTTCATCAGCTGTGGCTATCTATCACCTTCAAGAGGTGCCCATCGCTGATTTTTTTGCCTTTCATAATGTATTTAATGCATTTTATTATTATTATTTATATTGCATATTTAGTCCCCAAAATGTTTATTTTCAATTCTATGCATATTTTAATTTTGTTCATGTGGTTGAACTAATAATTCTTTTTTCTATATTTTATTATCTACTTGTGTTTTTCTTATAATGCTAATTTATCTACCTTTTGTGGTTTATATGAGTACATGGCTTTACTCATTTTTGGAGACTTTGTGAAGCATTTTGCATCAAGAGTCATACCCTAATTGCCTAATTACTATCCCTTGCCATTCAATTACTTATTTCATTCATTTTGCTTTTTTTTATTAATTATTCAATCCATTTTTTTATTATTTATTATTTGTTAATGTATTTTATTTCAAGGATGTGGTAGTTAGTATAAAAGGACTTTTTATACACGTTTAAAAGGAAAAAGGCATTTAAGATGATTTCTATTAATTAAGTTGGGTTTTCTCTCAAAACTTGGACCAATGTCCAATTTTCCACCCCAAAAGTCATGAAAAAAGGAAAAAAATTTCATAAAACATACATGAAGGAACCAATGCTCCCACCTTAAATCAATATCCTGATTTATGTATTATGTTTGTTTTTTTATTTCTTTTTCTTTAGACGATTTGCTTATGTAATAATTTAAGCAAGACTTTATTTTTTATTGCTTTATTTACTTGATTGGGATGTTTACTTGTTTTATTGCAAATACATTATGTGAGTGAGGAGAGTGGATTAATGTTAAAAATTCAATTAATAATGAATAACCAAGGTTCCTAATAAGAGTGATATCCCAAACACCAATCTTTGTTTGGGTATCAAAAGGTCTAGAATCATTTCTCAACATTCTAGTGGGTGGTAACTCCATGATGCCTACCTTTTAGGCTTATTAGTGGATTCCTTCATGGGTTGAGTACCAATAATAATTTAGGCTTGATCTCTTTTTATTACAAATTAGCCAATTTATAATTAATAATGAGCCTTTTTCGATCTTGGACCCTAAAAGTAGGCTTTTGAGAATCCAACCAGAATTGAGCATGGCTCTGGTGTGTGTCACAACATATAAAAAAAAGGAAAAAATGAGGTAACAAAGCCGCACACAAATAACCATAGCAATATTTACCAATGGTTTACTGTCATCCTAAACCCATTTGGTGTAAAAAAAAAAAGCCAAAACATACCTTTTTGGCTTATATATGTAAAGTTGATGAAAATGCACAAATGATATGTCCAAACGTTTGCCGCACAAAAACCTAGTGATCTACCATATTAAATTTGAGAAATGACGACAAAAAATGGCAAAAAACAGTGGTTGTGGTAAGAGAAGTCATGGAAGAGGAAATAAAAAGACAAAAGGAAAAAGAAAGCTATTACAATTTAAAATTTACAGATTAATACGAGCGTGCAATTTCTTTACATTTTTAAGCACGGGCGTGCAAATCTCAAAATTTAAAATTTGAGAAGTTTTGAACTTAAGCTCTTTTAATGCATGCAAAAACCCATATAAATAGTGCCTTTGCATGGTTTTAACCCAACTACATGCAAAACAACCCATATTTATTCAAATGACAACCAAAAAATTATTTTAACACAAGTTTTTACAATTTATCTATCTCCTAAATTTATTATGATTTCATTTATTCACACGAATCCTTTTTACAATAGTACTATCAAATGGATTTCTTATCTTTTTTTAAATATTAATATCACTAAACATTATTTACCAAATGACATATCTTATTTTTATTTTTATTGGCTAATTTTGTTTTATTATTTTTATTTTTATTTTTTTTCTTTTCTTTATTTATGATCCTATTTTGTTAACCATGCATGCAAAATATACTCCCTAAACAATCAAATATCCCTATCAATTTTATCTTTTTGATTGTTGAGCACTCTTCAAACTTGGGAACCAAAAATACTTTACCATTAAGTCATCATTAAAATAACCCTCTAGATTTTTTGCTTTCTCACTCTTACAACTGCTATTCCTTTTGTTTTACTTTAGATTTTACTTTTGTGTTCCATATCCCACCGATCTTTGCTTTTTCATTTGCTCAATATGACTCATTTTTCTCAAAGGTTAGCCTTTGTAATTGACAATTACACTACTTGGGAGAACCTAACATGTCTCTTTATTCTAAACTTCAATTCTGTCATAGGGTGGAACTTGATATAAACATTATTTTGGCATCCACCTATTTGTAGGACCCCCATTTCCATTATTTTTTATTCAATAATATGGAACTATACCCTTTGCATGAGGAATTTGCTGCTATCCTTGGTGTCCTCTCATTGGGTACCCTTCTTTACATGCCAAGTTATATACCTAATTATCCTCAAGAAGCGGTTCTTACCTTGGGGACCCATCTTTTCAATGCCCAAGTCCTCATGGGCCAAGTGAAATCCATTGTACTCAACATTCTCCTTGACAACATGTATTTCTTTACTGAAAATGATACCTACTTTTTTGGTGATACTCTCTTCTTTTGCTTAGCCCATTATCTAGTTATGACTAGTGAGGGCGATATCTTAGGGGATTAAATGCTTTTTGATGTCTTCAACGATATCCACCTCTTATGGGTTTTTACACTAGCTTTTTTTTGGGAGAAATATATATATATATATATATATATATATATATATATATATATATATATATATATATATATATATTTATAGATTTTCACATAACCCTATACCTAATTTTTACATGAAATTGACCCTAACCACTCTAGTGACTTTTAGACTTACACCTTTTCCTTTATTTATTAGGCTTTGGCTGTAGGAGAAGCTTAGAATGTTAGATGAGCACTCTTTTTGGGTAATAGATGCATACTCCATGTGGTTCCTTAGCTTCCATTAATATCGGTACTGGATAGGCTCTATGGAGGAAGGCATAATTTGGTTAACCTCAGTGGTCGAGTGGAGGATGAGTTTTATATGTCCATGGATAAAATTCGAGTACATGACCCAAGATGGTTGTTCTAATTATGTCGCACACTATGGTTGCATAAAGCCACCTACTTTATCACTGCGCACTGTACTCGATAGTGTGGCACAAAGCAAGATAATATGCATGCCTAATTGAATTTTTGAGAGGGAGAGCTAACTGATGCCTTTGTCATTGGCCATCATTATATTTAAAGATGCTTACTAGTGAGGACTGACATTCCACCTGTGTAAGTTTATAACTTTGAGAAATGTGTCAAGTACCATTTTTAGGTCGTAGAGGCACTTGAAACCAACATATTTTTGTGGAGGTGACAAGGCAGAAGAGGTAGTAGTGGAGGTGATGAAGCTCGATCACCTTTCTAAGAAGAGGAACTTATGATATGCGATATAAAGAGTGTTTATGACATCAATCGTAAAAGATGCTTTATTTTTCCTTGTTGTTATGTGTTTTTTTTGAATAAGTAATGCTTTTCTTTTGTGTTAATCAATGTGCTTAACTTAGATTATTTATGCATTCTCATATAATTAAGATCGTATAATAATGATAATCACAACATGACATTCAATGCGAAAACACAAATTTTTATTTAATCTTAAGTGGTAATATATTGGGTGCATCCGACTCATGTTGTCAATTAGCTCTCGTGGGTTTTCTTGATTGATGATTTTGTCTCAACCCCTAAGTTTTACCTAGGGTGCCTTTCTTTGATTTTTGCACTAACAAGGTGCCCAATTTGAGCAAGATCACTTTTTTTTTTGTTTTTGACCTATGATCTATTCTTTTCTTCTTTTAATCTTGTCTTAGACATGGAATCTCTTTAATCTATTTATGTTGACTGTTTTTTTAAACTCATTCCTATTGCTATTAGTGAGAATAACTACCTTTTTTATAGTAATTTCTTTAACATGAAGGGGCCTTTCTAGTTTGATCTGAACTTTCCTCTGTAGTCAGGCATGCCAGGTCTCATGTACTTGAATACCAAGTTTCCCTCTTTAAAATGATGACCCTTGACCTTTTTCCAAAATATTAGGCCAATCTCTTCTAGTACAATTGATTATTGTAATAGGATCTCATTCGATTTTCATCTAGTAAGTTTAATTGTGCCATACTATATTCTGCCTATATATCTCTAGTAAATTTACTTCCAAAGTGACCTTTAGCGACTGTAGTTCAATTTCTACTTGTATTATAGGTTTTATATCATATATGAGTGTAAAAAGGAGTGGCTTTAGTTTAGGTTTTGATAGTGGTTCGGTATCAGCAAAATGCCAATGGTAACTTTTCATCCTAATATTTGTGTATCTATATGATTTTGAATAGGATCTTCTTTAAATTCTTGTTAGTGGCTTCTATGGTCCCGTTTGCTTATGGACAATAAAGAGAGGATTTATGATGTTAAATTTTGTACTTCTAGAGCATCTTTTTATTCTCTACTTGAAATTGAAACCCATTATCAAACACCTTATACTGTGGTACCCTTTACCTACATATTAGATTCATTTTGATAAAATGAGCCATCTCTCGTGACCCAAGTTTTTTGAGGGATTCAGTTTTCACCATTTTGTGAAATAATTGATGGCAGCCATGATGTACCTATGCCCATTTTAGGCTGTTGGATGAATCTCCCTGATGATGTCTATTCCTTAAGCTAAAAAAGGCAATGGTGATGATAGGTTATGCAACTCTAAAATAGGCAAATGGCTCAAATCAGCATATTGCGGGCACTGATGGCATAATTTCACATATTTTGAGCAATTAACCTCCATAGTCAACCAGAAGAATCCTTGTTAAATGATATTTTCTGCCAACATTAAACAACTCATATAGGCCCCGTATAACCTTGCATAAGTTTCTTCCATGACCTTCTTAGCTTCCCTCTTATTTAGGCATAACAACTGAATGTCATCTATAAGTCTATTATACAAAATTACATATATACTGATAAATTGACTTAACAACTTTCAAATCATCCTCTAATCTTTCTCTTTTGCATATTTAGGGAACTTAGAGCTTTCTAGATAATTTTGGATGTAATAATATCGTGGCTTGCTATCTGCTTCCCCTATAATAGTAACAACCAGTGACACTTTCATCTAGGAATTTGTACTCAATTTGATCCCCTTCTAATGGATGATAAGCGAGAAATTATGTGACTGCCCTTCCTATAATCATTTTTTTGTTAGATATTCCACTTTGAATTCTTGCAATCGCTACAAAAAAAAAATCATTTTACTGATGGATTTTTACCAATGGAAAATTACCCTATCGAACGTTTTTTATTATTTTACTGACGGAATACATCCATCGGTAAAATACACAAACATAGCAATTTACCAATGGCAAAATCCATCGCTTAAAGTAATTGATGGAAATATAAAAAAATTATGTCAATAATTTTGTTAAAAAATCCATCGGATATTTTTTCGTTTTGACTTTTTACCAATGAACTTTCTGTTGATAAGTTTAATGAATAAAAAATATTAATTTATTAAAAAAATAGCAACGAATATATCCGTCGATATCTTGTTAGTAAAACATAATTATTTATTAGATATGTTTTTCAAATTTTTACAAAAACTATATATTTCCTTTTTCAAAATCCTATAAATTCAATACAAAAAACCTAAAATTTAAATTGAAGATATATGTTAATTAATAATTTTATTATATAAAAAATCAATATATACAACATAACTATTGTGCATATATATTTATATTGTGTACAATATTTTGCAGTTGTACAAAAAATTATCTAACTGTTACGATATAAAGAACAAACTCCAAATGCTTCTAAGATATACCAGAAAAGGAAGGTAAAGAAACTCCATATTGGACTAAAGTAATTGAAAAATTGATAATATAAGTCTTACAAGTAAAAAGTGGTAAGCCAAAACTAGATAACTGATGGCAAAGTTGATATACTTGATAACTCCAATTTTTATGGCAATAAGCTTCTTTTCTTGGACCTGCAAACCTTGCCTTTTCCTCTCTATCTCTCTGATAGATTTTTTCAACATTTTTTTATTTTCCAGTAGAAGTTCTAAAACCAAAACCATGAATAACTTAAAATCATAGTGTAGCACCCTTATCCTATAATCTGTACATATCACTTTATCCAACATATGAGTTACTGTGTAACATAAACATATAATCAAACTTAATATATAAGAGTGCTACACTTTTAAAAGAAACTATTCAATGAACGATAAAGTCTCTTTTACACATTACAATAACTGTTTAACACATTTTTTTTAAATGCAATATCTCTAATACCACAAAATCTTTACTATATACAAAGAGCCCAAAATACAAGTCTATAATTGTCTCTCTCGTTGACTTGAGTTGGCCATCCAGCTGCAGATATCACCCCGACAACCTACACGGATGAAACACCCGTGCTAAGCTACAAAGCTTAGTGGGGAACTAAAAATATGACAAACGACCACTCACGGTGATCGTCAACAAGCACACACCATGTCTCAAATACAACAATGATTTATCTCAATGAATAAAATTTAACATTCATATCAACGTATGAAATTCATAAAAGTTCAATGGTAACATTTACATTTATGCTACATTTACCATGTATAATAATGTAAGCCTCAATGTCCTATGACTTTAAATTCAACTAATAATCATGCGAATAACCTTTGAATTAATACGAAACCATACTAGCATAATTATCCATTATCTTTTTATCTATACTCGTATGTCTATGATATAAACCCATTAGAATTAAAATGGCAAAACAACACTTCCAAATGCCATGAGATATTTATAATATTACAAGGTTACTTTATATAGCATAAGTTACAAAAACAAGCCTATCAATTAAAACATAACAACTACACATCATTGCCAGACTATTCTTTTATACCCAGTTTATAGGTTTTAGATATGCATACATCACACCGTAAATAACAAACACACATTCACTAAATGTATACATATAAACAATATGAACATTTGAATATAATCATAAGAAAACTATTTCAAAAACAATGGTTGATACCGTCTAACTTATATGCTTATGCAATTATAAAATTGTTGCATCCATTAAATATTATAATACTCTTTAACCTAATAAAAACTCCTTCATATATCATGAATTGACATACATCTAGAAAAAGACTTATGATCACAAAAGACCCACATATGTATAGCATCAATTTATCCAAGGTAACTTTGGTGTAAAGCCTGCTCTATTCTCTAGAGGTGGATAACGGGATTATACGGTGGTACCCGAAGGTACTAGGTCACCCAAAGGCACCAAAGAGATACCCGGAGGTATTAAACGATGATCCCTTGTAGGGATAAAACTGTATGATAAATCGATGGACCCAAATGGGGTCAAACAAAAAACATGGACCCAAACGGGGTCAATCAAATAACATGGACCCAAATAGGGCCAAACAAATAACATGAACCGGTCAAGCGGACCCAAACGGGGTCGGCTATAACCCACACGAGGGTTATTTGAATTAACTTTAACTTTTAAACCCAAACAGGGTCACTATACTTTTAAATTCAAGTGGACCTAAACAGGTCAAAATGTTCAAAAGCAGCTGCAAGGTACCCTTATAGGCATGCCTATCTATCCACTTCTTAGACTCAAAGCAGGCAGCGCAATCTCTTTAATTTATCTTTTCTTTATTCATTCATATTCTTATATGCACATGTATACTCTTGTATAACTGTAATCAATGTATTCATATACACAATCATGTGTAACTTTCTGTAAATCTATGAACGTATTCACTGTTGGCTGTTGGGTATTACTATTTAATTCCTGTAATCTTATTCAATCATGTAACTTTTCTACATGTCAAGACTATACTTATATAATGCCATTATATGGTTTAATAAGATTTCTATAATTAAGTCTATAACACTGTAGATTTGTATTTTAACATGCCATTATGTGACAACACGTATGCTTAATCATGTCATTTCAGTTAAGCAAAGACATTGTTATACATTTCACTTTTAAAAATATTATTTGAATCATTACTCTAAAATAGTTTTCAAGCTTCGAACCCAACCATATAAGATCATACATATGCATAAATGTTTATATGCACACATATATTCTTCTAATCACATTACTTCTTCATACAAGCAAAGTTAATATTTCAAATTGTATGTACCATATTAATTTCAAGAAATCAATAGGAATCATGTATAATCATCTTCACATATAAATACATATAACATGACATGTTTTCATTTTCTTAGTTCATATACCTCAGCATCAAATGAACATTCATGGATAGCATTTTTAATATTAACTATCATGTATGTATTTATATCCACATTTAAACTCTATTGCAGGCAACACTATGTTCATGTTCATTTCATACTTTAAAGCTGTACTTATAGTATACCATTTGCACATGCATATAATCTCACCTATTAAATGACATTTAATCATTTTCTATCTCATAGGGCAATTACATGCTCATGCACTCATAAATATAATCATAGATTGTACGTACCTGTAGTACATTCGCATCTAATAAGCTTGTTCTTATAAGCATGATTATCAATATATATACCTCAATCACTCATCAATCATATTCTATTAATATGTTTCCATATGGCACATACATTTAACTTTCATCACGAACTTATACTTAAACATATGATCTTTAGACAACACATCATATCACAATCATATTATCATACACATATATGATTAACAATAATTTCATAATTATTCATGGTGCTATAAATTAACTATTAATGTATAATTTCCATGATGCATAGGTATACATTCATAGAAAATTTTCAATGTAAATGATACAGATCATGCAAATCCATATATATATTCATTGATACAAATCTATATGCACATGAGTATATAGCTCTCGTATACTTGCATTCAAGGCCTATTTTATTCAGTTATATGTGTATCACATGGGGGTAGCCAAATATACTGATAAAGGGGAATAAAAAGCAAAGTTATGGGCAGAAATCATGGTGTCGCGCTCACGGCAAGTGTCGCGCTCGCGACAGTATGTATGGCCCTACGACTTTTACACCTTGTTCCCAAAATCCTGCAAACTGCTTAATAACTTAATCTTGTACTTCATTTTTGATATAGTAAACGGCCGTTTTAGAAAAAGTTGTCTTCTACAAAGTTATAGATATACATTTCTAGTTTCTAGAAAAGTAGAAATATTTGCAATATCACTTCTAGAACTCGATATATCTTGAAATTACTAAAGACTGTTCATGAGCACAAGACTGCACACTTATCCGATTTTCAAGCTAGGTTATGATCCATTGAGAGACATAATTTGAGTGTGATTTCTTCTTATGAAATATTTGTATGTAAGTCAAGTTTGATACCCAATTGGAATCATCTAATTATCTATTCTCAAAATCAAAATATGACCAAAATAATACAGCTAGGTCCAGTGAACTCAAACCCAGAATTTTTTTTTAAAACTCACATGCATGTTCCTTTAAACATCAAAGATTGATGTTATATTTCAATTTACTCATCAAATATAATTTCATACATTAGATTATAACTTTATATATTAACTTCACTTTAAAATAAACTCAAATCAAGCTTTTAACAATTTATTTATCCTAGCTATATCAAATAACACATGCTAAGTAAAAATTTTACATTTATATCTCTAAAAACCATATCACCAACTAAAAATGCATCTCTCTCATATATAAGTCCACAAATCCAGCAACAATAGCCTCATGCAGCAAGAGTAACATTTCCAAATATCACACTATATCCATTTTTCAACGCAAATAATACATGCAAGAAGAGAAAGATGTTCCCAAACCTGTTTTGAATCCTTAAATCAATCCTTCAATCTTTTCACCATTTATTCCCATTTGCTCTCAATCCCTTCCAATTCTTCATACATCCATGTACTCTTGCATTAAACCCTTACCAATGTCCTTTCAAAACTTCTAATTTAAATAACTTGTAGTAGGATTTCCTCTTGAAAACTATAGAGAGCAAATTAGAGCTTTTAGAGGAAGTTAAGAGATGAGTAAAAGAGAGAAAGTAAAAATGAGAAATCCCCTTGGTGTGGCCGACCAAAACCTATATATACTCCTAATAACATTGCTTGCATGGTGAGCTAAGTGGAAAAATGACATCAGCATGTCCCCTCCAAATATCCCTTTTAATCCTCCAACTATTTGCATGTTAAACAATAAGCCCACACTTCTTTGCATGTTAATTTGTCCCCACCATTTAATCTATTCTATATATTAACCCCACCATTTATTCCTTTCCTTAAATTGGCCTCTCAATTATTCATTTAGTCATATTTGCCCCTAAAGATGCCGTAATTATAAATTTACTCCAAATTAATACTTTTTACTTTAATTACACCCTTGAACATTATTAAACCAACAATAATAATTTAATTATGACCTTATAAAATTCATACCATATAATTTACACATTTATCACATAATTATTGATAACTTAATTATATTTTTACCTCAATTAATATATTAACTCTTAATAATTCATCAAATAATGCTTAATTAGACTTTAATAATATGTAATTGCCCTTGAATTCTACTAGGGCCTATTTTGGGTCCTTACACATATGATACAATAGTTGGATAAAAAAAATTCTTGAATATATGTATATATCAACTAAAGAAAGAATATTCACAAATCTCTCAATTTAAAATTAGTAAGTTTGCAAGTTTCTATTAGATAAAGTAGGTGATTTTTATGCTTTAAGTGTATAACTACCAAGAGGGATGCATTTTATATCCACTTTAATGTTACTATTATCTTCAACATCAAGTTTAACTGCTACCTCACATCCTTTACTTATGCCTTGGTCATTATGATCATTGTCTGTGTCTTCATTAGAATTAGTTTCCATGGTCTTATCTAAGGAAGCATTGCTATTTCCAAGTATGGAGTTTGGAACATTGATAAACTTTTCAACCAATTCTGGGTGTATAGCCAGTGGAAGCGATATGAAGTAAGAGTATTCAATTTTTGGGCTCTTAATTGCCTATGTCTGATTCCCAGTAAGTAAAACAAGAATAAAAAAAAACATTAGTAATATATCTAGAAAAAATTAATCAATTGTGTATTTGACATGTAATAAATGGCATTTAATAACCATACTATGAAATACAAAGAGTTAATTTCTTTAAGCTTAACTTAAATGAATAGGTTTATTAATATAGAATGAAAATAAGAAAAAAAAATAGAAATCCTGCATGCCACTTACATAAAAATTAAAATTTAACTCCAATGTACTAGTTAGTGTCAAAACTCAACTTCATAAATTAGCCTTTCCCTATAAATTTATATCATTGATAACTGAAGGTAATTACTTATCATAACATCTTATCTTGAATATTTTAAATTTTTTAATTCAGTAGAAGATATGGACTATTGAAATTTATAAACAAATGCCAACCAAGAAAATACAATTTCAAATATATAATATTGAAATAACAAATATGACCAAGAAACTTTAGTAAATAAACAAATAGCAGCAACATGCCTCATATATAATAGCTTGTATCCTATTTTAAGGTCTACTAACACTATCAATTGAACTGCCTTCAATGACTACAAAAGCAAACCATGTCAAGATAAAAAATAAAAAAATAAAAGGCTAATCATCATTGTCACATGGCATTTGCCATTTTGAAAATAGCAAAAAGTTCAAAAGTTAAAGTATCAACTATTGGACTAGGTCATATTCTCAAAGTTTTATCATAGTAATTTTACACCATTCTTAGACAGTAAATGGATGTCTGCAAAAATAGAGATAACTTACAAATAGATTACTCATTATTTGATGATGGAAAGATAATCTTCACTCCCATCTCCTCCTTAATTTTTTGTTGTGTTGATCCTCTAAGGCAGAACAAAAATATAATTTATGTTAGAGAATTTCATAAGCTAAAATTTGAAACCATAAACTTTTTATTTGATAAACCGAATTAGAGAAGTACCAACCTAAAAAACAAGTAAGAAATTGAGCCCAAATGCTTCAAAAATATTAATGAAAAAAATAAAAGAAAAAGAATGCAAAACCACAAATGTAATAAAAGAGGCTCGAGAAATAACATATGATTTTGCTGATATTGTTCAAAATAAACTAGGTGAAGCAACAAACTAACAAATAATACCTCTAAGATGTAGGCAATAGATAATGGACAACTAAATGATGACACTTTCACCTATGTTAGCTCACAAGGATACCAATGAAAAACCACAAATGTAATATAAAAAGCTTGGGAAATGGCTTGGAGCAATAACTATAAATTTATTAATATGCATTACCTATAAAAATATAACCTTGTCTGACATTAATAGGAATTAAAATATTGATGCATAAACCCCATTAGGAAGTTAGTTCCTATTTATTCAAATAATGTGCATTTGCAACAAGCAAAAAGAGAAAATAGAAAACAAATGGTAATGCAAAGAGAAATAAAAATATCAAAAAAAAATCCAAATCAGTGAGAAGATTATCTCAATAATTATCATGTAAATCTTCCTCAACATGATATATATATTCATCACCCAGTCTAGACCGCTTATCACCTAGAAATTCTTGAGGTAGAAGCTTACCCTGCCATCAAGAAGTTAGTTCCTATTTAGTTCACTCTTATGGTCAATTAGATAATGGACAACAGGTTGTATACCCTAACATGATCATATATGTATCAATTCATCTTGCTTATACCTTTTTACCTTAAAACATTTTACACTCAAGTATGCGTATGCAAGATTATTCCATCATACACACTACTTATGGGTATGAGTTTTCATAATAAAACACATGGCATAAGCAAATAGATAAGCATGTTTCTTTATATCAAGGATAGTCAATAACTTCCAATATAACTTAAAGCATAAATTAACTTCTGTGGTCTCATAACTAAGCATAAAAAGGCAATATCACATCTCTTTTATCTTAGACTTATAACATTACAACTATTATCTTATTGTCACTAGGCGATATCATAGTATTTTCATGTCATGCAAACACACATCAATATGTAACATTAGGGCAAAACCATTTACATTAATAAATTAAATACCTAATACAACCTTAAGTGGCATATTTAATAACATATAATCTTTAGGTTACTATATTGTCTCTTACTCTTCTTAGTTATGTGCCCGAACAGCACCCAAGATACATTCTAACAAGATGATTCCTATTAGCATTGCCCTAAGCAAGTATTTCTCTCTCAAAAATAGCTTTGGAATGAATTCCCACCTTACCTCAGTAAGTCTTGTTACTCTAAAATCCCTCACTCTTAATATATACACATATACATATATAGGATTAAAATCCCTCACTCTTAATATATACACACATTCATATATAGGATTTCTCCCAATCTAGTGATCATACCACCACTCATGTATTAATGACTTTATATGACTTACAACCTAGGTCAATTTATTTCCTCACATAAATACGTTCATGTCATTCAAATTTAGATAATAACTCATCCTAAGGTCACACCATTCTGATTATATCTTACAAATTCTAGCATTGGGGAGACTTTACAACTGCATTGATTCATCATTAATCATATAACATATTATCCACCACTTTAGTATACCATTACCATCATCATTAATCATTGCTAGCTTAGTTTACCTCAATTATATATATATATATATATATATATATATATATATATATATATATATATATATATATATATATATATATATATATATATATATATATATATATATATATATATATATATGCTTTAAATGTTCAATCAAAGCATATGGGAGTGGGTATGTCATATAACATCTATAAGAGATACCGTAGGCATAACCGCTTCACATATGTCATGCAATCTTAATTATAAAATATGATTATAATTCATAATTCTTGTTTGTAATCATGCATTTCTTAATGATGTATTAGCATGACAACTAAAGGTCAAACAATATCACATTATGTCATATACTGGCTTTTGGCTTATGTCATAGTTATTGGTATGCACTATCATGTGTAAACATCTATATGTAATAACTAACCAGCTTTGCATGTAGTTATAGAGAACGGCATTATGTATCATGATTACCCGATAAGGTCCAATTATCATTTGCATTCCTTTCATAAATTCCAAAGCATATGAAACTCATTGAGAATGCTATAGCCAAATAGTTCTTAGTATGACATTGCAGACATTCTATCTTAGCATGGCAAACTAAATATCACAGGTATACATTACAATAATTTCATTTCATTGTAACAATTTAAAACCATAAGGAGTTATCATAAGGTAACATAATAGGCCATTTATCATGCTTATATTATATATATGAAACAATTGGTACATGTATTTCTTTATTTCAAATCCATTCTTAATCTTTAATCTTTAATAGCCTGCCTAAGTACTAGTTCAAATGGTGGATAACGGGAGCAATGGATACCCAAGGGTATCAAACCATAGATATCCGAAGATATCAAAATATGAGCCCAAAAGGGACGAACTATGGTTCCAATAAGGAATAAACAATGGACCCAAACGGGGTACAATATGGCAGCTACAACTGTATCCCTTTAGGTATACGACCATGCATTACAAAAATCATGCCTTTTTAGGCAAGTGGCCTTACTACAAGAAAAATTCACTTTACCAACGAAAATTCCCGACGGAATTTAGTGAATTTCCGTAGGGGAATAAAATTGCTGACGGAATTTAACGATGAAAAATGGCGAAGGAGATCCGGTTGTAGGCACTTTTGCTGACGAAAATCTTTTCCATCGGTAAAATTACCGACGGAATTATATTCTCCGTCGGCAATTGTACCAACAGAAATAATTATTCGATAGGCAAATTTCCGACGAAATTATATTGTCCATCGGCAATTGTACCGACGGAAATAATTATTCCGTAGGCAAATTTTCGACGAAATTATAAATTCCGTAGGCAAATTTAACGATGGTAAGTATAATTCTGTTGGTAAATTTGCCAAATGCTAAAAAAAGTTACGACGGAATTAACCATTACTATTCTGTCACTAAAAATATTATATATTTTTAAGAAAATATTCTAATTAGCAGGTAATCAGAATTTATAAAGAAATTAAGCAAAACCAAATAAACCTATAATTAACAAATATATAATTTCGGCCAAACAAAGTGAAAATTTAATTTCTTTCACAGAGTTCATAAAACATTAAGAGCAAAATAAAAAAAAACCCATAAACCATAACAAAAACTAAAACATACCCCATTAACAAAATTCAACTGTACTTCAATTTGAGACAGGTAAACTGGATTTTTTTCCAAAGTCATCTGTTTTTTTTTTCTAATAAAGAGACATCAGCTGGAAGCTTTCAAGCAATGAAAGAAAAACCAAGGGAGTTTTCTACATCCAACTTATCTAAAACACTATGGCCATAACCACTGTGAGAGGCCAATGAATAACTTGAAATGATAGTATTTACTTACTTGGATAGTGACACCAATGTCCAGTAAAGCCTTTTTATACCTGCATTAAGGGAAAGTAATAATAAGTCCCTGATTTAAAAGCTAAAGGCATGTAAAGGATTGAGTAAGTAAAAACATCAGCTTTAAATGTACTTCTTGAATTATTCAATCCCATTCCTAACAGGTATATTTCCCAAGAATCCTAAATGAAGGATGTCAATTGGCATGCCTGTTTTCTTGCATGAGCAACAAAACTCCTATGGTTTCTCATTTTACATTCCCTAGACAATTCTTTGCAGCATTATGCATGCAAATTTAAAAAATAGTGCAAACATATAAAACTAATTATCACAATCAGCAACAATAGAAAAAAAACTATCATGCATGTTTGGTTTAGTTTCTACAAGAAGCAATGAGTGGTTGAGCACTTAAACACTAGAATTCACACATTCATCTCACTATTACAACAAGAAGTTGTTACCCACAGCAAGAACAAGTTATCACTAAGAAAATAGACTTAAAATTTGAAGAAGTAAGAAATAAGCAGTTCAACATAAAACATGTAAAAATGCAGGCAGCAACAAAAGTAATGGCTACGAATGAAAGAAATGATAGACAGAAGGAGAAAGAAATTAAATATTAAGGAATTCCAAGACATGAAAAATAGAACTCACTCCATTAAATAAGTTGTTCCGCATTTTGCATATAGAAGTGTGAGAGACCTTTCCTCAACAAATACCTCTGCAAAATATACAACGGATTAATGGAACTCTAAAAAATAAGCATTAATGTTTAGAGTATAATAGTGTCTATTCAAGCACTATTTATTTTACACATTTAATTTGAAATTTCTATATAGTTTAAACATTAAGTTAGAACAGTTGAGATTGACACAAAACATCATATAAGCATCCCAACTATAACATAATTGGCCCTATATTATTTTTCTATCATAATAATACACGAGGATATGAGCTATTATAACTTAACTTTATTATTCTATATTCTTCTATCTTATTTTACTCTAACTTGTCTGAATAATCTATGTTCAAAATGTAGATTCCATTTCATAATTCTCCTATTATACAACCATTATACTACATACAAACAGATAAGAAATGTTTTAGAAAGATTAAAAGTTTTTTCTAGGGGGCAGAAACAAATATGAACCTAAAAAGCATGTGCTATGCAACAATAACATAAGTACAGGACATCAATTTAAAGATAAAAGACATACTTTCAATAGTTTCTTCCGCACCAAAAGAATTTACTTTTTCAATTTAATAATGAAATCTACATGCACCAATTTTAATGATACCATTGATTTTGTAAAGTGTTAAGTTCTATGGTTAATTAAGTTATTATGCCAATAACAAACACATAATAATAATAATAATAATAATAATAATAATAATAATAATAATAATAATAATAATAAAAAGATTTACGCACAAAGGTGCTGGTGGATTTTGGTAACTAGACCGAAGGGTTGCACAGCAGTAGTTGTTGTCTCAAGCACGTTGAGGGTGGTTGGAGTTGCTTCTCCTGGAACTTGTGGCTGAGTTGACATTTTTCTCTTTTCTTTTGTCATTTAATTCTCAATATTTTAGCTCTATCAATCTTTCTATAACTAATTAATTATATATATGCAATATTAAAACACAAACTTTCCCACTTGTCTTCCATGCAAAACTTGTAGTGGTAGACACTATAATTTTCATTCAGCTACGTGTTCACCTACGTGGCAAATAGCTAGAAACTTTGAATTTACAATTACTTCATTCAAAGCCATATATACATATATGAAATATATAAAATACGTGAACGGTATATATATATATTCCATAACATTAATAGGTTTTTAAGAGCTTGTCTAGCTAACTTGTCAGCAGCAGTACATAACAAAATGTTATACTTTTCCCTTATATACTAACTTCCATATGTCATAAATAACTAAAGCAAAAACAACTTGTGGTTTCACAGCTCCATTAATGGTGTCCACCACCAAATTTGCATCACTATAAATTTTTACATGGCGCCAATTTTTTCAGTTGCAAAAAGCACAGCCTTACGTGTGGCCTGGGCTTTCAAAACACTGGAATGTCTATGAAAGCTCCAGTGTTTGACCCGTCCGTCATAGCAGCTATGCCATATTAACTATCATAGAGGTGCTTCTCAAATTGTCTACCTTCCTAAAAACAGCATCAACAAAAGAGTTAGACTTCATCACACCTCAACATTTGTAAAGGGTGAACATTATAAGGCATTTAGGATTTAACTGCTTGATCTAAAGAGGGAATGCTCGATAGTATAGTTCATCATCGAAAATATGCATTTGAATCAAAGTTAAGTACTGAGATAGATGAGACTTTGGATTCGTCTTCATCCTTATCTCTTTAAATCTCCGGGGAGAAAGTAGATCTAGTCAACTTTTTTCTACTAAGCATCCAAGAAATGGAAGAAATATTACACTATACAAGTCTAATCCTCGACCACTAACGAAACACAAATTTAAAAACAATGAAAGAAACCCAGCAAAAATCAATAAAATTAAAATAATTCTACGATAAAAAAAATGAATATAAGCTCAGATCTTTAGACATACCTCATGATTGGATGCTTTGAAGAAACGCTCTATGAGGCTTTTTTCCTGTGAAAGAAAGATGAAAACATATGAATTAGTCACACGTCGAGCATATGATAAATTTACACAAGTAGAGAGGAGATGAGAGACGATGACTAACCGGAGAAAATGAAGAAAACCCTAGTGAGAAAGTAGTGAAGTGGCTAAAGGTTGAAATTTATATAAGAGCTAAGCTCATAAACCCTAGCACTAACTAAATTTTATTTTGGGTTAGGCCTCATTGAATATATGTTGTTTATGGGCTTTTTGTGTTCCTATGAGGCCCATAAAATTTAATTTGATTTAATTTATCATAATTTTCACTTATTAAAGCCCTATGGTTTATAATTTATCATTTTATATTTTAAATATTTGTTTGTTGTTTAAGTTGATAAAAAATATAATGTTTATTAAACATAACGAACAGTTTGGATCATAAATTAATAATAATGTATAAATTTTAAATGAATTAGATCGAATAATAATTTAAATAAGCTATAAGTTATTATTAAATGGATAATGAACTAGTCAAATCATGAGTGTATCAAGTTTTATGATATTATTTTTTATTTTTTTGTAAAAATCATTAGAAATAAAATTTTTATGTGTGTATAATTTATAAATTGTTTTTATAGTCATATTATAAAAAAATGGCATCACATATAATTATATAATTAAAGAATTACAAACAGATTATTTACAATTTGTTGAGGTCATCTTCACATAGATGGTTATATCAAATTCATGGATTGGGTGAACATTTGTCACCTTTAGCATCCAATATGGTTTATAATTAGACTTATAAAGGTGTAGTTCTTATATTAAAAAAAAAGGAGTGAATTGTAATCTAGGCACAAGATATTTAATTATTATTTTTATCAAGCATTTTATAAATCAAGTTAAAAATACTAAATATATTTATTAATACACGTTGCAATTCGAAATACTAAATATTATAAAATCATTTTCTATTTTACAATAAATGATAGGTTAAATTATTTAGATATAAATTTATTATGAATATAGTCACTAAATAAAAATTTTCATGAATTTAGTTTAAATTAACTTATAATTCAATTTTTTCAATTTTCCTACGGAATGAAATTTCCGTAGGGAATTTACCTATGGAATAATATTTCTATAGGAAAATTCCTGACGGAATACGTTTTCGTCGGGAATTTACCTACGAAAAATTATTTCCGTAGGGAATTTCCTAACGAAAATAGGATTCCGTCGGTAAATTACCTATGAAAATGAATTTCGTCTGTAAAATGCCGACGAAAACATAATTCCGTAGGTAATTTCCCTATGAAATCGTATTTCTATAGGGAAATTACTGATGGAATAACTTTCCATCGGTAATTTACCTATGGAAAATTAATTCCGTAGGAAATTTCCCGATGGAATAATTTTTCGTCGGTAATTTAACTACGAAAAATTATTTTCGTAGGGAATTTTTCAATGGAAATAGGATTCCGTCGGTAATTTACCTACGGAAATGAATTTCTTCGGTAAATTCCGTGAGAAATTTTAGCCGCGAAATACTTGCACCAAGTTTACAACAGATTATTACAAATTCGTCGCTAATTTTTGTCGGTAAATTTGCGCGGTAAATTTTCCTCCATTATTTATGACGGGATTATTCCTCCGTCGTAAAATACATATTTTTAGACATTTTTCCCTACGGAAAACATTTTTTCGTTGGTAATTGCCTACGAAAAATGTTCCATCGGTAATTTTCCGTCGGTATTTGAGAATTTTCTTGTAGTGCCTTGCATAAGGGATATACGACCATGCATTATAAAAATCTTGTCTTTTCAAGCAAGTGGCCTTAAGTACTTGAGATGCACGCCCGTACACTCTTTATGGTATAGCCTTATAGTAGAAAAGTGGATGAATTTCCAGCAAGCAAGTTGGCAAGTGGCTAACTTTTTGAACGTACACCCATGCATATCTCTTTGCACACCCGTATATTCTCCTTTATATAAAGCTTTGGTCGATTGCTTTTAAGGAGGTTGGCTAGTTAGAGATCTTGATTTTAGAAGCTAGCATTGTTTTCATAAAGGCTTTCAAAAAGCTTGCAAGTGAAAAAGGTTATTTTTGGCACTTAACTTTTTATATTTTTTAACTATTTTTGTTTGTTTTAACATAAGAAGGATCCAAGAATCCGACATTCCATAATCTAATCGAGTAAGTACATTGAAGATAATATAAAAAGCTTTTTTTGTTGTTTTTGGATTATCATAAATTTTGGTCGTTATTTTCATTTTTACCATATCTATTGTATATTAATCTCTACCAGATTTAGATTGTGAAACCCTTTTCAAAGATATATTGTCTTCTGATAGAAATTATTAGGTTACTGTCTTTAAACTTCATTTTGTCCACTCTAAAGTTAGATTTTTTGAAAAACTTGGTCTAAAAAAATATTATTTTGCACTTAGCTTTCCTTATTTTTTGCTCTCTTTTGGATCTATTGTTATTTTAAAAAGGAGTGAAAACTAACCACTACCAGGCCAGTATGGTTGTTTATCACTTAATACACATCCGTGTATTATGCGATGCATGGCCCAAAATATGTTTTCTTGCCCTTTTAAAGCAAAAGAGTCGACCATATGTCGTTAAATGCACTCCCACGCATTTTTTCAACATAAATGCAAAATCCTTATTCCTCCTACATTATTTTTATTTTTATTTATTCTCTTTTACTCTTTTTATTTATCTTTCATTATTATCATTTCCATTATTACTATTATTATTGTCACAATTGTCATCTCCAATAACCATCCTGTAAATATAATAGGGTGAGCACTGCAGGTAAGTCTCTAATCCATATACTTTTAATTATAAAAAGGTTTCTTTTGACTATCAACGAAAAATGTCATAAAAGTATTTATAGTAAAAATTTAGATATTTCATCAATAAAACTGGACCAATGTCCACATTTTTGTCTAAAAAATTCACATGTAAAAATTAACTTTTAATAAAGTAAAAGATTTTTGTATATAATTAAATAACATAAGACATTTCTTAAATAAAATTTGGAATGGCAGGTCCCTATATTCCAACCATCACAATGAAACACTTCTTTATAATCCACATACGAGGACCAAAGTCCTAACCACAAAAGGTCACAATAAATTGTTGGATTTAAAGATGTCTTTACCACTTTAATTCTATGCCATGATTTACCGCTTTCTTGCGTAATTGGATGCACCTTTAATTTTTTTATTTGCTCTAATCTTGTATGAAAGAAAAGGGATAACATAATTAATTCAAAAGCCATTATGTCATATTTGTCAAAGGTAAAAATAAGAGCGAAGTTTCAAATCATTTCTGGGTTTTTGGCCTCACAAGGTCAGAACACCCTCTTTCCTAATGTTTCATTAGGTGGCGACTCCTTACTATCAACCTTATGGTGCCCAACAAGATGCTTTTTGGCTATCGATTGTTAGCGATGAGATAGGGACACCTCGACATGTTGTATTATGTCTTACGAGGCTTGAGATTTGGCAAGTCGAGTTTAGTCACTTCCCCATTACAAAGTGACCGTCAATCTAGGCAAGGAGCCTTAACCCTATCCGAACCCTAAAAGTGGGATCAAACTATTAAAGGACAAAATTTTCCTTACTCAAGCTTGACAATTCTTTGGTTTGGGAGTGAAATTAGGTCTTCGAAAAAAAAGAGTGTGCGTCACACCTTGTAATTATCAATCTTGTAGATACCTGAAGGTATTAATCATGTGAATACTCATAGGTGTTAATCCTATAAACCCAAACGAGATTGAGTTTGTAAACCAATCAAGGGGGACAAAGTGTAAATCAAAATGGGACCAAAACTATAGACCAAAATAGGGCCAAAACTATAGTGGCTGCAAATACCCTTCTAGGCATGCCTATCTATCTATAACCTAGATATAAATGTAGGTAATTGTAATTTTTTTTCCTTTGACTTTTATAACTTTTCTCTTTTCAAGTGTATACTTCTTTAGTTCACATATATGTATGCATTTACAAGCGTAAAATCATATACATGTTCATATATATGTATCTTGTAATTGTAATTGATGCAAAAGCATATAGCTCTTTACTTGTACACATATGCCTTATTTATTCTCATTTCATTATTGTTCTATTATTAATATAATATATGCATGTATATCCATACTCTCACATTTCATGAGGATATGTCATGTGATTTAGACATACATTAAGTATGCATACATCTTCATTGCTTGCACATTTCTTACGCATACTCATATAATGTACTTATAAACATTATGCTTATGTAGAAACTAATATGCATAATCTATACATTTGTATATTTCAATATGCCATTAATGAATCCAATTTCATTCATATATAAGCATGTAACATATTAACTAAAACTTTATCACTTCATTTGAATCAATTAACATATTAAGATACACTTAATTAAAACCATATAGCAAGTATGTATACTGATATATATATATATATATATATATATATATATATATATATATATATATATAGAGAGAGAGAGAGAGAGAGAGAGAGAGAGATTATATGCTTATATGCTTAATTATAGTCTCTGCATAATCATATTCATTTTCCTTTACACACATATAGTCATCTAATATTTAAATTATTCACAGCTAACCTCAATATGTGTCCATCTATTACATGAACTCATTAATTAAAGATTCAATCATTAAAATATAAATCAATTACAAATATTATGCCCATTTTAATCTTGAATATGATAATAATCACATAGAAAATTAGATGACCATATCACTTACTTGAAGCAGAATTCGACATGATGTGAGGACTTTCAATGATCTCGAACCAGTCAAACTAGTTTCTCTCCCTTAACCATCTTTTAGTACTAGTGGCTTGATGAATAGCCTAAAATACGATTATTCTGTATTTTATTTTGTTTGCATACTTGTATTAAGGTGGAGAGAGGACTAGTTTATATACCTATTAATTTAGATATTGTATGTCCATCAAGTACTAATTAATTAATGGTCAAGATTTAATGTAATGTTAAAGAAATAAAATTCTAAATTTAATGGACCTACAAAATATGGACCATAACATCAGAGCATATTTCTTACACTAGCCTAATGTCCTAATGGTGCTTGAACCTAAAATAAGTGAAATAAGATATAATGCTTGCATTAAGAAGTTAGATTCTCACTAGTCTCATCATTTTGAAGCAACCGGTTTCTCTAGAGGAATCTGGATCCTTTGGGATGATACAATTAACATAAATATCCTATATAAAAATTATCAATTTATCCATATGGCCATAACACGAAGCAATAGATTTATGACTTTCTTTTCAGCTATTTATGGTGCCCTAGTTGCAAAATAAAGAGCTCTGTCCTAGAGTAATCTTAGTCAGCTAAATAAAATCTCCAATGTTCCTTCTTATATGAGATTTCAATGCCCTCTTAATAGGATTTTGAGAAGCAACGACTTTCTCCTAATCTATTGGGGATTTATAAAGCTTTTGTGGATTGCTTTTGTAGCTCAAGTCCGGTGAATATGGGCTTGAAAGGATTGAAATTTACTTGGAAAAAGGGAGGTTATCAAAAAGCTTTCATATAAGCCTTTCCTAAAGTTGTTATTTCCTATCTTCCTAGGGTCCATTTGAATTACAGGCCTCTTTTTATGAGGTTTTTTAGTTTAAATTTGTGTACCATTAATATGTCTAGATTTCTTGCAGCTTGGTTAACTCACGATGATTTTCATAGCCTTATGGAAAGCAACTGGAGAGTTGAGGGCTAATTTATGGAAAATACTAGAGTCTATTTCTCCAAGAATGTTTCTAAAGAAGACAAGAAAATCCTTTGCAAATCTATCAGTTTCAACATCATAGAAGACCTTGGCAAGTATCTCAGGGTACCCTTTATTAATTCTAGAGTTACGAAGAAAATGTACCAATATATGGTATATAAATTCAAGTAGAGTACAAATGATTGGGATGCAACTCAATCTCTCTTGCTGGGAGAGTGACCCTAGCTATGTCTATTCTGAGCATAATGCCCAATTACATGGTGCGAACAACCAATTTGCCTATGTCCTATTGCAATGAGATTGAAAGGTCCGTCAGGGGGTTTATGTTAGGAAGCTCAGCAAAGAAAAGGAAAGTAGCCCTTGTTCCTTAAGAAAAGATCCAATAAAATAGTGATGAAGGTGGTCTCTATATTAGAAAGATGGTTGACCTTAACAATACGAGTACTATGAAAATAGGGTGGAATTTGATGGCCAATTCTTTTAGATTATGGGCGAAGGTTTTGAAATCAAAATACAAAATGAAAGACTCATTTACTACTCTGTATTAGAAAAATGGTTGACCTTAACAATACATATACTATGAAAATAGGGTGGGATTTGATGACCAATTCTTTTAGATTATAAGTGAAGGTTTTGAGATCAAAATACAAAAAGGAAGACGCATTTGCTTCGGTCTTCAAATTCGAAAAGGTTAGCTCCCCGCTGGAAGAACTTGTGTAGAATTTAGTAGAACTTGGAGAAAAGTAATTTTGAGGCATAGGCAACAGCATGACAATTAGATTTTGGGAGGACAAATGGATATCAAGGTTGAAACCACCGCCCTTCCCCTTTAAGTGAGGTAACTAAAGCTCCAATCAATCCAATATACAGGCTTTGTAAAGTAGAAAAGTATGTGACTAGGAATGGAGAGTGGACTAGAATAAGATAAATCATTATCTTTATGATGACGTTAGATCACTCATAACTGTTATTCTGCACCCTAAGGATGTACAAGAAGAAGATTTCATCTCGTGGACTCATAATGATTCTAGAACCTTCTCCTTTAGATCAGCTTATGACCAGTTTTTAAGGATTAATTAAGGACCTCGGCCCTTTGATTGGAATAAAATCAGGAAGTGCATAGTTATTAAAATCGGATCGGACCGACCGGTTGAACCAGTTTAACCACGAACCGACAGGCCAGCCGGTTGGTTCGATTATTAAAAACCGGATTGGTAAAAAACCAGATTGAACCGAAAAAACCAGGTTGAACCAAAAAATCGATAAACCAGGCAGAACCGGGTTTTTTGCTAAAAATGTAAAAAATCAATTTTTTTTAATTTTTTCACCCACCCATATATATATATATATATTTATTTATTTATTTATTTATTTGAAAAAATTAATATTTTAAATTCTAAATATGTCACTTAATAATTTAATATACTTATTATCTATTTGGATTATTGTAATAGTATATTAAATTATTGAATAATATCTTTAGAATTTAAAGTACTAATTTTTTTCAAATAAATAAATAATAAAAATTTAATATATATATATATATATATTAAATTTTTATTATTTATTTATTGAAAAATTAGTATTTTAAATTCTAAAAATGTCACTTAATAATTTAATATACTTATTATCTATTTGAATTTATTGTAACTAAATATAATTATACTCATATATGCAAGGTTAATAGTTTTTGTGTTCACTTTATTAGTACTCCATCTAAACATGAAATTATTTTCATGATATGATTGTATTTTTATGTTTCTAGCATATGATATTCAATAATCCATAATTAATCACTTGTAATAATAAAATTAAAATTTTTTTGTAACTTATTATTAGAATATTTGTGACATATATTTAAAATTTGATGAATATTTTTTAATTTTTATACAGTAGTATTCAAAAAATTATAATAATTATAATATTTTAAAAATAAAAAACCCGGTTGAACCGGTCGAACCACGAACCCCCAGCCTTGTCGGTTCTCTATTCGGTCCGGTTTTAATAACATTGAGGAAGTGGGTTGCAAATAATCATAATGTTCTTCTGGATGATCTTGAACAATGGGCTTTTAACTAATCCTAAAAGATTAAAGAGGCATCTCAGCAACAATACGACTGGAATAAGATCATTCATGATCTTTCTGATGACGTCGGATCACTCATTACTGCTATTTTCCAACTGAATGATGCGCAAGAGGAAGATTTCATCTTATGGACTTATAATGATTCTAGAGCTCTCTACTTGAGATCAACTTATGACCTATTTTTAAGGATTACTTAAGGACCTCAGCCCTTTGATTGGGATAAAGTATAGAAGTGGGCTATTAACTAATGCTAAAAGATTGGAGTATCTCAATAACAGTGCTAATGTGAGCCATGCAGTCATGAGGAGAAATCAGCTCTATACATCGTTGAAGACTACCCCCTTGCAAGAATGTTATGAAATGGCCATTGCCCTTCATTCCTAGCTAATAAAATTTTTGAAACAAACCTGGCTATATTTGAATGTCTTCACTTGAACCTCGGTGTTAAAACCACTATCTGTCAGAACATCAACTAGAACCTCTTATTCGGGATTGCTTGTTTGATACTATGGAAAAGAAATAGTAAGCAAATTTTTCAGAAGGAAGCTATCAAGTTAGATTGTGGGGTTTGAAGTCTTGTGCCAAGCTAAAGCCTTCCAATATGATATGTCTAGCTTAAATTCTTACAAGGTGAAATTCACTAAAGTTCCTCAAGCGATTGCTTGGTCCGCACCTATGGAACAAACAATCAAGATTAATAAGGATAGATCATTTCTACCTTAGAGTAACCTATAAGGAAGGATTATTGAGAAATCACAAGGGTGACTGGATTAGAGCTTTTGTCCTGAATTTAGGTAGATGTTTTTTGACTGCAAAACTTTGGGCTCTGTTCCGAGGGATCAAGCTAGTAGTGGATTTCAAACTCTAAAATGTGTCCTTTGAATGTGATAATAAAAGGAATTAAAGATATGGTCAAAGGCAAAATCAGCCTCTTGGGCACAAATAAAACTCTGGTGCAGAAGATTCGAAGATTGATAGGGGAACTCCAGATAGTCAATTTGAATCATATTTTTAGAAGGCAAATTATTCGGCGAACTACCTAGCTAAGCTTGCTCAGAATTTCGAGATTGGGCTCCACAATTTCATTGAGGCGCCGAAAGTTTTAACAAAGTTTTTGGATTATGGTAGGCCTTGGGTTTTCTTGTTTTAGATAGGCTATTTTTGCTTTTTCTCATAGTTATTAAAATCGGGCCGAATCGGCCGGTTGAACCGATTTAACCGCAAACCGACAGTGCAGCCAGTTGGTTCGACTGTACAAAATCGAATTGGTAAAAAATCGAATTTGACCGAAAAACCGGGTTGAATCGAAAAACCGGATAAAACCGAATTTTTGGCTGAAAATTGCAAAAAAATATATATTTTTTTGTATTTTTTCACACCCCATATATATATATATTTATTTATTTATTTATTTATTTATTTTTCATTATTTATTTATTTGAAAAAATTAGTATTTTAAAGTTTAAGATATCACTTAATAATTTAATATACTTATTATATATATATATATATATATATATATATATATATATATATATATATATATATATATATATATATATATTTGAAATTTTCATAATTTATTTCTTTGAAAAAATTAGTATTTTAAATTCTAAAGATGTCACTTAATAATTTAATATACTTATTATCTATACTGAATTTATTGTAATTAAATATAATTATACTCATATATGCAAGGTTAACATTTTCCGTGTTTGCTTCATTAGTACTCTATCCAAAAAAGAAATTTTTTTCATAATATGATTGTATTTTTATGTTTCTAATATATAATATTAAAAAATTCATAATTAATTACTTGTAATAATAAAATTAAAATTATGTTTTGTAACTTATTATTAGGATATTTGTGACATATATTAATGTTTGATGGATATTTTTTTTAATTTTTATACAATAGTATTTATAAAATTATAATATTTTATAATATTTTAAAAATAGAAAAGAAATCCGATTGAACCTGATCAAACCACGAACTCTCAGTCTCGCCTTTAATAACATTGCTTTTTCTTTGTATTGTTGTGTTCATGTGGGTCCAACATTACTTGTAATATGTCAATTAATAATGTAATATACTTATTGTATATTTGGTTAATTGTAATCAAATATATGTGTGTATATATATATTAAATTTTTATTATTTATTTATTTGAAAAAAATTAGTATTTTAAAGTTTAAGATATCACTTAATAATTTAATATACTTATTATTTATTTGTTATATATATATATATATATATATATATATATATATATATATATATATATATATATATATATATATATATATATATATATATATATATATATATGAAATTTTCATAATTTATTTCTTTGAAAAAAATTAGTATTTTAAATTCTAAAGATATCACTTAATAATTTAATATACTTATTATCTATTTGAATTTATTGTAATTAAATATAATTATACTAATATATGCAAGGTTAATATTTTCTGTGTTTGCTTCATTAGTACTCCATCTAAAAAGAAAATTTTTTTCATAATATAATTATATTTTTATGTTTCTAATATATAATATTCAAAAATTCATAATTAATTACTTGTAATAATAAAATTAAAATTATGTTTTATAACTTATTATTAGGATATTTGTGACATATATTAATATTTGATGGATATTTTTTTAATTTTTATATAATAGTATTTATAAAATTATAATATTTTATAATATTTTAAAAATAAATAAAAAAATCCGATTGAACCCGATCGAACCACTTAATTTAAGATCCTCACAACTTGCACTGTACACGCTAAATTTAACCGTTGAAATTGAGGTCCTCACAACTTGTATTGCACATGCTAAACTTAACAGTAAATTTGATTTTGATTTTGATCCTTCAAATTTGTTACTGTTAAATTTAGCATTTACACCAACGGGTCCATTAGGTGAACTCTTTCTCGATCCTCGCCCCAATTCCAGAAAGATCTTGGATTTTGGTGGAAAAATTGCAAAATGTGCTGCAAGTTGTGATGCACCAATTGAAACCATTCCAATTAAACTATGCAGTGTAGCATACATATTTCGAGACTGGAGACTAGTTAAATGCCCCCAAAACATTATATTTAGAGAAAGTTCAGTTCCACTTTAGATTAACAAACAGTATCATCTAAAAAATGATGACTTCAAAAAGTGAGAAGCTCGGGATACTATTAAGTACCCTGGCAAAGGCCTATATCTAGAAACAATCTTCCTGTATGACAATAAATCAGTTGCAGTGTACTTGGAAGTGCACTAAGGTTAGTACTCTTGAGAAGAAACTCCAAATACAAGAAAATCTTACACGAGCGTCAGATGAACTTATGCGCATATAATCTTCTATCCCATGACACCCAACATAAATATAAAACTCGAATAAAATAAAATAAAAAACCACTCAAAAGTAGCAGATTATGTAAAACCACATCAAAACTCCACTAGTTAAATACAGAACACAAGCCACAAAGTCGATGATATTAACTACCTCTCTTCCGTGATATCAGTCACTAAAATCTATGCTTCCACTGCAGGAACTGCTGGCATCACGGCTATGTAACGAGAGACCTCTCATATGTCCAGATATTGCAGAACCATCGACCTTCTTTTCCTGGAAGAATCTCTCCCTCTCCAAGTGTTTTGCAGGGGGAGGTGGAATTGCAACTAGTAGAGGATTTGTAGTTGGCTCATTTGATTGATCTGAATGAATTGGCCGTATAAGCGGACGGTTCAACCACTCCCCCGGAACAGATGACCCAAGCATGCCCATAGACATGCGCTCTTCTATCCTCTCATCTTCAGGCCTTGCACAAGCCTTTCCTTTCCGTAACCTGTAAAGTATTGCAGAAGGAAAAGCAATTTGAAAGGTTTCATTAAGTGCTTTGCAGATCAAAAGGAGTGATAAGCTCAAAAGAAACAAAACCAAATCATCTTTTTCTTTTTCTTTTTTGTTTGTTTTTTTTTTCAAGCACTAAGACAAAAAAAAAAAAAAAAGGCATACCTTCTGAAAAGCTGCTCAGCTTCCTCCTCTTCCTCCTCGACATCATGATGAATGTGATTTGCTGTTGAAGTAGTTCTATCTGAAACTACAGATCTTTCTGAAAGCATGGGCCTACGGGAAATAAGGATGTCATGTCGTGCCAGAACATTCTGGAGCTGCTCATTTAAATTGATTGCACGAGAAACTAACTTCTCATCACTGAACGAAAGATAGAGAAAGTCAGTGGGTTGACTTGGTCAATTTTTAAGTTTTTTTATTATGCACTGTTCCTGCATTCTTACATGCTACACCAATATATGCTGCTATGTAGGGGAAAAAAGGCCTACTGATATAACCAATGATTTTTCAGTAGCTGCAAGAAGAATAGATAAAAGAGAACTAGGAGCAGCTGAGCAGCTCATCTAAGCATGATAACCAGCTTCAGAGAATTTACTTTCACTTCAATTTTATGCCAATATAGTGTCTGACCATTTTAATCAGAATGGTAAAACTCAAATGAACCTTGAGGAAAAATTTATCCAGAAAATGCACAAGTATATTTCTGTATATAAAATTATAACAAGTCTGTTTGCCAAGAAACAAAAATCAATTAATTCAAAACAAGCATCAGTTGGAAACACGCACATAATTCTCAAAAAAGTCAATCTCAGATTATAAAAACATTAATTTGCTTAATTTGCTTGTTTATACTTTATTTATATACAGCAGGTCAAATATCGACCCAGAAACATGAAACAATAATTGTAAATTATAAAAGGGGCACGAATGTAATTGTTCATATGACAAAGTGACCTATCTAGGAAAATAATAAAACCAGGCCACTATATTTATTAGTGCAAACTCAACTTGATTATTTAGGGGAAAACTTTTTAATACGTAATTGTAATAAAGAGTTAAATTTTGTACTTTAGTGATAAAATTGTTGATAACTGTTGGTTTTCCTAGTTAGAATAAGACTCTTTTTTATGCACCTAGTTAGATTTATCTATCTTTCCTTTATATTTTCTAGCAAATTTTTATATTTCTTTACAAGGATAGAATTTGTTTTTTCTAGATAAATGACTTGTTCATTCTTAGAATTTTAAGAGAAAGATTTGATAAAATTTGTATTCTAAAAAATCTGCATGGTATTAAAGTCTAGGTTATTTTTGGCTTTAAAAAGTTATAGTACTTGATTTGCACTAGTCAAAAGAGGTTGAGTTAGCCTCCTCCTTTATTGTTACTCGCCCCATAGGAAGAAAGCCAAGGCCTTGTTCAGCCTATCCAGAAAGTACCTTCGATGTCTCCCTCCACGTGTGGTCTCATGTGCCACCAGAAGGTTCTGCATTGTTTCTGATGCGTTGGCTCGTGTAAGAGTATGACGAGTCCTCCAATCACCATTTGCTGTCCATCTTTCTTTCAACCATCTTGCTGGCTATTTCTGACTCTGACTAGTTGGCTTCAAGCCTGAGTTGGACATCTCGGTTTATAACTTTGTCAAGTCATAATCCTCTAACAAGAGGATTGGCATTGGTATAGTGCATAATCGTCTGATAAACCATTATAGCACACCTTAGTTTGAAAGTTGCGCATGTGTGATATCTATATTCCAACTTGAGAGTGAGTGTGGATAACTGTTGGTTTTCCTAGTTAGAAGAGGACTGTTTTATATTCCTAGTTAGAATTTATCTTTCTACATTTTCTTTATATTTCCCTAGTGTTTATCTTTCCTTATTAGGGTATGATTTGTTTTTCCCATATAAATAGCTTGTTGATTCTTAGAATATTAAAAAATAAGATAATTAATGAAATTTTTATCCTCAAAAATCTTTAAAATAAGAAAATACATTATATAGGATTTTCCAATAGTTCTTCATATAAAATGATTTTGATCCAGCTGTATTCACTTCAAACCCAACTGCACAATTTAGCTGCCCTTGTGAGCAAATTGACTTGCCTATCCATATTGGCTGCTAATTAAATGACTAGATAATGCAACTGCTCCTCATTCCCATCATCACCAACACAAGATTAATGGATAATCTATATTTTAATGCTAGATACTTTACAAGAAAATGCAATGCTGTTGGATTTCTAGTTAGGATTGGAATCATTTGATTTTCTTTATTAAAATTTATATTTCCTAGTTACATTGGAATTCTATTTTATATTTCTAGCTAGAGTTTATCTTCATTTTTCCTAATTATTTTTTCTTTTCTTATTAAAATAGGACTAGAACTATTTTTGTTCTCTATAAATAGCTTGTACTTTTTTTAGATTTCCTAAGATGAGAGAATTAATAAAATTTGTAGCTGTATTCACTTCAAACCCAACTGCACAATTCAGCTGCCCCTGCAACCAAATTAACTTGCTATCCATATTGGCAGCTAATTAAATCACCAGATAATGCAACTGCTTCTCATTCCCATCATCACCAACACAATATAAATGGATAATCTATATTTCAATGTTACAAGTAAATCCAATGCCAAGAGTATAATTTTTTACTGTAGTAATAGCAACCAAACTATTTGTCAAATGACAGGCATCTTTGTCTAATCTGAGAAACGAACATATACCCAAATTACCATAGACTTCAAGGCATTTAAACATGGAAAATTTAGAGCAACTACTCAAGTTGGTAATATACAGGGTCTATCCTAACACAGAATGTGGTCTTACCGAGAAGTCATCACTAGATGCATCACTTGCTGCTTTTGAAATGCACACTGCTCAACAAGATCAAGAGTAAATTCATCCTTCACTCCCTAAAAATGATGCCATGAGAACAATTAGGAACAGCTACTGTATTTCATGATGGCAATGGAACAGCACACAAATTAAATGTTCATCAATTTATATCTGTATGCCCTATTTACTCGCCCTTGTAACAAGATTAACCGAGGTAGGAGTAAGAGAGCCAGCATGCCAGCTTTCCATCCCATAAGCGTAGGGATGTACTATTACGATAACTGCAACTATTGAATATTTATTTAAGATAAAATCATGCACGAGAACTCACAACATTTTATTGGTATTAACAAGAGAATGCTATTAAAAGCAACAATTACATGTTCAGAATTATTGCAGTATAATAACCACCTATATCTTAAAGCTGCTCATTTCTTAAAGCTATGTGAATATCCCAACTATCCCTAAGTTTTCATCATAATTACAAGCAAAATTAAGTCACCTCTAGTATCCAGTATCCAAGCATGGCAACAGGTAGATTACTAGCCTTCTAGTAAGAAGCAAAAAATAAAAATAAAAATAAAAGGAAGAAGAAGAAGAAGAAGAAGAAGAAGAAAGAAAGAAAAGATAGGTAGATTTATGTACCTCGGGGTTTTGAGAATCAACAGCATCAAGGACTTCTTTCAAAACCTCTAGTGCATTACTAGCCTTCTGAATAATACTGTACATATTAAGACAGAGTAGCAGTTGGTAACAGTTGCTGGAATTAAGTACTAAATGTTTTCTTACTATCTGTTTTTTAAATCTATAGCCCAACATTAACTTCTAAATGAATAGCAATGATAGCAAAGTTTCACAGGATTTATTTTTCTAAAGCATGAGCTGTTGTGAACATGATGCAACTTTTCTATGTACGACCAGAACTTTTAACAAAAGAAAGAAAAGAAAAGACAAAGATTGATTTTTGATACTTAAGACGGAAAAAAATTACAAAAAAAGCTAGAGAAAAGAGGAAATGGGGACCAACTCTCTTGTAGTAACAAGAGGACAACCTCGGGTTGGCCCTTTTGTTAGCTAGAAAAGACGTGTTCTAAGGAACCTTGCTTTTGACAAATTTTCAGCAATGGCACATTTGTTATGCAAGCAATCCTAGAAACCTGCTTGTTAATTTATATGATGAACAATCAATAACTAGAAAGGAATGTGTTTAAATAAACTTTGATAGTGAGTAGATTTACCCAAGCAATGGACATTTGTTATTAGAGCATGCTTAGAAATATGCTTGTCAACTCATGGATGAAAAATTCGATAACATTTCTTTAGTCTGCATCTCTGAAATTTTTGTTTTATTTTTTATCATATATATATGTGTGTGTGTGTGTGTATATATAAAAGAAAAAAACCTTAGGAAAAATAAATCATTAAGTTTAAAAAAAACTTTCTAAGAAAAGAATTAAAGAATTCTTTTCCAAGAAGTCCAGGTTGGATGTCATACCGCAACATCAATAACTCCCTTATATAGTCAAGAAAAACAGCAATAGGGAAACAAATAGAGGTCCAGGAAACCCTAACAATGATAAAATCTGCAACCACAAAATTGATGATAGATCTTGAGGCAGGGAACTGGATAGTATTACAAATCTGGTTTAGATATATGTCTTGCAAATGGAAGGAAGCTTCATCTTCAAAGTCACCTCTCAACAGGGAATTCCACCAAATATTGAGAAGCAACCGGTGTCTTGTGTCATTCTTTAACCAAGTCACCCCTCAACAGCGGATTCCTCCAAATATTGAGAAGCAACTTGTGTTTTGTGCCATTCTTTAACCAAGCCACTTTGAAAGGATGAGGATGTATTTTTGTAGTATATTCCATGCTCCCTCAATCAATGAAAAGATACAAAATTCACCTCCACAAACAAAACATGTAGAAAAATACTATGCCTCCTCCAATCTCACCTGTATATCTTTGACCATAAGAACTTTGTACCATCAATGATTCACCCCCAGCTGGATAATCATCAGTTTCCTCTATCCTTTTATCATATTCATCACAAATTGATCCTAAACTCTTCCCCAACTTAACAAAATGCATTCTCCTTCATGGAAAAGTGAGTTCAAATTATTCCTAAAATGACAAGTTTCCTAAAATGGAAAGTTTTTATTTTTTAACAAGCTTTGGCAAACACTTAAAACTAAGTTTCAAGAGTTGAAATAGGCCTAAATTCACAACATAGAATTTTGAATTATGTTATATTAGATATGCATTTAAGGGGGGTGGATGTTGCTATGATGATTCAGTTATGCATAAGGCCCAATGTGACTGAGCATATGCATTGTATTTATTTTTTAGCCCAAAGAGACTTTCATGTCCCGACCATTTTCTATCTTGTATCAAGCTTTTTTATTGGTTGTACATAATTTTATTACATTGATTAGAATAGGCAAAGGACGATCAAGAGCAAAAAGGAGATGATGGGCCGAATGGAAAGCCAACAAGTAGTCTAGTTGTTTTCTCTTGTTCTTTGTAAATTCATGCATACTACTTAGGTTTGATCAATTGGTTTTCCTTTTGCCTCGGAAAATCAAAGTAGAAAATCAATAACTGAATCATATTATTTTATGCTTTATATTTATGTGATAGATATAAAAACCATACTAATATATGTCAAACATATATGATAAGACAATAAAAGAAAATCCCTCTTATAGACATTAAGATTATACACCTTCGATTAAACATAAATTGAACTAGAGTAAATTATAGTAATGGGTTGTTGAGCATACTCAAGCCCTCATGATTAATGGACCTATCTTAACTAGTCTACTAACTTGTTGAGAAAACTCAAGGTTAATGATTTTAGAGGCAAAATTAGGAAAGTGCATATAATGTATATGCATGCATTAAGAGTTAATGAACCGATAATCGGTAGTTGTATAAGATATAATTGACATAAGATGTGTACCAATAAAGGTTGGCAGTTATGACTTGTTCAACATACTCAAGGTCACCCTCCAATAAGGGATTGGGTACTAACCCACTAGGAAAACCACTAAGTTTTCTTTAACCAATAATGAGAGTAAAATGTGATTAATTAAAGGCCTAATTAATGCATTCATGTATATAAATATACTCTAGCATATCTTTTCTTTAAATCTACGTTTATTGCATCATGAGCACTTCAAATGTCAATTTTGCATTCTATATTACACAGTAACAAGTTGACTAGCCCAAACCACTTAGACTGAAATAGAAATTTGAGAATAGTTTTCAAGATGAAAAGCTCCTTTATGTGATAGAGCAACCTATGCTATCCGCTCTACCTGAGGATGCCCCTGCCTCTGAATTGGAAGCTTACACAAAGCATGCCAATGACAACATGATAGTCTACATCATCCTAGTTGAGTGATCAATAAAGGATTCACCGCTCTAGATTATTTACAAAAGGGTTTACCTCACTTTCCTTTATCACTTCTTTATCCAAGAGTCTCTGGCCAGAGCATAATGCACTTGTGAAAAAGACTCACAAAAGGGCATTATTGGAATAAAGATTTATAGATATAGGAATAAATAAATTCAGGGATTGATCTAAAGTACTTGATTAAGCTACAATTGACACAAAGATCATAGTCTAACATGAATGTAATAAAGTCTAGTGAAGGAGTTTATTGCACAATAACTATATGTGGAAGGGCAAAATGGAACACTATCCTTCTGATATTTGAGTAGTCTCGATGCTTGCCTAGAAGCCTCAGGATTTGTATATAGTGAAGTTATTCTTTGAGAGTGAATAATGTTTTGAAGAGTTCAAGTCACAGTAAAATACTTATATGGTTAGCAGGAGTTCAAAGTATACTTCCAACATGTTCTGAAGCTTAATAGATCACACATATGTAGAAATTGGAACCAAATATAAAAAGAGTTGGGCCATAATTATATAAGATATGATTAAGGCTTAAAGGATGAAAAAGGGAAGTATGGGAAAGTATGTCATTTGAAGCAATTTTTGTAGGGTTTGAAGCAAAGTCCTCGTTCCTAATTTGGCAAGTTTAAGGAGGTAGTTTAGGAGTTTGGGCTTAAGAAAGCAAGTGTGATCACTTGGTCTTTCATAAACAATCTAAGCTAGCATTATTCTTCTAGTTGTTTATATTGATGATGTTTTCATAACAAAAGCTGATAGTACATGAATCTCCTCTCAAATCATTCATGCATGCCAAGTTCCTTAGAAAAGACATGGGGCAATTGAATTACTTATTGGGAGTAGAAGTTTCAAGAAGCAAGAAGGGAATTTTTCTACCTCAAATAAAGTATGCTCTTAACTTGCTTGCAGAAACTAGAAAATTAGGTGTCAAGCCATGCAGTACTATTATGATTCCTAATGCGGATCATACTAAAAATGATGGTAATATTTTTATGATCTAGAGAGATACAAGAGGTTAGTTTGAAACTGAACTATCTCACCGTGACCCATCTACAGCAAATCTTATATTATTTAGAAATGGCTCTTGAACTTGGTATACTTTATAGCAATTATGGACATATTTGCATTGAGTGCTTTGCAAATACCGATTGGGCTGGATCCAAAAATGATAACGGGTCCACCACAGGCTATTATGTCTTTGTTGGAGGAAACCTAGTCTCATGGAGTAGAAGCAAACTACTATATCGAGATCAAATGCAAAATCCAAATATAGAGCTATCGCATAATCCACGTGTAACATTTAGCGGATATACCATCTGTTAGCTAAGACTAGTTTGGATCTTTATCACCAGTAAAACTTTGGTGTGATAATTAAACTGCCCTCCATATTGCCTCCAAATAGACAATGTGTAAACTGACTACTATTACCTTATTTAAAATAGTCTGGACTGATCTTAATTATGGAATTAAGTAAAGCATTATGCTAAATAGGAATTCTAAATAAAATGAAACAAAAAAAAAATGAAAAGCTAAACTCCAATTTTAAGTTGGATGCTTCTGCATCATTATGCTTACAAATAAATGTACCAATTAGGATAGTAGGGAAATGCATGTTGCCTTCTCTTTCACAAAGGCTCATTCTCTTTGGTATAAGGTCACAAAATTATGGTATGAGAAAGATGATGAAGAGTTGGCAGAAATAAGCACTAAATACTTCTCAAGAAATTTCCGACAAATTATTGATATGGCTACCAATATTGTGAGCATCAGCATGTAGATTTCAAATCCAAGTAGTAGTATCAGGTCCTTTAGCTATTGTTCTTGAGTAGCAAAAGGGTAAGAATCTATAAAAATGTTGTTACTCATGTAAGCCCACATAAATGCATATGTTGAAAAATCCCTTCTTTTTATCATTTCATTAAGATAGGACAGGGGATTGGGCCCAATATTTATTATATATTAAAATTTAATTTTGTATAAATATAATAAATAGACATATAGATAGATATATAGAGGCACACAAAAAATATTTATTTTATGGCTTTACTTCTACACGTTAACTTGCATAGCCATGTGAAATATATAATTGGAATCTAAAATGGGCATTGACACTTTCATTTTTGTGAATGCAGGCAAAAGATATATATATATATATATATATATATATATAGATAAAAATGACTATCCATGTCCAACATGGATAACAGTAACACTGGTATAAGAAAATTAAATTTTCAACTAACAAAATGCAGCCAAGGTATTGATTTTGCAAGAACAGAAAAAATGACTTCTAGGAAAATATTTTAAATGTACCTAGATTCAGGAACTTGAGGTTCTGCCTTCTGTGCAACCTCTTCATGTCTTGAGGCAGTGAGTTCACCATATAGCGTGTTTTTCTTATTTGCTTGCGTAGTAAAAATATTAGTTTGTGTCTCATGCAGCCTTTGAGGAAACTTCACTCCTGCACTCTGAAATTAGGGTTCAGAATCAGCTTATTTTTCAGAATGTACAAGATATACAGTAACAAAAGTATTTTAAAGCCTCAATAGCAACTAAAGAAAACAGCAACCCCAACAAAAAATATATATTCCACATTAGCAGCAAATGTTTCATCAATAATAAACGGGTGTGACCATAGGAGAAACATTAAGCAGCTGAATAAGCCAAAGAGATTATTTTTATAGCTCATAAACTGTCTATGATCACTATGATATCCAATGATCCACAGTTTGAGTATTCTACCAGAAGGATGAAGAATTATAACAAGAAATTTCTAACTATTTTAAATTATCTGCTAAATAGGTGAAGGAATAGATATTTGGAACAGAGGTCATGGGTGTGGATGCCCATTTCCGAATCAAGTTGACTGCCACAGCAGAAATTATAGTCCTATCATTTATTTGCAAAGCATGAAAAGTTTAATGGGAAGTGTTCAATTCAAGGGGCATTATGGAGGAACAAAGAAGAAGAAGAAGCCCAGTCAGTTTTGAAATATGCACAACACTTGGGCTATTGGGAAATCTAATGAACCAACTTCAAAGCTACAAACACAAAGAACTACATGTGTTATGCATTTTATTCCTATGATGCCAAACACCTTTGTTAAGGAATAGCTGCAGTTGACTCTCACATGTGAACACTGTAATTGTGCGCCCTGTATACTAGCTGTTAGTTTCCCAAACTAGATGCAAATGTGTATATTTAAACCTAGATACTTAAGGGAATAATCAAACAAACATTCCTACATAATCTTTTCTTCTCCCTTCTCTCTTTCTTCTCTTTTCTATATTTCTTTTCAACCTTCAATGGGATTTTTAAGAATTACTAATACTCAGATCACAAAGTAAACTTTTTTGAAGTCATCAAGACAAATACCATAGTTTGAATAAGGGCAGCCCCCCCTTCTCAGAAAAAATGTCTTCAAGAATGAACATTCCATGGGCATCTTTGATCATAATTGCTTTCAAGATTTGTTAAAAATTTTGTGAAAACTAATAACTTGCGGTAGAATATATGAACCTATATTAACATAATAACTAAGATCCTTCCAATTTTTTGTCACTTTGCCAAGCTCAGAAAGGATGGAATGTACAAAAAAGACAATTGTTGCTGATTCCAATTGGTTGGAATTAAGTCTTAGTTGAGCTTTTGTTTGCTCTTTAATCATATAAACCATAGTCAAACCATGAGAAGTCAATCGTTGATCATAATATAAATGAATGAAACTAAAGCATAATATAGTTCGCACCTAGCCACTAGATGCAACTATTCAAGGAATTTGAGATAGTATTATAGAAAGGTAAGTGGGAATAGTTACCCAAGTTTCATGGATGTACCTACCACCAAGTCATAATATGCTGAATAGTACTGAGGGAACTTCCCAGAAGCACCGCCAAGCGATGTCTGTGTGGCATCTAGAAGAAGAAATATTCTCTCTCGCACAGGCAAATCTGTCTGCGACAAAACAAAGCTAAACTTTTTTAAGACAAAAGACGAAAAGGAAAAAGTTGCAGAGGTCTATGAATAGGAAACTACCCACCTTTTTCTTTACTATCTTCACAAGAATAGGCAGAACCCCAGTGTGAATCACTTCTTTATGAACAGGTTCTCCAATATTGTTCATTAGCATCTCTAACAACTGCAAGATTAGAAGAATAATCGATGATTCAGCAGAAAGACAGGCAATTGGAAATCCTAAGAGGATGGTATAAAGCTCATCTAGATAAAATATTATGCAAACACGCATAAACACTCATTCAGTTAATTGCAATGGTGAAAATACTAAAGCAAGATCCTAGCACCAAATTGATATAATTGATAAATCAAGAATTTCCACAAACCCACCATTACTGCATAAAGTTGAGCATTTGAATTCTTGCACCCCAAGCGTTTTTTAATAGCCTTAACAACATCCCTAGCTTGCCTGCAGATCAAAGGATGGGGAAAATAGGTCAAACGCTGTACATCAAAATGAGACGATCGATGGTTGAAAACCATTTTAAGCGCATTAACTATTTTAATAGTGGAAAGGGGATAGTTGTTTATTAATATCTGCTTTAACATTGAAATAATATAACAAAATCATACCTAGGATCACGGGCTACTGATTCGCATATTTCAATATTCTTAGTCCAATCGACTTCGGGCAATTTATCACTAGTTGCAGAGTTAACGAGCTCAGCTGCCATCTGGTGCTCAATTTGGAGCTGATCAACAGGAGAAAAGGTAAGAATTTGATTAAATTGATAGCAAATGGTAATGAGCAAAAAGAGTCGAAGAAAGCATCCTAAATTCAGATCTTAATCGAAAAATTCAACCCCAAACCAAAGATAAAAGAAAGAAAAGAAAAATTGAACTTGGCAAATCGATTTTCAAAAGAAGAAGAAGAAACCTGTGAGAAGAAGAAGAAGAAGAAGAAAGAGATTCAAGCAATGCAGAGAAAAGTGAAGAACAAGCGACGAATGTAGAACAACTTGAACATGGGAAAAATAATAAGAGAGAGAGAGATCAAAAAGAAGTCTCCCTCTCTTTTTATCTGCGTTTGTGTGATATATTTTTAGTTTAGGAAGGGGGGAGGAGCAAGTCTTTTCCTTTATTTTGTTTTTGCTTTATGTTCCAGGCTGTTGTTGTTTTCTAAATTTAACGCATCTAATGCATGGAGTAAAAGGAATAATGTGGGTTTAGTTTAGCTTTTCTTTTCGTTCTCTTTTTAGAATACTTTTGTTTGATTTAAGAAAAAGGAAAAGGAAAAGAAAAGAAAAAAGAAAACTGTATAATTTGTTCAGAGGTTACGAGCGCATGCATTGTATTTGCCGTCAAATTATGCGCAATTACTTTCAAATTAGGCGTTAAAAATTTGACTGTTCAGCTGATGCGCACTGACTCAATTACCACTCACCTACTTAACAATGCATCCAGGGAAAAAACAGAAAAAGTAAGTCAATTTCATTCACTTAATTTACGTTTAATCGTTCAAAAATAATTAATTTATTTTTCATAACTTAAATATCACTGAACTTATCATTTTTTTTTAAAAAAATTATTTTAATCAATTTTCGATGATATTTTTTATCGAAATATTGACGTTGCATGTCACGTCCTATGTCTGAATACACGTAACACAACACATCAGCAGATATATTACTAAAATAGATTATATTAGACGATACATCAGTACTTACATTATATATCTGAACAAATGTAATATCTTTCGATGACGTAATTTATGGCGTATCGTACCATATGTATCCAGATATATAGTGTAATATATCACATCAATATTTAAGCAAAAATTATCGTTGGAAATCGATTAAAATAATTTTTTTATAAAAATATAATAAATTTAGTGATATTTAAGTTATAAAAAATAAATCAATTATTTTTAGATAATTAAAAATAAGTACAATGACTATAAATGAAATTAATCTAAGCAAAAATTAAATTGATAACTTTTTATAAAGAAAATAAATAAATTATAGAGCATAGAACCACCACTAGAGCTGTCTCAATTAAAGCAAAAGCTTCGTTGTGAAGGTTTTTGTTACACAACAGCTGCTGTAGCGTCGTCATCTGGAAAGTAATCTTCTTTTGCAGTTTTTGAAATTTTTATTTATAGAGATGGTGGTCAATAGATTTTTCCAAGTCTTCGACACCATTCGATTTTTTTAGGTACATTACTCTATTCGATTCTAATACAACGAATTAAAGTCCCCAATAAATGGATTTGAAACGGATTTGATAATAATTTTATTGGATAAATTTTGGATTTAGCCTCATGAGTGCCCCACTATTCAAATTCGAGCATAATATAATATTTTTTGAATAAATATTGATTTTTGCACTGATGTTGGATTTAGTTTTATTTATCTAAATATTTATATTTAATTTAGTTTATCTTAATATTTATAAATTTGTTTGTTTATAAATTTATGTTTTATTTTTATTTTTAATTTATAATTTTTTTTATTTTTTCTAAAACATGAATATTTAAATTGATATAAGATGGTATATCAATATTAATAACCAAATTTAAAACAGCTATAAATAGAATGATGTTAATTTTCTTATAAATAAATGGTTTGGTAACGAATATAATACTTTTCATCCGTGCATGCAACTTAGACGGATACGATAGCAGAATTTTTGTTTTGTTTTTCTCCCTTGTTTCTAGAACTAGAATACAGTGCAATAGAAATAGGAATTATAATAGACTAATAAAGCTTGTATTTGTCATTTTCTTTTGGCAAAATTCATAATTTAGTTTTAAAATTTAATATTTTTGCAAATTGGATCTCTGTATGTTTAAAATTATATATTAGATGTTTTAACTTTTATATATTTATATATTAAATTTTTAAATTTTCAAAATTATATATTGAATTCTTAAATTAATCTATTAAAACACATTAAGTTAAAATGTACGGTAAAAATAATAATATTTCCTTAAAATACATGTAAATTTAACCATATTTATATTATATTATCATTTATACCATCCATTTTGGACTTAATATATAATATATGAAATCAAAGTATGAATTTTTCCTTTTTTTACATAATTATTCATAGCTAAAATCTCAGCATTTTCTGTTTTTCTCTATTTTAGAAAAAGAAATAAGTGCTTAAATCACCATATTTTTTATACGTTAAATGAACCATTTAGTATTAATATTTTTTATGCAAAAAAAAATATTTTGGAACTTTTAAACTATTACTTTCATTTACGTTAATTTTCTAAACTTTAAAAAATGCATATTAAATCTCTAAACTAACCTATTCATGTATATTGAATTCAAAATAAATGTAATTGACCAATATCAAATATAAGCTCTATAAAATTCGCATATGGTCAAACTACAATATTTGTGGGCACACTAACGAATTAAAATTCAAAATTTAATTTATGCCACATCAAACTTATACAATTTAATTAGTTACTTTTTTAACTTAATATCCTCAATATCATTTTCACATCTGCATCTCTCTCTATCCGTTGTTGTTGCCATCGTAGCAAATGTACTAGATCGACAAATAATAAAGTGAAGTATTTTTAAAACTCCGAGATATCGTACCCAAGGGATTGTGTGTGCAAACTATGAGAATTAATTGTATGTTAAAGAATTTTTAATTGTTTTGCATGTATGAGTTATCTATTATCTATAATGCAGAAATTTAACGACTAAAATGTGCAATGGAAGTTTGTAAAATTAAGACTAACAGTAAATTTTAGTATAAGTTAAGCTATGGAAAAATTAACAAGTATACAAATCAATACAAAAGAAGCGTTACTTGGGTTTATTTATCCACCCCATGTCCAATGTGAATTAATTTACCTAATGTCATATATAAATGAATTTGGAATAACCTTCTCAACCCAAGCATCCCATTCCGGAGCAAGGTACTCTAATTGCAAAACATCTCATTGCAAAGCAAGCTACTCTAATTGCAAAGTATCCCATTCCGGAGCAAGCCTTACAATTAGCCCAAGCATAGGTCTCTAATCCTAAGTTCGGTTTGCTTTCCCATTTCGGAGCTAAACAACCCAAAACTCATTTATTTTACTCCACACTCTAGTCTTAAAACCATAAAATCCTGTACATCTAAAGTCTCATTCCGGAGCAATCTAAAATAGACATCATTCATGATAGAAAAACTGAGCAAAACCATTCATGGCATTCAATCCACACAAGCTCAACAACCAACAAAGATATATGATAAAAAACCATTCATCTAAGCCGGAAAAATAACTTGAGAATATGAAAACCCATGAACTAACAATGAGCAACAGTGAAATAAATCATTCATATATATATATATATATATATAAACTCAAAATATATTCAATATTCACACTATGGATAGCGGATTCAAAGATCTCCCAAACAACTAAAAGACTACTCACTATCCATTACAAAATAAAAAGGGAAAATGAGAGAATAAACCTCGAAATTCATTGTAGAAGGAAACCCAATTGAATCCCAAGTTCTTCAATCTTTTTTTTCCAAGGCTTCAATAGAAATGAGCTCAAAACTATATAAATCTAAGCTTTTAAGCTATATTTTTGTATCTAATCTAAGTATTTTGCTATAAATCTATCTATTTTCATGTAAAACCTATGTATCTATGTATGAAAATGCACAAAGGAATGAAAGAAAAGAAGAAATAAAACCCTAGATCTAGAAAAAAATAAGAACTCCCTTTCTGCAGAAACATTTCGCTATTTATAGGCCAAAAAGGGTCATGGTCATTAGGGAATTCATACTATCCGTGACTTACTTTAAAAAATCCCCTTTTAACTGACATGAGTCACAATCATTAGGAAATTTCTGCTAACCGTGAGGTGACTTTCATATGCATCGGGATAGGGGGTCATGGTCATTACCATAAATCTGATAATTGTGACATAGCTCTCCTTTACATTCTGGACTGATTGCTTGACTACCTCACGGTCATTACCAAAAACCTGGTAACCATGAGGTACTTATTTTTTCGATTATGCACTAAAAAGCTTCATAGGTCACGATGAACATCTCTATATAAGTAAATGCACTGCTGACCGTGACATACTTCAAAACGGTGCATTTTGATAAAAAAATATAAGTCACGATTATTAGGTAAATCTAGTAACCGTGAGGTACCTACATGGACAAAAAGTTTTATCAAAAGCTTTCCAAAACACACAAAAAGCTATAGTTAACTGAGAATAGGAATAATTTATTAAATGCAAGCAAAACAAAGCAAAAGACATTAAAAAGACACTGGAAACTGGACTAAAAATGAACTAAAACTAGATACTGAATTGGAGTTATCAAAATAACCCATACTTAGACTTTGTTTGCCGTCAAGAAAATCAATTATCCATAATCTTGAAACTCAAACTCCAATTCGGAATAAGAACTTTTAGAGAGGCCAAAATAACACTCAGCAAAAGACACTTAGATGAAAAATTCAATCAAACATACTTAAATTAATCTATATCAAGCAATTTCTCTTGTGTGTGCTAGGGTAAAACGGATATATTACTTTTCAAAACCAAAAACTACTTATGAACTCAAAAAATTGAGCAAATAGAAAAATATGTCGATTTTGCACTTGAAACTCGGAACAGCCATAAGCCTCTCCTTTAACTCCTGAACTATAAGGGTCATCTCTACTAAATAATTTAGAACAAAATAGGATCATCAGATCTTATATTAAGGTTGTAATAGGGTAAATTAAAGGTATTGGCTCCAAAGAAATTATAAAGTTAGCAAAATAGAATCAACCACACTACCTAAGCAAAATACCACCTAACTTTCTTAAGATAAACAACTCTTTCTATAATTTGTGCATTTTTTTAACAAAACTAAAGATAAATCCCAAGACATTAATTAGATTCTCAAAATCATAAGAAGCACGAGCTAAAATTTCTTGGCTCAATCAATTTACACTTCGTAAAAATGCTAGGTACCCCACACTTATTATTCTCTGCAATAATGACTTAAATAAGATTTCTGCAGCATAACATCTATTCTTTCTAAATTTTTTTAAAAAAACCTTATTCAAATGCATTGAAAGGAGTACCAAAAGCATTAAATTCTTATCATCTAAGTCATAAAAAAAGTTTCAAAAATCAAGCTCACAAGCGCAAAAAAATTCCAACTTTTCTCACACTTCTTGATTGATAAGCAAACATGTAACTTTTCCTTACCCAACTTGGAGTGGCCAATTCTAAAATGGAAAAGACAAAGGCATTTAGGTTATATGGTTAAATATCAGTGCAATCAAGAAAAATTTAAGTAGTACGCTTTTAGCATACCAAATAAGCTCAAAGGGGCTAACAATAGTAGAATTAATCACAAGGCAGGTCAAGAGTCATTTAAAATGTGATTGCTAAAGAAAGGCTGCCTGGGACATGTTTTAATCCTGCTTGAGTTTAATATACGTTTTGAAGGGTGATGAGGAAGGTTCCAGCTATTCCAAAATTCCTTCACTCAACTGCTCTCACTTATTGGTTTTGCATTAATTTCACAAAATTTAGCCTATTGTGCTCATTAGATTAGAAATTGGATGATATATAATTATTTGAGAACAATTCAAAAAAATTTCACTAAACATTGTTACTACTCTCTGGCTACTTAGGCTTTCTAAATAAATAGTTCACAATTTAAAGTTCAAATTGGTCCAATCAAGATTAACTAGCAAGTTTAGACTAAATGCAAAATAATTAACAACCATATGTTTGATTTCTCTTTGATTTCTTGACTAAAAAGCACTATTTCCTCCAAATTAATCAAGCAAACCCACAAAAATTTCAATGTGAGCTTAATTTCCTAAGCATAAATCTTATTTTCCAAAATCATAATGTCAAAGTCTTCTAACTCTGAAAATGGCTATCATTTTAAATCTTCAAGCTTTTGAATTGGTAACATTATCTTCAAAGCATATATGAGATCCATGGCGGTGAAAGTTTTACGCTAAGCATGTTCGGAATAGGTAACAACATCACAATTTTAGCCATTATTTCCAAATAAAAAATAAAAATGTTGCATCTTAAAATAGTTCTTGATTTTGGAAAATTCATAGATTAATTAAATATTTATTTTATAATAATTTTTAAACAAAATCTTGCAGCAAAACTAGTTTTAATAAGATGAATTTCAATGACTTTAGTAAAATTCTGGCTAATTATCCTTAGGTGAATGTTAATATGGACTTTTGATTGTAAGTTTCCAATATTTCAATTTATTTAAAATTTGTTTGAAGCCTTCACTAAGAGCATGTTCACTTACAGAAAATTGCTCTAATTTTTCAGAAAAAATTTTCTCAGAAAACGAAAAATATGGATCATGTTTATTTTCATCAGTTTTCTAAAATAGAAAATAGAAAATTAATTTTCTAGTTTTCCAAAATAAAGAAGCGATTGGAAAACTAATAAAAGATGTTTTCCAAATTTTCTGAATAATATTAATACATACATATATATGTATATATATGTACATACATACATATATACATACATACATACATACATACATATATATATATATATATATATATATATATATATATATATATATATATATATATATATATATATATATATATATATATATATATATATATATATATATATGTTTTTGCATACATAAGTATATGCATGTGCATGTATATGTAGTACATGCATACATACGTACATATGGATATGTATATACACACATACACATACACATGCATATGCATATTAGGGGTGCGCATCGGCCGGGTTTGGGTGAACATGGCCTGAACCCGATTAACACATATTTCTTTCACTCGACCCTACCCTACATAAATATCAAGCCCCTACCCGAACAACCCGATATTTTTCGGGCCGACCCGAACAACCTCAAATTATTTTTTTAATTTACATATTTAAATTAAAATCCTAAATTAATACAAATAAATAATATTAAATACCATAAAAATATTTTAAAAATACAACAAACTAACAATTTCAAAATTACATTAAATACATATTATATATTAATTAATATTAGAGGAAAATTATAATTTTTTATTTATATATTAAAAATTTAGGTTGTTCGGGTTAGCCAGGTTTCACCTGACTCGACCCGAAATCCGATTAACACATACACCAATAAATGAATCGACCCTAACAACTTGATTAATCCTACCCGAATGTATCGGTTCGATTGGGTTGGTCGAATTGATTTTTGCACACCCCTAATGCATATGTATATGTATATATACATATGTATATGTATGTATGTATATGTGCATATACATACATGTATGTATGTATATATGTACGCACATACATGTATATCTATCTATCTATCTATCTATCTATCTATCTATCTATCTATCTATCTATCTATCTATCTATCTATCTATCTATCTATCTATCTATCTATCTATCTATCTATCTATCTATCTATCTATCTATCTATCTATCTATCTATCTATCTATCTAAATATGTATTTATGCATATACATATATACCTATGCACATACATACACATACATATTTATATACATGTATCTGTATGTGCTTGTATGTGCATACATGTATACATATGTATATGTATGTGTATGTATATGTATGCATAAATACATATGTATGTATGTGCATATATTTACATACATATTCATATGTATGCATATACATATACATATACATACACACACACACACACACACACACACACACACACATATACATACATACATATACACTACTAAAAAAATGCAAATTAGCGACGACAAAAGTCGTTGCTAACCGGTATTTTTCGTCGCTAAATCAGTTTAGCGACGACTTTCATTTTGAAACAAAAGTCGTTGTAGCAAAATCTAGCTACAACAAAAAGTCGTCGCCAAATTTTAGCGACAAAAGAGCATTGTCGCTAAATATTTATTGCCATTTTGCTACAATAATATTCACGCAAAATTTTGTCGCAATATTGCTACGACATTGTTCTCACAAAATTTTGCGACGACAGTATTTTCGTCGTAATATTGCTACGACATTGTTCAAGCAAAATTTTGCGACAATATTTTCGTCGCAATATTGCTACGACAATGTTCACGCAAAATTTTGCGACGACAGTATTTTCGTCGCAATATTTCTACGACATTGTTCAAGCAAAATATTGCTATGACAGTATTTTCATTGCAATATTGCTACGACATTGTTGACGCTAAATAGCTACTGTTCAAAAATGCTAATTCCTCGCTAAATCAATTTTTTTTTATTTTTAAATTAATATAAATATTTCATTTAAATGACAAGCCACATATGACAAATTTATATTTATAGACTACTTAATATTTAATACAAAAATATATATATTCATTAAAAAATTGTTATTTACAAATGGATATCATCGTTAATTGTATATCTAAAATAATACATGCATATATAACAATAAGAAATGTCACCCAAATGTCATACTATATACTTACAACTATAATGTAAATAGATACATTTACTCTTAAATCTAGTGCTGAAAAAAGTTGTTGCATCTCCATCTATTGCTGGATTTGTCTGACCCGCTGATCCATCTCTTGTTCATACTCAGCACAAATCTCAACTTCAAATTCAATCTACATAGTGGACAAATATTGCAAGGACAAGTTATGAGAAACAAATAGAAAATTAATACAAGGGTGTGAGAAATTAACATGAGGCAAACCCACTAAAACACAAGTAGTGGATCATTTTTTTTTTAGTTTTCTAGGAATAATATCGAATCTTAAAAAGCTTAGCTTTGGTTGTTTGTGGGATTTTATCAATCTATTGCATGGCTATGGAATGGGATTGATAAGCAAGTCTAGTCTAATATGCTACCTTAAGTCAAAATCAATTAAGATTTCTAAATAAAATTAAAAATAACAAAAACATAAAAGCCCACAGTGAGTAATCAAATGATGCCCGAATTAAAAACAAGAAATAATTCTATACCAACATCTTTGCACTCATTTCATTTTCAGTCATTGAAAAATAAAACTCAATTCCATATCAAACAATTATGTCTAAAATAGGTGGTGGAGAGAGAAAAGGAAGTAAAAATGAAATTCAATATTCATACCTAGGAAAATGTAGCAGTTCAGCAAGTTCAATGCCTTCCCTTGAAGCCAATTCCATGATTTTGAATTTTCCAAAAGAAGACCAGTAATAGCAAGGTAGTGCATCCACTGCATGAAGAAAAAAAATCTACTAATAAGTAGTAACAATTGGAGGCATGAAGAAGAAGAAGAAGAAGAAGAAGAAGAAGAAGAAGAAAAAGAAAAAAAAGTCATGTTCTCATCAATAGATAACTTTATAAATAAATAACAGATGTAATGCGAACATTGCAGATGAATACTCATGAGAAACAGATATCCTGTCCTAAGCTGCACAGGGAAATCAAATGCATCCTCTTCAATGATTTACGCTTCAAGATTCCCAAATAAGAAAAGAAAGAAGATAGCAGAAAGAAGTAGCACATTATGCAGTTCATGAATCAGAAGAATCTACAGCAAAAAAAAGTCAAATGACCTTTATTCTTGTTCTTTTCTAGACCAAAGTTTAAGAATGGAGAGTAGCTATATGACTACTCTTCTAAAAGCTGTTTGTGGTGGACATCTATAAGTCATGTTGATGCTTATATTGCTTTTAGAAGAATTATGACGTGATTAAAGCTCATTTCTCCATTATTTAGATAAGGTTTTGACCAATATAAGTCTCTTTTTAAATCAATATTAGCTGTATAGAAATTGCATGCAACCATTTCACGACGGTATTTAATGTGCAAGGGATAACTGCCAAATTAAAAAATGCAAAAGATTGTTGTTATATAGACCTTTAAAACAGACGGTAACATAATTTTTAAGGATGATGAATTGGGTTTCAAATGCTCTTACCATACATGCATTTCAAATCCAACTCAGTGAAGCAAATTGCTCCATGAACCAAAGGTGAAGGCTGTTGATAGACAAAGAATGCAAAGTGATGGTGATCGGGGTCATTCCTAGGCTTTGCCATCTTAACCACTCTCATGTACCTGCCAACTCAAGCCCTTAGGATCAACAATTGCACCATCACTTTCATGACTCGAAACTTGCAAACCAGAGCACACAAATTTTATTGTAATAGTGTGTTTATTCAAAAACTCAAAAACTGGGGAGTATCTATTATGGTTTGTGGGGTTATAGTATCCTACTGTTAGCTCAGTTGCATGGCTAGCAGTCTTATACCACCAATAAACTGTAGGAACCTGCACATTATGATATTTGGTTTCATAGGAAAACAAAAGAAGCACAACATCACAAACCATGCAGTTGAATACAGTTCTATGCACGCCCAAGTGTTACTATAGGTTTAGTGTTACTCAAGTAACATTTATACATCTATTGACTCAAAATTAGACATACCTTTATATTTAGCATTCCTTTATGCATGGCTAACTAATTTTGTCGTTAATACTTCCAATGGTTGATTGTTCGGGTACTATACCATGAATACATGAAACCTAAAGTGTTTATGAAATACCTTATTATTAATCTAAAAAGAAAAAGATGGTCTTAACATGAAGAAAATCTATGTTTTCATATTTTAGGAAAAAAATTACTTAGGAAACACCTTTAAAAGCAATATGCAAATTTTAAAATGATAGATCAAACATACTTCTTTAATTAGAAAGAAACAAATATATCCTGGAAACTTAAATGACTGCCACAATTGAAAGGGAATCAGACCCAATGTTTGTTCTTTGGAATAATTTTGAGGAAAGCAACTAGTTTATTTTCTAGGTCTTTCTTTGTTTAACTACTTTCCATATATTTGTTAAGTTTAATTTATTTTATTATGACATTCATGAATTTAATTAACTTAACTTTTTCATTTGTATGGTGATGATGAATGAAGTCTTTAAGCAAACATCCATGCTATATCAGAAGCATTTCACATTTGATGCTTAGGTAGAACATGAAAAGGTCAAAAAAGAAAAAAAAGGTAGTGGGAAAGGGGTAGAAGAGTTTAACTCAGCTAGAGACTATACACACATCTTGATTTCTCAAGCAGAAAGCTATTCATTATGTTTTAGAAAATTAAACTGCAGTTGCTTTGAAATTTATAGTTCCAATAAATAATTCTCAAGATTGGTTTTAATAACATTTTTTGAATGGAAAGGAATATTTGAATTATGCCATGCAAACAATTTAACAACACACAATCTCTCAAACTTAAATATGGAAAGTTAAATAAAAGCTATCAGCCAGATTAGTCGAAAGTTACCCCTACTCATGCTTCCTAAAAAATCAAACAGCAGGAATGAAATGGAAAAATTGAAAACTCACTTGCAAATGGCTCTTCACTTCATCATTGGTTAAACCATCAACTTGTATAAGTTCTCTTATCTGCTTTGGTGTAGCAACTGCAAAATCATCCAGATAAATCAAGTTAGATATTTCCGAAAAGAATTAGAAATCTAAAGGCAAATTATCAACCTTTCTAATTATTCTAAAATGATCAACCAACTCTACTATGGACCCATTAAATGTTCACATTTCAATCTCTGTATCCCAATATCCCAATATCCTAATTTTAATCTTATAACAGAACCAGGCTAAGAGGCGATGTAATTCTAGGGACCAAAACCTCCTTTGCTTCCTAAAAGTCTACTGTTGAGGCAATGTAATGGCATAAAGGCTCTTGCTGCACTCCTGCTTTTGTAAGCCTCAAATGTATCCAAACTTGCATACTGATTTTCTTTCTTAGATGTCTGTCCAAGAATAACAATGCAACAAAAAAGAAAACCAAAGAAACAAATCAATTTCCACTTCTTTTTCCTCCTTTTAAAAGCTTTTTCAACTTGCAGATAGTTACCTTAGATTCTATTTTCAAATTTTGTTTTGGATCAAAGGTAGAAGAAAGATGATAATAAATTGAGAAAGAAAAACGCATTAGGTTTTAGAAAAAATGAAACCCGCCAATTAACATTTCTATCCCGCTCAAAAAATTCAGTGAATTAGCTACAGAATGCCTCTCGCAAAATTGGCTATAACATTTTCCCAAGCTAATTTTGTGAGAGCTATATTTTTCCAATTTAGTTATTTTATTGCATAATTTATAATAATTGATTATAATTGATATAACTTAATATAAATAAAATAATTAGTTCAATTTAATTAATTAAGTAACAACAATTTAGTTTATTTAATTTTTGCTAACAAATAATGTATTATTTAAATTTATTGGACCGCCAATAATTAGTTTATTTATTTTTTGTTAATATAATAATTAGTTTAATTTATATAGTTAAATTTATTAAAATAAATGGTTATTTAAACTCAATGTAGAATAATTAAACTCAATGTTAACATGATATTGACTTCATAAATTTTCCTGTAACTAATGATAATGGAATAGTATATTTTGCCTAATTTGCGACAACATTGTTGTCGCCAATTAGCTACAACGGTGTTGTCACTAATTAGCTACAACAATGTTGTCGCCAATTGAGCCATAGAAAAGGAATAGTGTATTTTGCCTAATTTACGACAACATTGTTTTCGCTAATTAGCTACAACGGTGTTGTCGCTAATTAGCTACAACAATGTTGTCGCCAATTGAGTCATAGAAAGGGAATAGTGTACTTTGCCTAATTTGCGACAACATTGTTGTCGCCAATTTGCGACAACAATAGCTACAACGGTATTATCGCTAATTAGCTACAATAATGTTGTCGCCAATTGAGCCATAGAAAGGGAATAATATATTTTGCCTAATTTGCGACAACATTATTATCGCCAATTAGTTACAACGGTGTTGTCGCTAATTAGCTACAACAATGTTGTCGCCAATTGAGCCATAGGAAGGGAATAGTATATTTTGCCTAATTTGCGACAACATTGTTGTCGCCAATTAGCTACAACGGTATTGTCGCTAATTAGCTACAACAATATTGTCGTCAATTGAGCCACAGGGAGGGAATAGTGTATTTTGCCTAATTTGCGACAACATAGTTGTCGCCAATTAGCTACAACGGTGTTGTCGCTAATTAGCTACAACAATGTTGTCGCCAATTGAGCCACAGGGAGGGAATAGTGTATTTTGCCTAATTTGCGACAACATAGTTGTTGCCAATTAGCTACAACGATGTTGTCGCTAATTAGCTATAACAATATTGTCGCCAATTGAGCTACAAGGAGGGAATAGTGTATTTTACCTAATTTTCGACAACATTGTTGTCGCCAATTAGCTACAACGATGTTGTCGCTAATTAGCTACAACAATGTTGTTGCCAATTAGCTACAACAATATTGTCGCCAATTGAGCCATAGGAAGGGAATAGTATATTTTTCCTAATTTGCGATAACATTGTTGTCGCCAATTAGCTACAACGTTGTTGTCGCTAATTAGCTACAACAATGTTGTCGCTAAATCTGCTTTTTATCGTCGCAATTATTTGCGCCAAAATTTTGGCACCTGATATTAGCAACAATAAGAATTTATTGTCATTAATTTGTTGCAATATTTATTTTTCCACCAAATCTTTCAATATTTGCGATGAAAGTCATTTTTTGTCGCAAAGTTGTCGCTATATTGTGCATTTAGCAATGAATTTTATTGTTGTCATAAATTTTCGTCGCTATTCTACATTTTTTTTGTAGTGATATATGTATGTATGTATGTATGTGTGTACACATACATACATACATATACACACACATACATATGTATGTATGTGGGAGTTACCACTCATAGACCTATTATTCAGATAACTCGAATTCCAATATCTAAAAAAAGAATTTTCTAGTTCACTCAGAAAAGAATGATCAGTATCAATCTCAAAAATGTGATTTTCAATATCAAAATAGATGGAATAGCTATCCCTATTACTATCCCTAACTAAAAAAGTTTCATCAACGCTGAAATTCCACCTGTCCCTGACGCCAACTAAATGATCAACTCTAATTACATTAGAGTTGCCACTATTACTCCTACTTTGGGTGTTTTTGTCTGTATCATTTAGAATCGGGTCTTCACTTATACTGGTATTTTTAAAATTGCTAGTTTTTACTAAATAATCCCAATCAACAGCAAAAGGATCCATGCCTTTAGTTAGCCTACACCTGTATCCTAATTTCACATTGGATAAGATTGAATTAGTTAGCCGACACCTGTATCCTAATTCCACATTGGATAAGATCGAATTGAACCGCCATTTTTTCATAGAACTTTCTTGCTGCTATTTACTTCAAAATAAATAGATGAATAGTCATTAATCATTTAAATATTTCATTTCCTCCCAGAATAAGTATATAGATCCAATCACCCAGATTATTAACTAATAAAGCTAATAAGGAGTGGGTATTTAAAAAATGATTCTCTTTTGCTTTTTTTGAAAGAACTCGGAGTATCACTTCACTATATATGTTTATGATGGAATCGTGTTTTCAATTTTTTTTCAATTAGACTAAGTCTAAATTGAAAAGGAATTTGTTATATTTGTCAAATTCGCATCGAGAAAAGTAATATTTCTTTTCTACTAAAAATATGAAAAAAAACTTTTTTTTTTGTAAAATCTCGTCTCTTAATAAGTTTCTATTTCAACATGGAAAGAAAGGGACAATATACAGGATGGGTAGACGAAGTTCTAATACTGGGCTATCCGAAACTAGGGAATAGAAAAGAATACACCAATTCTATAGACCCGTAGGGTTAATTGTGGATCTAAGATAACAATAGAAAGGTTTGAGTTGCTTAGTCTTATATTTTGTCTTTAAAATATTGTATATTTAGTGAAATATGTATATATCAAAAATATATACATCCATATACAATAGGATCCTTGTATTGTATTAGGATTTTTGTATTCGGCTCAATCCTTTTAGTAAAAGATTGGGTCAAGTTAAATTGCAATTCAATTAAGAGAACGAACGTCAATTAGTGGATTACAAAGTATCCATTGCTTTAAATTCAAATTTAATTTCTTTCCATACTTCACAAGCAGCAACTAGTTCAGGACTCCATTTGCTAGCCTCACGGATAATTTTATTACCCTCACGAGTAAGATCACATCCCTCATTATGCGCTTGTACACATGCTTTTAGAGCTACTCGATTAGCTACGGCACTGGGTGCATTTCCCCAAGGGTGCCCTAAAGTTCCTCCACCAAATTATAGTAGGGAATCATCTCCAAAGATCTCGGTCAGAGCAGGCATATGCTAAACATGAATACCCCTTGAAGCTACAGGTATAACACCAGGTAAAGAGACCTAATCTTGAGTGAAATAAATACCGTGGCTTCAATCTTTTTCAATAAAATCATCACGCAGTAAATTAACAAAGCCCAAAGTGATCTCTCTTTCCCCTTCAAGTTTACCTACTACGGTACCAGCGTGAATATGATCTCCACCAGACATACGTAACGCCTTAGCTAGTACACGAAAATGCATACCATGATTCTTCTGTCTATCAATAACTGCATGCCTTGCGCGGTGAATGTGAAGAAGTAAGCCATTATCCCGGCAATAATGAGCCAAGCTAGTATTTGCAGTGAATCCCCTTGTTAAGTAGTCATGCATTACGATAGGAGCTCCTAATTCTCTGGCAAATACAGCCCTTTTGATCATTTCTTCGTATGTACCTGTAGTAGCATTCAAATATTGTCCTTTGATTTCACCTGTTTCAGCTTGTGCTTTAAAAATTGCTTTGGCACAAAATAAGAAACGATCTCTCCAACGCATAAATGGTTGGGAGTTCAAGTTCTCATCATCTTTGGTAAAATCAAGTCCACCGCAAAGACATTCATAAATCGCTCTACCGTAATTCTTAGCGAATAGCCCCAATTTAGGTTTAATAGTACAACCCAATAGAGGGCAACCATACTTGTTCAATTTATCTCTCTCAACTTAGATGCCATGAGGTGGCCCTTGGAAAGTTTTAATATAAGCAGTAGGGATTTGCAAATCCTCCAGACGTAGGGCACGTAGAGCTTTGAACCCAAATACATTACCCACAATGGAAGTAAACATGTTAGTAACAGAACCTTCTTCAAAAAGGTCTAAGGGGTAAGCTTACATAAGCAATATATTGATTTTCTTCTCCAGCAACGGGCTCGATGTGGCAGCATCGTCCTTTATAACGATCAAGACTGGTAAGCCCATCGGTCCCCACAGTTGTCCATGTACCAGTAGAAGATTCAGCAGCTACCGCAGCTCCTGCTTCCTCAGGCGGAACTCCAGGTTGAGGAGTTACTCGGAATGCTGCCAAGATATCATTATCTTTGGTTTCATATTCAGGAGTATAATAAGTCAATTTATAATCTTTAACACCAGCCTTGAATCCAACACTTGCTTTAGTTTCTATTTGTGGTGACATAAGTCCCTCCCTACAACTCATGAATTAAGAATTCTCACAACAACAAGGTCTACTCGATATGAATTAGGAGTTAATGAAACCTTTCACAGGAATCTTTCACAAATTTATCAACCAATATTATCAACTAATTAGAATTTTGTTATTAGACCATGGTATTTGATTCACCAAATACATCATTATTGTATACTCTTTCATATATATGACGCAACCCAATCCTTGTTTTTCAAGTTTCTAATCCTTAACTTTTTTGAATTGAAATATCTAAATAATAAGAAATTTCCTCTTGAAAGTGATATATGTTGTATATGTAAATTCGAGAAGTGAAAATCTGCAAAATTCATCTATGAAAAAAAGAAAATAATAATAATATATGTATGTGTGTGTGTATACATATATATATATGTGTGTGTGTGTGTGTATAAGCACTGCAGTTTTCCATTTGTTAATAAATAAACGCGTTTTTTAAATTTTCTACGGAAAATAAATATTCTAATTTTTTAAGAAAATACAAAATAAAAAAACTATTTTTTGTAAGTAAACGCACCCTAAAATTTTTCTTTCGTTAGTTGTGATCAGTTACCGAGTTAAGCTTTTTTTTTTAAATGGCAGTTAGGTTTGGTTTGTCGAGTTTGATTGGTTTGCTTCATCATTTTATGAGAGGAGAAAGAAGCAATAGATAAGAGAGAAAGTTAGAGAGAAGAAATGGCTATATAAAAACAAGGAGAGAGGATTTACATGACAGAAAAATATGGTGAGGATATTTATCAAGTTACAAATAACTAATTAAATTGTACAAATTTGATGTGGCATAAAATTTGTATTTTTAATTCATTGGTGGGCCCCATAAATATTTTAGTTTAACCATACGTTTGACAGTAAGGCTGTGCAAATGGTCGGTTCGGTTCGATTTTTGACCGAACTGAATAGACCAAAAATTGAACTTTATAAATTAAAAGAATCGAACCAAAAATCGAAGTTTTAGAACTGAAACTGAATAAAATGAATTAATTTTGATCGGTTTGGTTCAATCGGTTCAGGATCAATATGTCTTATTTTTATTGAACTTTTAACCTGAATGAATTCATAAATTAAATTAATTTATATTAATCAAAACAAATTCATTTAAAATAACTAAAATTAAAATAATATACATGAATTTATTATATTATGTCTATAATAAATACTAATCAAAATTATATTAAAAAATATACTACTAAAATAATATTTTAAAAAATACATTAAAAAAATCTCCAATAAAGAATTATACATATTTGAAATTTAACACAACATTAAAAAATAATAAAGAGATTAAGTGATTTAGATTGAAAATACACTTGTACATATTTGAAATTTAATATTTGAAAATACAATAATAAAAAAATTAAGTGATTTCAATTGTGATATTTATATGAATGCTATTAAAGGAAAACTATTCATGAATATACCTCATTTTGTTCTTTTTTCACAAATACTCCATTTTTAATTTCTTATTTCAAATCTATACTTTTGTTTCCTAATCCACTTCTATAGTATATTATCAATATACCCGAAATATATTTATTATACATATTTTCATCAATAATTTAAGATATATTTATGGTATAAGTTACCATAAAAAATTAAATTTAAAAAAATATTTTGTTTAACAATAGAATAGAATATAGGCAAAACAAATTATTAAGTTTTACAATTTTTTTTACATTAAATATTTAAACTGAAATAAACTCTAAATTGAATTCTTTTAATTTTAGTCACGTTAAATTTTTAGCTGATAATACTATATATAAATGATGAATTTTTATGTATCACAGGAGATAATTGTTATGATGATTAATTTTGTTACAAAATTATTTTTTTATGGTTTGGAATTTAATAAATTAAGGATTTATTTAGTAACTTTTTTAAGATACTTCATAAGTAATCAAAATATATTCTATTATTTATTTAATAAAAAAATACTTTAGATTAATGAATACTACTGATTAAAATCAAAATTAAAAATTAATTTGATTTAGCATTTATTTCATTTTCGATCAACAAATAATAAACATTAAAAATTGTGAAAAAACTTTAGATTCAAATATATGTAATAAAAATATATATTTTTTATTATTTATTTAATAAAAAAAATACTTCATATTAACGAATGTTGCTGATTAAAATTAAAATTTAAAATTAATTTTATTTAACATTTATTACATTTTCGATTAATGAATCATAAACATTAAAAACTATGAAGAAACTTTTGAAAATTATTATTATAGAAATTGGTTGTGCGTTTGAAAGCTACTCTAACCCCATAAAGAGTTTTTGATATTAATTTCAATAGGGATGATGATAAGGCAAAAAACGAGAGGAAAAATAAATTTCAAGTAGGATTTTAATTTTTTTAAAGTAAAAAAAATTATGAAAACAAAACTTTCAAATTAAAAAAAAATGAAAAAAATTAAAGTAAAAAAATGAGAAAAAAAATAAAATAAAAATTTCAAGTAGGATTTTATTTTTTTTAAAGTAAAAACAATTGTGAAAAAAAACTTTTAAATTAAAAAAATGAAAAACGAGAAAAAAATTAAAGTAAAAAAATGAGAAAAAAATTAAAATAAAAAATGAGAAAACAAAGGTGAATAAACTATGGTTTCTAAGATTTGAACTTAAGACCTAATGGGTTTTAGTAGGTTTTACTAGAAATTCACACAACTCATCAAAGGCTTCAATTCTGATATTTGAATACTATAATATATATATATATATATATATATATATATATATATATATATATATATATATATATATATATATATATATATATATATATGTATAAAAATTTCGGTCTATTCGGTTCCTTTGATTTTTCAATTTTAAAAATCAAACCAAACCGATTAAATTTATTTATTTTTGTTCAGAATCGAACGAACCGAAAATTGAAATAACAGATCAAAGTTCATTCGGTTTCGTATGGTTCTGCACACCCCTATTTGATAGAGCCTGTAGTTTATATTTATTAATGTAAATTAATTAATTTTGAATTTCGATATATACTTTTTAAAAATGCGCTTTTGCAGCGATGATGCTACAACCACTGTCTACGGTGGAGCCACTTTTATCTTAGGAGAATAGTGGTGGATCTCCAGCTTCTCAGTAACTTATTCTCGGTTTTGAAATCTATTTAAGATCCAATATGTGTTTTTGGTTTGAATTTAAATATAGCTTCATAACGTCAGAGATTTTCAGCCTAACTAAGCAGTATATGTAGCAAATCTGGAACTACCAATCTAATGATAAAGTACATTAATATTTTATGGATGATAGTTTTTGTTTTGTATGTTGTACTCAATTACTTATTGTGGTTGCTAAGTAGTATCATGTATATTTTTGCCTCATGTTCTTTCACCTGTTAACTTAATGAATTTATTTATTAATTATAATTGAAATGCTTCTTTAATTATAATTATATCTGTAATAGTCATTCTCAATCATGGTTGTTTGAGATTTTTGGCTTTGATTTTTCAATTATTTCCTTGATTCTTTATTAAAAATCTCATCTTTTTTCTTTTTCCAATTCAAATAGATTGTTGGTTTCCTTCTTGCACAACGGATGATGAAGTTAAGAAGCTTGTTATTCGAATGAACACTCCCAAGAATAATTCTACTTTGTATTTCTTTTATTTATTTTTTAATTATGTTGTTTTGTTTTGGTTTTCATTGATTTCCATGAAATTCTGATTTCTTGAATTGAAACGGTGGAGGTTTGAAGGTTTTGGCCCCATAGGCATTTGATTTTGTTGACAAATTAACTTACAAGGTTACTGTTGATAATGTATCTAGCAGGAAAGCCACTCTAATTAAGGTGTTTGATATAATCAATTTGGTTATTTCTTTGATTATTATATCATGAATTTGCAAAATATTTTGATTTTAAGTTCTTTGTTTAATGATTTTCTTATTGATAGTGCAAATAAAAGAGGATTTTTGTTGTAGGTGGTTTAAGTTTTAATTGATATGAATCTTCTAATTCGATGAGCTTACATTTCTTCTGATGGAGAATGGTTAATGGATGGTTAGCTTTCAAGTCCCTCGATTTTAATTTCTTTTGCTTTATTGGCATTATAATTCATTGCCTATGTGGCTAATTTTCTTCTATCCAATAGTTATTTTCAGTGTTTCATGTCACAGATCAATATGGAAATAAGTTATCTGAGCATGATATGGCTGAAAGAATCTAGCAGTTAGATTTGCAAAACCAGTCTCCACTGTTAACTTAATTTACCCCATATTTTAACCTAGGAAATTTAGGAAGAAAAATAACAATTTTTTAGACATCTATTTGGGTTGTTCAATTTGAATAAAGCTTCAAATTGCAGAAATAAGTTTTATCTTAGTCAATTGAGGATATTTTTTTCTAGTTCTCATAATCAATTTTCAAAAAAATCTTTGTTGATGATTTATTTTTGCTTTTCTATCTTTAATGTTTTGTTCACAACCTCTTTACTGTAACCTTAGTATTCATTTAGCTATTACATTTTGGTTTCTTCCAGTATCTGCACATGTGCTGTTATTTTAATTCAAATCCATTATATGTTCAATGAATTTAGTCTGATTGTGACTTTTTTTTAATTCATATATCTGTGAGCTAATTGCTTGCTATGCAATATTTTTATTTTTTTCCTAATCTATTTTACTATTTCATTCCATTTTGTACTATGTTATACATTTTGAGGATAAAAATAATGCAAGCTGTGATTGTTTCTTGAATTATTTTGCTAAAAAGGGAAATATTATATGACACTATGGCACACAAAACATATGCTTAGATATTTTTTTGTCAATTATATGTTACTGATTTATATTGTTTGCAGATCTTTATAGAGTGCCACACTCGGAATGGTTCTGGGAATTCTTTTGAACTCTTTCTTTTGGTTGTAGGTGCATTGGAGCTTATGCGAGAAATAAGAAGAACCAAAGTCAGTTAATATACATGAGCCTATTTATTTTCTTTAATGTATAAATAAATTTATATTTTTCCAGAAAATATAATGCAAAGATTTAAAGTTTTAATGCGCAAAGTTAAATATCTTAGTATTATTCTGAGCATTATGATTTGCAGTGATACTTTAAAGTTTGGATGTGTGTAGGACTACCTTTCTTTTAGCGTGGAGGGGTTTGAATCCTCTCTTTTAAAGTTTGGATATAATAAATACTTGTGATTGCATGGTAACTCTAGAAATAAGCCCTTCTTTACTTTCTTGTTGTATCAACTGAAAACTGCATGAACATTTGGTCAAATGTTCAAGACCAATACTTGGTAGATCATGTTCTAATAATGACATTGGGTGGAGTTCTTGGTTATTTGCAATCAATAACTACACAACGATAGGAACTGGAAGCAGTAGATATTTCATGAACTATTTACAACTTTTCATTGTTAATGTTATATATATATATGTATTATTTTAGATTTAATATTAGAAATGCTAACAATTTATTCATTAATATATATATATATATTTTATATTAAATGTTGAGTAAATATAAATTTGTTATTTGTTAATTTATTGTTTATTATTTAAATAATGAAATCTTCATATTAAATTAAGAAAACAAAAAAGTTCATATCAACATTTAGCAAGGATAAATATCATACCAAATTTAGTAAGAAAAATATTCATCACAAAAATGGAAGCGAAAATTTAGCGAGAATATTATCGTTGCTACATTCATGCCAACATTTAGCGAGAATAAATCTCATGCTAAATTTAGCAAGAACTTTAGTCCTTGCAAAAGTTAGAGTTAGAGTCCTCGCAAAAGTTAGTGAGGACTTAATCCTTGCAAAAGTTAATGAGAACTTTAATCCTCACTAAATTCAGCTAGGATGACTTTTGTTACAAAATTTTTATTCTCACTAAACTGATTTAGTGACAAAAAATAATCATTAGTGAGAACTTTTGTCCTCGCTATTTTGTATTTTTCTTGTAGTGTGAAAAGAGATACATTACTGAAACTTTAAAAGAAGCTAGATTGAAGAAATTCTTAAACTTAAGATAGAGGAATATAACAATTGTGAAGTATGAGAAAGAGTTTTATCAACTCAACAAGTATGCTGATCGAATACTAGCAAGTGCACTAGATCAGCTGAGTAATATAGGGAAAATATATTTAAGACCCCAAAATATCGAATCCAAGGAAAAAGAGATTGTTAAGCTAAATATCAATAGTTAAGCAGAAATAATTTGAGATGTTTCCCAAGTTTCTTAAAAGTTTCTAATTCTAAGCAAGAAATTAAACAAACAAATAATTAAATATAACTATGAAATTGCTAAATAATAAAATTCAAATCAGATAATTGAATTAAGGATTAATCATTTACTAAAAGCAATACCAAGGTATTATAATCTTCCTCATACACAATTGTAATGAATTTTAACATAAAAATCATATTATTGAAATATGGACAACCCTACTAAACCCTAAATCCCAATTCCAGAGCAAACTATTCTAGTTAACCGATTTTTCATTTCGAAGCCAATTAATCAACTAGGCTAAGCACGGGTCCCAAGTCTTATGCATGGATTAATTTCTCATTCTAGAGCCAACCAATCTGTTACTCAACTATTCTTCAAATAATTATGTAATAAATAATTCTTAAACTATAAATCTAAGGCCTCCATTCCAGAATCATCCTACAACATAAAGTACATACATAGGCAAAATACAGCATGACAATACCCATTTCATTCAAGCATAATAACCATTCATCCAATGAAGTAGAATGATGAAATACTCAATAAAATAGATATGCAAATAATCACAATGAAGAATAAAACTTTAAGTTATATATAAGCCAAAAAAACATTTAAGTCATTAAATAGGTATGGGGAATCATAGACCCCTTACTAAATAAATTCTACTCACTAAACATTACTAAAATTAAAGAAGAAAGGAAAAGAAACCCTGAAACCCATTGTAACAGATGAAGATCCAATCTAAATCCAAGCTTTCTTTAATAAATCTCAACAAAATAAACCATACAACAACCATTAGATTAATAGAAGTCTAAATCTAATTTATGAACTTGTATTGAAATAAATCTAAATAAGGTATTTACAGAAAAAAGATAAGAAATAAAAACCATCAAAACACTCAAGGGAAGATTAAATCTAAATATTTTATCGACCATCTTCTGAAAAAATTAAAAGGTGCTTTTTATGTTGATTTTGGACAAAAATACAACGACATTTTGTAAGAAACAAGGTCGTGTTTCAGATAAACTTAAAGCTGGGCTGCTGGATTGCACAACGATCACTTGGGCTACTAAAGATTGGACAACATAGTTGTGTTTTAGTAAGAACACAACTATGTTTTAGTGTATATTTGCCCAATTTGCTAATTTTGCCTAAAATCAATGGATCTCCAAAAAAGCTCCCAATTACACAAAAACACCTGAAAATAACCCAAAAATTATTAAAAACTATAGATACATAACAAACCAACAAGAAAAAATAAAATAAAAAAATAAATAAAACATAAAATAATATCAAAAATACCCAAAAATATAAGAATAATTTTAACTTATCATATGCCCTAGAAGCTGTTCTTATAAATGCATTTTGATGCTGACATTTTTAAGATGTTTTGAATGATTCCATTAAAGAACCTATTATTGTATTTACTTTTCTACAATCAATGAGTTATTACTAGCTTGTATAAATAACCATTCGAGTAAAGAAGTCAGAGATGGCTAAAGGAGAAAAGCAACAAAGAAGAGGTTTTTCTAAAAGTGGTTCATCTTAAAAAAAAGACAACTCATGAACCACATGTGCACACTAAGTAAAGTTAATAAATGGATCAACCATGAGATCAAAAGTGTAAGAGTAAACTACTACATTTAGTGTGGGGAGAAGTCATTTAGAAGGATAGAGTGATGGACCACCAGAGTGATATTATGCCAAAAGACACTAAGGCATTTGTAGATTGCTGATAGGTTCTTGTTTTGGATGTGGTGGTACCGATCATTTATTTGCAAATTGTCTATAGAGACAAGGATAGGGTATGCATCACAAGGAAGCAGAAGTGGATCTAATGTACCCATCACATCTAAAGGCCAGGGTAGAGGCTAAAGTTGTTAGAACTCACTTAAGAATAATATCTAAGACTATGGACCATCCTACTACATTAGAAGGTTTAACACAAGCATATGATATAAAAGCTTATGAGGAGCAAGATGATCGTAGAGGTTATAGCCGGCATCTTTTCACTTTTTGATTTTGATATGCATACATTGATAGATCATGGCTCTATGCATTCATACATATGTACCGGTAGTTTATCTAATAAATGGCACCTATAGATTGATTAGTGTATAATATACATGTAATCAATCCTTTAGGCCATAATGTGTATGTGAATATAATATATAGAAATTGCCTAATTATAAGATATGGGATAGATTTTATTGATTTGATAGAATTTCTATTCATGAATTTGATATGATTCTAGGTTTGGGCTGGTTATCCAAGCATCAAGCTAGAGTAAATTATGGTTAAAAAATAGATGTGCATAAAAGTCATGATCATCTAGAAACGGTAGTGCATGGCATCCAATTTACTTCTATGACCAATGTGATATCAGCTATATAAGGAAGATGACTTTTTAGGAATGGTTATAAGGCATATTTAGCATTGGTCTTAACTTTAAGAGGAAGAAGATGAATTTACAAGATAGATTAGTAGTAAATGGATTCTCGAATGTGTTTCTGAAAGAGTTACTAGGTTTACCAATAGAGAGAGTGGTAGAATTGTCTATTAAAGTTATACTTGGTGGAACTCCTATTTCAAAGGCACCATATAGAATGGCTCCCACAAAATTAAAAGAATTGAAGATCTAACTATAGGAACTTCTAGATAAGGAGTGCTAGTACTTTTTGTTAAAAAGAAGGATGGTACCCTATGGATGTGTATTGATTATAAGCAAATTAATAAGGTGACAATGAAGAATAAATATCCTTTACCAAGGATGAAAGTTTTTTTTGATCAATTCAAAGGTGTGAGAGTGTTCTCTAAAATTGACCTATAGTCAGGTTATTAACAGCTACTAGTAAAAGATGTAGATGTTTTGAAAATTGCATGCATTTAGGATTTAATATGGTTATTATGAATTCTTGGTGATGGCTTTTAGGCTAACCAATACACTAATTGCTTTCATTGATTTAATGAATAGGTCTATAAGCCTTACTTAGACCAGCTTGTTATTGTAATGCCCCTCATTATACCCTAGGAGAATAATCACTAATTAATTATTAGTGTCCATGTTTAATTATAAGTAAATACTTATAGAAGGACCTGATTGAAAAGGTAAAGGGTAAGTTTTGGGGTAGAATTAGAAATGAAGAGAAGTTAAAGGACCAAATAGCAAGAATTCCAATTACATGACATTTGGGCCAATCAAATGAGGAAGGGAGGGAGATATTTTGATGAAGAGGTGGCCGGCCAACCCTTGGTCTTCACTTTTCATCTTCAACCTCTCTCTCTAACCCTAAACTCTCTCTCTCATATTCTCTCTCTAGATTTCTTGGTTTTTGGTGAAAAGGAAAGAAGTTTTACTTGGTTTTGATAGTAAGGTAATTATGTTTCTTCTTTGATGTATATGGTCCATGGAATAGCTTGATGGATTTTCATAGAAGTATCTTATGTTTATAGAAGGAGAATTAAGCAAGAGAAAGGGGAAAGAGACTACTTAAGGTTGAAGAAAACTTGGAGCTTAACAAGGTATGGGAACTTAGGTTTTATATGTGTATATTTGATGGTTTGTCATGAGAGAGATCTTGAATGTTTCTCTCATGTGTTTTATGGTTGATTTTAAGCTTGGAAGTGGCTTAGAGATGAAAATACAAGCTTTGTTGCATGATATGTAAAATCTGTTTTTTTAGATCAAAAGACCAGTGGGTACTCTTTTGATCATATCTTGAGCTATAGTTGTCCAAATGATGAAATTCCAGTTGGTATAGAAACTATACTTGTATACCTTGATTTTGTTAAAAGAGACTGAAATCTGATTTTCACTGCTTGATAGTGAAAATCGGTATTGAAATCTGATTGTGACTGTTATTTCATCTTCATGAGCAATCTATGGTTTTTTCTTGAATAACTAGAGTTTTACAGGTCCTATTGTAATGATCTTTAGTGTTTTGGAAACTAGAAACTTAGGCCTACAACTTTGTTGAAGGTCATTTTGGTTGAAATTGCTATTTTATAGGTCAAAAATGGTATAGAAGTCGAGACTGAAAATCGGTCTTGAAGCGGTTTAGGACTCACGGTTACCATAAATATCATAATAACCGTGAGGTGCCTAAATCTTAAGTCCAGACCAAAAGTATAACCTGGCTCACGGTGACTAAGAATTTGTAGTAACCATGACCCATTCTCGTAGCATTACTTCACGGTTACTACCCTAGGCTTAGTAACCGTGAGGTAGTGAACTTTTGGTCCAGAGGCAAAACCTATGCCATATCACGGTTACTAAGGAATTCATAGTAATTGTGACCCGAGTTCGTAATCCTACTTCATGACTACTACTTTAGGATTGGTAACTGTGAGGTAGTTCATTTTTTGTCCAAAACCAAAGAGCCTCATAGCTTACGGTTACTAGGAAATTGGTAGTAACCGTGACCCATATTACTAGTCTGGGCTCACGGTTACCAGGAATTGTTAGTAACCGTGATCCTCCCTTGTATTTTGATACTTTTATTTCTTTGATTCCCTTTGAGGTATAGACTTGTCTAAGCCCTTTCTAAGCTTATAAATCATCCTAAAATTGTAATTATACAGTAAAGGTATCCCTTTAATTACAAGACTTGCTTCATACTTGAAAGGTGAGATTCTATTACCCAAAATAGAATATGCACGAGTTACTTCTCTACAATGACAGTATATGATTTTTGTATAATATGAGATTATCAATGCATAATATTATAATATTTAGCATTCATTAATGCTATATTGGATTATAGTAATGCCATTTCACAGTATATGAAATATGATTTGTTATGCCTGCACATAAAGACTTGGTTGTGGATAGATAGGCATGCCTATAAGGTTACAGTCGCAGCTGCTATAGTCTGACTCTTATAAGTCCATAGTTTGTCTCTATATGAGACCATAGTTCTGACCCAATGGGTCCAAAGATTTAATACCTTCGGGTATTCACAGATTTGATACCTTATGGTATCCACAGCACCCATTATCCACACCCACAGGAAATTGAGCAGGCAAATTTATAAGATGAATGATATGCATATACAGTTTATAATCACTCATTCTATGATTTAATGAAATAGTCATTCCTTCCAATAGTGCATTTTGTTATTCATTATTACTTTATTCAATAAAATATATGTGAACTTATTTTATACTATTATTGCATGCTTGGTGATAATCACTATGAGTGATTATCAGCATATTAGTTTGTTCCCCACTAAGCTTTATAGCTTAGCATGGGTGTTTATCCGTGTAGGTTTGCAGGGTAGAACTTTTGTCCAGGGACAAAGCCAACAATCTCCTAAGCTGACATCACAATAGGAGTAGCATTTTGACGTATGAGATTAACTTTGCATCTCTTTTTGGTTATATAAAGATAAATTTGTATTTAAAGGCATGTAATTATTCAGTTATGTAAATAATCTCTAATAGCCTGTGAAAGTATAACCCTTGACCGTATATGATATGTATAGTATAAATGTATGTATGCTCATATATGCTTCATTAACAAATAAATCACAGGATTAATAGGATCAATGAATGTAATTAGTAACAGTAATCAGGATTATCTAGTATAGTCATTACATTTTTGAATCAGAGGGCCTTGGTTTAGGTGGTTCTGGCCGATAGGAATTTAAAGGTCTTTAGTTACAAACTTCTTGTTGATGTTGGCTGATTGTGGCTGTCCCTGTGTTTCTTTGATATAGTTATAGATGGAAGGACATCGTGAAGTGGTAGATGAGTAGGATGAGAGCCATTTACTGGGTTAATCTAATCCTTCTCAGCCGGAATCTTCTGCATCCATTAGAGGTGGTGCAGCTGCTACTGAGTCTGGGGAAGCCTTGTTGAAGATTTTCCATGACATGGCTCAGATTTTGTAAAGGATGATTGCACCAATGGCTCCGATTTTTGAAATCAAAAAGCATGGTGCAGAAGAGTTTCTTGGCGCTACTTGGGAAAAGTCTTAGAAAGCCGAGTTATGGCTTGAAAGATTGGAGTTGGTTTTTACAGAAGTTCAATGCCCCGCCAGTCAAAAGGTGACTTGTACTGTGTCCTTGCTTTAGGGAGCAGCCTATGATTGGTGGAAGCTAGTTCAGACACAACCTCAGCTACCCGATTCCCTCTCTTGGGAATTCTTTGTAGCAGAGTTTAAAAAGAGGTATGTGACTGAAGCATACAAAGATGAAGGGTTAAAGCAGTTTCTAAATCTAAAGCAGAGAGGTATGTTAGTGGCTGAATATGAGATAGAATTCAGTTGCTTGAGCAAGTATGCACCAAAACCAATGTTGACTGGGACTTTCAAGTGTTGCCAGTTCGAGGATGGATTGAATGACTAGATCCGGGATCATTTGATAGGGCCTATTTCCTTGCATCCTGTTGATTATCATCAGCTAGTTCAAGCAGCTATCCGGGTTGAGAAGAAGAGAATGTCAAAAGAGAAAGAGAGCAAAGAAGAAGAAGTTTTTCTCGAGGTGGTTCTTCATCAGGGAAAAGATCGAGGTTGACTTCAAAAGATCAATCAATGGCATCTGGTAATCGCCCTGCATCTAGGGGTAGACAGCAGGGGACTTTTTCTCCAGCCGGATCTGGTAGAGGTCCAACTCCAGAATGTACCTATTGTTTTAGGCGACATTGGGGCACTTGTAGAATGCTCACGGGTGCTTGCTTCAGATGTGGTAGCACAGAGCATTTTATGGCAAATTGTCCTATAATGCAGGAGCAAGCCTCCAGTCAATAAAGTAATCGAGGAGCTTCTCATACACCCTTTTCAGGCAGAGGTCGTGGTAGAGGTAGAGGCGGATCGGGCCAGTTTAGAGCCTAGTCCAGGAATGTTTTTGAGACAATGGATTGACCTTTTGCTCCAACACCTCCTATTCGAGCTTATGCTATGAAAGGTCGAGAAGATGTCGATGCTCCTAAGGTCATAGCTGGTATATTCTCCCTCTTTGATATTGATGTGCATGTGCTTATAGACCTAGGATATACACATTCATATATTTGTATTGGGGAGCTGGGTAGAAATGTATCTATTGTTGATCATCTGAACTATGATATATGTGTAATCAGTCCTTTGGGCCATAGTATACATGTAAATGAAGTTTATAGAAATTGCCCTATTAGAATTCAAGAGAAAGAGTTCCCAGTTGACTTAATTGTTTTACCTTTTTATGAATTTGATGTAATCCTGGGTATGGATTGGTTGTTTAGATACCAAGCCATAGTGAACTGTAAAGCTAAAACAGTAGTAGTTAAGGATGGTGAAGAAGTAGAGACATTGATTCAGGGTATTAAGTCTAAACCCCTAACCAATGTTATCTCTGCTATGAAAGTAAAAAGATTCCTTAGAAAAGGATGCGAAGCATATTTGGCTTTGGTTCTTGATTCTAAGAGGGAGACAGTCAATCTTCAAGATGTTCGTGTGATTAATGAGTTTCCTAATCTTTTTCTCGAGGAACTTCCGAGTTTACCACCAGAGAGAGAAGTCGGGTTATCTATTGAGACTTTACCTAGAACTGCTCTTATCTCTAGAGCACCTTACAGAATGGAACCAACAGAACTGAAGGAGTTAAAGGTTCAATTACAAGAATTGTTAGATAGAGGCTTCATCAAGCCCAGTGTGTCACCTTAGGGCGCACCGGTGTTGTTTGTTAAGATAAAGGATAGCACTTTGAGAATGTGTATAGACTACAAACAACTTAACAAGGTAACTGTTAAGAATAAGTATCCTTTACCTCGGATTGAAGATCTCTTTGATCAATTGCAGGGTGCTGGAGTATTTTCAAAAATTTATCTAAGATTAGGATACTATCAACTTCGGGTTAAGGATGTAGATGTGCAGAAGACTGCTTTTAGAACTCGATACGGTCATTATAAATTCTTAGTAGTGCCTTTCAGGTTGACTAATGCACCAGCAGCCTTCATGGACCTGATGAATAGGGTGTTCAGACCCTATTTAGATCAGTTTGTTATGGTGTTTATAGATGACATCCTGGTTTATTCTCGTGATGAAGCGAAACATGCAGAGCATTTGAGAATAGTATTGCAAACTTTGAGAGAACAACAGTTATATGCAAAGCTAAGCAAATGTGAGTTCTGGCTTAAAGAAGTTTCTTTCTTTGGGCACATGGTGTCTTTGGAAGGCATCAGGTGGACCCTAAAAAGATTGAGGCTATAGTAAATTGGAGGCCGCCTAGGAATGTGCTAGAAGTCTGAAGTTTCTTGGGCTTAGCTTGTTATTATAGGCAATTTGTAAAAGGCTTTTCAGTTATTGCCTCTCCGCTCACTAAGTTACTTTGGAAAGAAGCCAGCTTTGAATGGATAGATTGTTGTCAAGCCAGTTTTGAATAGTTAAAGAAGATGTTAACGAAAGCCCCTGTTCTTACCCAGCCAATAGCGGATAAGGAATATGCCCTATATAGTGATGCATCGAGAAATGGATTGGGGTGTGTATTAATGCAAGAGGGTAAAGTAATAGCTTATGCATCAAGGCAGTTAAAGCCTCATGAATAGAATTATCCAACTCATGATTTAGAACTGGCAGCAGTTGTGTTTGCTTTAAAAATTTGGCGACATTACCTTTATGGTGAGAAGTGCAGAATTTATACAGATCACAAGAGTCTTAAATACTTGCTTACTCAGCCATATCTCAACTTAAGACAGCGCAGATGGCTAGAATTGTTCAAAGACTATGATTGTATAGTTGACTATCACCTAGGAAAGGCAAACGTGGTGGCTGATGCTTTGAGCTGAAAAATGATGGCAACCTTGTTATTACAAGCTTGTAAATGGAAGTTTGCTTCCGATGGGGCTTTGTTAGCTCAATTGCGAGCTCGCCTTAATCTCAAACAAGCAATAATAGATGCACAGATAGATGATGTAAAGCTACAACAATTGGCTCAATCAGTTCATACAGGAAGTCCAATAGAATATTCAATTGGAAGTGATGGTGGTCTCTACTATCGAAATCGATTGTGTGTGCCAGATGTTAAAGAATTGAAGAGAACTTTATTGCAAGAAGCCCATAGTACAATATTCACCATACATCCTGGTAGTAACAAAATGTATAGAGATTTGAAATAGTTTACTGGTGGCCAGGAATGAAGAGAGATATAGCTGAGTACGTCTCCAAGTGTCATGTCAGCAAGTAAAAGCAGAACATCAACTTCCTTCGTGTTGGATTTTAACGGTTACATGCATCACATACATGAGTGGAATTTTAAAATTTTTAACCATTGGATATGATCTTGCCATGAATACACAATATAACTATATGAGAATAAGAAAAATAACCTTTGATTTTTGTTGAACAGTTGATTTTACTTTGCACCAATTTATCGCAAACCACAGTGTCCAAAATCGAACACCTCCAATGAGTAATCCACACTAGAGAGGGGTAAATTGAACCAATAAATTGGTGTTTAACTAGGGCTGGCCAAAATTCCCAAGAGCTTAGGAGTTGGCGCAAAAGGGAGAGAGAGATTAAGAGAAAAGACTTTTTTTTTTGTTTTAATCACTTAACCTTAATTCTCATTAGTTGGCCTTTTATAGTTAGGTTAAAATTCCAACTCTTTAATGAGATTGGGCTCTTTAAAATTGCTGGAGAATTATTAATTGGGCCTCTAGAATTAATTATAATTATTTGGGCTTAATTAAATCCAATTTAAACCTTTTCATAAAAGTCTATGCACAAAACCCACAAACTAGGCCCTTTGTGCAACTAATTGGATTTAAATACCCAAATGGATTCCAAATCCAACCAAATTAAATATGTGGATTCCATAACACTTATGTAACATATATAAATTAATTTGGTCCATTAAATAGGCCATTAAGGCCTTCTATTCTGAGGTAGGCGTGTGGCCCTTACAGAAGGGCTTCTGCCAACTGCTTCATTCCTCTGGCCCTTAATAATTACTCCAATGGACTTATTAATTATTATACCAGTCCTAAAACACTTATAGTAGTCCTAAAACACTTATAAGATAATAATAATTAATCATGAAATACATTATTTCAATTAGGTCCAATTTTGCAGAACATTTCTCAAAAGTTCCGCGGACAATTTTATTTGATCATAATTAATTAAACTCTTTAATTAATTATTATCATATTCTCTTCTCTACCTTTATAATAATATCAAATATTATTATCCTTGTCATTTTACCATTTTACCCTTTTCTTTATATGTGTGTGACCTATTGGGTTCCTGTCCATATTGGCAGTATAATAAGTAATTGTGAGTTCTATTCAAAACTCACATGATTTAAACTCCTTTAAATCATCTTATCAATCCCTATTGATACTTTTGATACATCATTATACAAGTCATGATTGGCCTCTAGCTAGGCATCATGACTACCCAAATGTCAGGAAAGTCATGTGGTTTGACTGTACCCTTCTATAGAAACAGTTATCGTGCAATTACTGCTTTCACCACTCTTATCTCAATTAGATTCTGAGTATGGATTTCTGTCAACTCATATAAATCTAATTATGCATGTTCTATTAATTTAACCATTTTTCCTAAAATGCCCTTCATGGATCTCCATCCATCTCGGCATATTACTCTGGTCAGAGATTCTTTGAACAAGGCAATTATAGAATCATGCGAGATAACTTCCCTTGTTAAATCTGGGATGGTGAATCCTTTGTCAATCACTCAACTATCTTTAAGTAGGTCATGATATACCCAATCTCCTAACTATGTTCACTCCCAGTTGGAAGTAATCAGTTATGGAGTCAAAGTATACCACTTGCTACTTAAGATAACTTTGGTGATCTCAAGTCTAAGGATACTTGCACAACCGCTATGAAGAGATTCCTCACTGACATAGATTTAATATCCATATGAGGGTTCTCTTTGCAGGTCTCCAATGAACTTGTTCTTCTAACAAGCATCCACATGTCAGCTTTGATTATCATCCATAATCACAGTTATGAGAACCATTGCTTGAACAATTCAAGAAGCATAACATGTGCTAGTCTGTCCAAATTAACAATGTCCTATCTTGTTAATTCTATGACTAGGGATATTTAGATATTAACACATTTGCATGCAATAGACATCTCACATCATGAACACCTTCATGATTGCCTTAGCACTGTGTTTATAATATCTAGGACTTCATTTATTAATTTAAGATTTACAAACTCATGTATTCAAACATAGCATTAATAAATGAATGATGCCTTTTATTAAGAATATAAATTTCATACATATGAAAAACATCCCTATTACATGGGCTCTAGGGCATACTCTCTAACAATCTCCCATTTGCACTAGAGCCAATCACTCATATGTCTCAGACCCATGCTATTTATATGGTGATCATGCTTAATCTGGGAAAGTGCTTTAGTGAGGGGATCCGCCACATTGTCATCTATGGGAACCCTTTCTATTTTCACATCATTTCTAGCTACTATTTCCCTTATGAGATGGTAGCGTCCGAGAACATGCTTGGATCGCTGATGAGACCGTGGTTCCTTTGCTTGCACAATGGCTCAATTGTTGTCACAATATAAAGGAATCAGATCAACAATGCTAGGCACTACTCCTAGTTCGGTTATGAACTTTTTGATCCAGACTGCTTCTTTGGCTGCTTCTGAAGCAGCAATGTACTCAGCTTCCGTCGTGGAATCAACAGTTGTTTCTTGTTTGGAACTTTTCCAACTAACTGCTCCTCCTCCCATTATGAACACATAACCAGATTGTGATTTACAATCATCTTTGTCAGATTGGAAGCTGGCATCTATATACCCATTTACTTCCAAACTGCCCTCTCCATATACCAAGAATATATCCTTAGTCCTTCTCAAGTACTTAAGAATATTCTTGACAATTGCCCAGTGTTCCTCTCCAAAATTGGATTGGAATCTGCTTGTGACACTCAAAGCAAATGCTACATCTGGACGTGTACATAACATAACATACATGATAGAACCAATTGCAGATGCATATGGTATTCTATTCATGCTCTCTCTATCCTCTAGTGTCTGTGGACACATAGACTTAGAAAGGTGTTTCCCATACACCATGGGTATAAACCCTTTCTTAGAGAGATCCATATTGAACCTCTTCAATACTTTATCTATATATGTACTTTGAGAAAGACCTAGCAACCTATTGGATCTATCTCTATAGATCCTTATTCCCAGAATATAGGATGCTTCTCCAAGGTCTTTCAAGGAGAATTGCTTGGATAACCATATTTTAACAGATTGGAGAAGAGAAATGTCATTTCCCATGATCAATATGTCATCTACATATAGAACTAGGAAGACAATTGCACTCCCACTGACCCTTTTATACACACAAGGTTCATCTTCATTCTGTGAGAAACCAAACTCTTTGATTGTCTCATTGAATCGTATGTTCCAGCTCCTAGAGGCTTGCTTCAATCCATAAATGGATCTTTGAAGCTTGCATACCTTTTCGCCATTTCCTGATGTGAATCCTTCTGGTTGTGTCATATACACATCCTCGGTTAGATTTCCATTAAGGAAGGCTGTCTTCACATCCATTTGCCAAATCTCATAATCATAATGAGTTGCAATGGCTAAAAGTATTCTTATAGACTTAAGCATCGCTACAGGAGAATAAGTTTTGTCATAGTCAATACCTTTTTTTTGACGATAACCTTTTGCTACTAAGCGAGCTTTATAGGTAACTATATTACCTTCCATGTCAGTCTTATTTTTGAATACCCATTTGCACCCTATGGGTTTTATCCCTTCAGGTGGTTGAGTTAAAGTTCATACTTTGTTCTCATACATGGAGTCCATTTCAGACTGCATAGCCTTAAGCCATAAATCACGTTCTGAACTGTTCAAAACTTCTTGATAGCTTGTAGGCTCATTGTCCTCTACTACAGTTATGCCTCTATCCGAATTAATGTGAAATCCATATCTCACAGGGATAGAACGCATCCTAGTAGATCTTCTAGGATTTTGTGTATAATCAGGTTCAACTGTAATCTCATCATTATGAAATTTAGTTTCGAGTTCAATCAGTTGATCATCTTCTATTTGTGGGTCTTGAAATTCACCAAGTTCAATTTTACTCCCATTGTCCTCTCGTAGGAGAAATTCTCTTTCCAAGAAGACAACATCCTTGAAACAAACACCTTTTGTTCTAAGGGATGATAGAAATAATATCCAAACGTTTCTTTTGGATATCCCATAAATAAACATTTGTCAGACTTAACATCCAGTTTGTCTGACATTGTCCTCTTCACATAAGCAGGACAACCCCATACTTTCATATAAGAAAGCGTGGGTTTCTTGTTATTCCACATCTCATATGGAGTAACATCAACCGATTTACTTGAAACTCTGTTTAACATATAAACAGCAGTTTCTAGTGCATATCCCCAAAAGGATTTAGGCAAGTCTGCTCGGCTCATCATTGATCGAACCATATCTAATAGTGTTCGATTTCTCCTTTCAGATACACCATTGTGTTGTGGTGTATATGGTGGAGTCCATTGAGATAAAATCCCATTATCTCTAAGATAATCCTGAAACTCTTGACTTAAGTATTCTCCACATTGATCTGATCTAAGTGTTTTAATACTTTTGCCAAGTTGTTTCTCTACTTCATTTTTGAACTCTTTAAACTTTTCAAATGCTTCAGACTTATATTTCATTAGATAGATGTATCCAAACCTGGAATAATCATCTATGAAAGTAATGAAGTAGGAGTAACCTCCTCTAGCATGTGTAGTCATTGGACCACATACATATGAATGTATTAAGTCCAAAACCATTTTAGCTCATTCTCCTTTACCAATAAAGGGAGCTTTTGTCATTTTTCTCAACAAATAAGATTCGCATGTATCAAATGATTCATAATCAAATGATCCCAAATCACCTGATTTGTGCAATTTGGTCATGCATTTTTCATTTATATGGCCTAAACGACAATGCCATAAGTATGAGGTATTTAGATTATCATGTTTCATTCTCTTGGTATCCACATTATGTACTTCTTTAATTAAATCAAGAACAAATATACCATTCTCAATGATAGCTTTTGCATAAAACATATTGTTCTTAAAAATGTAACAACATTTGTCATTTAAAGAAATATCATAATCGTTCAACAGACGACTGAAAGAAATAATACTTTTGGATAAAGCTGGAACATAATAACAATTATTTAATTCCAGTACTAATCCACTTGGAAGAGGCAAATGATAAGTCCCCACAACTGTTGTAGAGATGTTTTGTCCAGTAGCTGACTACAAACATATCTCTGCCTTTCCAACTCTTCTAAAGCTTCTAAGCCCATGTAGATCATTACACAAATGTGATTCACATCCGGTATCTAATTTCCAAGATTGTTTTGAAGAAATAGAATAAGTATTAATTTCAATCATATGAATACCTGAGGCAGAAGCATCAACATGCTTTTTCTCCTTGAGAGAATATAGATAGGCCTTGCAGTTAAGCTTTCAATGACCATCCTTTCCACAATGGAAGCAAGTTCCTTTGGGATTCTCTTTCTTGGCAACCTTCTTCTTGGAAACCCCACCATCCTTTATCTCATATTGCTTTTGAAGCTTTGAGGACATAGCACCCAGCATCAGACATGCTGCTGCTTCACTATCCCCTATGTATTTTCGATAAGTGCCTTTGATCTCATCAATGGCATCATCTGATGGAAGTGGTGGAAGATCTTTATCCAAGACATAATGGATCTTTTTAGCTCTGAGAACAATTCTCACTTGCTTGATCTAGTTAGAATAGTTGCTGCTAACTAGTTTGTTATCCAAGATTGATCGTATATTTGATGTGCTCATGATGATGACATAGATGTGAAAAAGAAAAGATATGAGAGTATGTTCATATATATGTATGCATTAATAAGGCCTTTAATTAATCCATTTTACTCCCACTATTTTATTGCAAATTAATAGCCCTCACTATATAATCCGAGAAAACCCGATGGTTTTCTTAGTGGGCCAATATCCAATCCTTGATATGTAATTTGACCTTGACTGTGGTCAACAAGCCAAATTCCATACCCTTGAAAGGTAGGTATCTCTATACCAATTGTGTCTCTACACAACTATTGGATCATTAGGTTATCAACTCTTGATGCATGCATATCATATATGCATTCCCTAATCTTGCCTCTAGAACCATTAGCCTTGATTGTGGTCAACAAACTAATGGGCTAGCTAAGATGACCCATTTAATTAGATTTGAACATATTCGATATAATGTGAGCTTGACTGTGGTCAACAACCCACACGATAAAGAACTCTGGTTCTCCTCAAATTAATGGAAGGCTTATATACCTTAGTATTTGTTTGAGGGTTTTAGTTAATTAAGTCTCATCATACATGGTTGGCATACATTGGTATGCATCCTATATCTATCACATAAATATAAGCATACAAATATGGTATAGTTATGGACTTCACTACATTGATTTCCCTGAACCAAGAGGGAAATCAAAAGGTCACACTTAGGTAGTATGCATGATTCAAACAAGAAAATAATTACATTATCTTCAAGCTTGTTGGATCTCCATCCGGCCCATCTTGCTCCTTGATATTGGTCTCCATCTCTATTTCTAATTCTAATCTAAGTAATCTAATTACATATTACAATTTGAAATGAAATACAAACCAAAAACAAGTGGCCGGGACATGAAAGTCCTCATTGGGCCAAAACATGCATTATGCTCAATCACATTGGGCTTTGTCCATAACTAACCATCATGCCAATCATACACCCTTATATGCCTCTATAATGCATAAAGAAATGGATTACTAACTTTGTTTCAACCTTTGAAACTATATTTTGAGTTATTTTAATGATGTGATCAAATTAGGAAACTTTTTCCATTTTGGAAACTTTCATTTTAGGAAACCTTTTTGCATGCATGTGTTCTTGTCTTAATAATAAATCCAATTGATTATTAATTAATTATAAATTGATTATTTAATTAATTAATCATATTAAATAATTAAAAGAATTAATTTTGGGCTTAAAACAAATGTATGCCAAAACCCAGAGAAGAAAAACCCTAACTGTGTTCACACACAAACTAGTTTTGTGTCTTTTGGACCATTTGGGCCTTTTGGAATGAGCCAAGCCCACTCCAGCCCTCAAAACCCATTAATAAACTTAATTAATGTTTATAATGTTTAATTTAAATCAGCTCCTTGGGCCCACCAAGTCATTCACTAATTTAAACCAAGTCTGTAAACATAATTAAACCCATTAAGTGGTTTTAATAAATTAAAATTAATCGAATTAATTTAAGGCCCATTTTAATTAATCCAATTAATTAAAAAAAACTTTAATATATCATATATATCAGATTTAGAAGATCAAAAGTCGTTCTAACTAAGAACACATCAAGAACACACGAAGAACACCAATTTATCTAACTTTTCGACAAAACTAGTTTTCATGCAAAACTTGTTCGATTTTAATTCCGTTCGATCTTACGGCTTAATATCACATATTAAACACATAAAATATCATTTAAATGATTTTTAAATGGATCCATAAGAAATTAAATTAGAACAGCCCCTACATCACCTAGGGTTTCATGCCAAACCCTAATGGGTTTCACGCCAAACCCTAATCACAATCCTTTAAAAGTTTCATTTTTGTTTCCACCAAATTTATTTGATCACACATACAACCAGAAATCAATATTTCTCATTCATGAACAATCAAATCTAATATTTTAAAGTTCATGAAATAAATAACTCAAAACAAAACAAAACTTATTTCGTAGAAAAATATAGAATTGTATATCCATGGCAAAACCTGTCTCTGATATCATGTTGGATTTTAACGGTTATATGGATCACATACATGAGCGGAATTTTAAAATTTTTAACCATTAGATCTGATCTTTCCATGAATACACAATATAACTATATGAGAATAAGAAAAATCACCTTTGATTTTTGTTGAACAGTTGATTTTACTTTGCACCGGGTTGTCGGAAACCACAGTGTCCAAAATCGAACACCTCCAATGAGTAATCCACACTAGAGAGGGGTAAATTGAACCAAAAAATTGGTGTTTAACTAGGGCTGGCCAAAATTTCCAAGAGCTAGCTTAGGAGTTGGCGCAAAAGGGAGAGAGAGATTAAGAGAAAAGACTTTCTTTTTGTTTTAATCACTTAACCCTAATTCTCATTAGTTGGTCTTTTATAGTTAGGTTAAAATTCCAACTCCTTAATGAGATTGGGCTCTTTAAAATTTCTGGAGAATTATTAATTGGGCCTCTGGAATTAATTATAATTATTTGGGCTTAATTAAATCCAATTTAAACCTTTTCTTAAAAGTCTATGCACAAAACACACAAACTAGGCCCTTTGTGCAACTAATTGGATATAAATACCCAAATGGATTCCAAATCCAACCAAATTAAATATGTGGGTTCCATAACACTTATTTAACATATATAAATTAAATTAGTCCATTAAATAGGCCATTAAGGTCTTCTGTTCTGAGGTAGGCATGTGGCCCTTACAGAAAGGCTTCCGCCAACTGCTTCATTCCTCTGGCCCTTAATAATTGCTCCAATGGACTTATTAATTATTATAGCAGTCCTATAACACTTATAGTAGTCCTAAAACCCTTATAAGATAATAATAATTAATCATAAAATACATTATTTCAATTAGGTCCAATTTTGCAGAACATTTCTCAAAAGTTCTGCGGACAATTTTATTTGATCATAATTAATTAAACTCTTTAATTAATTATTATCATATTCTCTTCTCTACCTTTATAATAATATCAAATATTTTTATCCTTGTCATTTTACCATTTTACCCTTTTCTCTATATGTGTGTGACCTATTGGATTTCTGTCCATGTTGGCAGTTAATAAGTAATTATGAGTTCTATTCAAAACTCACATGATTTAAACTCCTTTAAATCATCTTATCAATCCCTATTGATACTTTTGATACATCGTTATACAAGTCATGATTGGCCTCTATCTAGGCATCATAACTACCCAAATGTCAGGAAAGTCATGTGGTTTGACTGTACCCTTCTATAGAAATAGTTACCGTGCAATTACTCCTTTTACCACTCTTATCTCAATTAGATTCTGAGTATGGATTTCTGTCAACTCATATAAATCTAATTATACATGTTCTATTAATTTAACCATTGTTCCTAAAATGCCCTTCATGGATCTCCATCTATCTCGGCATATTACTCTGGCCAGAGATTCTCTGAACAAGGCAATTATAGAATCATGCGAGATAACTTCCCTTGTTAAATCTGGGATGGTGAATCCTTTGTCAATCACTCAACTATCTTTAAGTAGGTCATGATATACCCAATCTCCTAACTATGTTCACTCCCAGTTGGAAGTAATCAGTTATGGAGTCAAAGTATACCACTTGCTACTTAAGATAACTTTGGTGATCTCAAGTCTAAGGATACTTGCACAACCGCTATGAAGAGATTCCTTACTGACATAGATTTAATATCCATATGAGGATTCTCTTTGCAGGTCTCAAATGAACTTGTTCTTCTAACAAGCATCCATATGTTAGCTTTGATTATCATCCATAATCACGGTTATGAGAACCACTGCTTGAACCATTTAAGAAGCATAACATGTGCTAGTCTTTTCGAATTAACAATGTCCTATCTTGTTAATTCTATGACTAGGGATATTTAGATATTAACACATTTGCATGCAATAGACATCTCACATCATGAACACCTTCATGATTGCCTTAGCACTGTGTTTATAATATCTAGGACTTCATTTATTAATTTAAGATTTACAAACTCATGTTTTCAAATATAGCATTAATAAATGAATGATGCCTTTTATTAAGAATATAAATTTCATACATATGAAAAACATCCTTATTACATGGGCTCTAGGGCATACTCTCTAACACTTCGGGGATTGTTAAATCCTTTTCCCATTCCTCAGTGTAAGTGGGACAATGTCACTATGGACTTTGTTACAGGTTTACCCACTACTCAAAAGAAGCATGATGCATTGTGGGTCACAGTAGACAGATTGAAAAAAGTGGCTCATTTCATACCAATCTAAACCAATTATTCGATGGACAAGTTAGCTGAATTATATATAGACCAGATTGTTAGATTACATGGGGTGCCAATCTCAATTATTTCAGATCGGGATCCGAGATTAACTTCTAGATTTTGGAAAAGTTTACAACAAGCCTTAGGCACAAAGCTTCTTCTTAGTACTGCTTTTGATCCTCAAACTGATGGGCAGTCGGAGAGAATCATACAGGTGTTAGAAGACATGTTAAGAGGTTGTGTTCTTGATTTTCCTGGAAGTTGGGATAAATATGTGACTTTGATGGAATTTGCATACAACAATGGCTATCAAACTAGTATTGGTATGCCCCCATATGAAGCTCTTTATGGTCAGAAATGTAGAACTCCCTCCCGCTGGATAGAATTAACTGAAAGCAAGCTGACAGGTCCTGACATTGTTAAAGATACCGATGAAAAGATTCAACTTATTAAGCAAAGATTGAAAGAAGCTAGTGATAGACATAAGTCGTATTCGGATCTGAAAAGAAAGAGCATTGAATATCATGTAGTTGATGAAGTGTTCTTAAAGGTATCCCCATGGAGAAAAGTGTTGCGATTCGAAAAGAAAGGAAAGCTCAATCCCCGATTTATAGGTCCTTACAGAATTCTGGAAAGAATTGGACCTGTAGCATATCGGCTGGATCTTCCCAGTGAATTATCAAAGTTGCATAATGTTTTTCATGTTTCTATGCTCCGACGATATCGATCTGATGAATCACACATCATACCAGTGCAAAATATCAGTGTCAGATCTGATTACACGTATGATGAAGAGCCTAACCAGATCCTTGCCAGAGAAGTTAAATAGTTGAGGAATAAAGAAATCCCCTTAGTCAAAGTGTTATGGCAACACCATGGTGTACAAGAAGTGACATGGGAACTTGAAGCAGCTATGCGGGCTCAATACCCTCAGCTCTTCAATACAGGTATAAATTTCGAGGACGAAATTCTTTTAGGGGGAGAGAGTTGTAATGCCCCTCATTATACCCTAGGAGAATAATCACTAATTAATTATTAGTGTCCATGTTTAATTATGAGTAAATACTTATAGAAGGACCTAATTGAAAAGCTAAAGTGTAAGTTTTGGGGTAGAATTAGAAATGAAGAGAAGTTAAAGGATCAAATAGCAAGAATTCCAATTACATAAAATTTGGGCCAATCAAATGAGGAAGGGAGGGAGATATTTTGATGAAGAGGTGGCCGGCCAACCCTTGGTCTTCACTCTTCATCTTCAACCTCTCTCTCTAACCCTAAACTCTCTCTCTCATATTCTCTCTCTAGATTTCTTGGTTTTTGGTGAAAAGTAAAGAAGTTTTACTTGGTTTTGATAGTAAGGTAATTATGTTTCTTCTTTGATGTATATGGTCCATGGAATATCTTGATGGATTTTCATAGAAGTATCTTATGTTTATAGAAGGAGAATCAAGCAAGAGAAAGGGGAAAGAGACTACTCAAGGTTGAAGAAAACTTGGAGCTTAACAAGGTATGGGAACTTAGGTTTTATATGTGTATATTTGATGGTTTGTCATGAGAGAGATCTTGAGTGTTTCTCTCATGTTTTTATGGTTGATTTTAAGCTTGGAAGTGGCTTAGAGATGAAAATACAAGCTTTGTTGCATGATATGTAAAATCTATTTTTTTTAGATCAAAAGACCAGTTGGTACTCTTTTGCTCGTATCTTGAGCTATAGTTGTCAAAATGATGAAATTCTAGTTGGTATAGAAACTATACTTGTATACCTTGATTTTGTTAAAAGAGACCAAAATCTGATTTTCACTATTTGATAGTGAAAATTGGTATTGAAATCTGATTGTGACTGTTATTTCATCTTAATGAGCAATCTGTGGTTTTTTTTTGAATAACTAGAGTTTTATAGGTCCTATTGTAATGATCTTTGGTGTTTTGGAAACTAGAAACTTAGTCCTACAACTTTGTTGAGGTCATTTTGGATGAAATTGCTATTTTATAGGTCAAACATGGTATAGAAGTCGAGACTAAAAATCGGTTTCGAGGCGATTTAGGGCTCACGGTTACCATGAATATCATAGTAACCATGAGGTGCCTAAATCTTCGGTCTAGACCAAAAGTGTAACCTAGCTCACAGTTACTAAGAATTTGTAGTAACCATAACCCATTCTCATAGAATTACTTCACGGTTACTACCCTAGGCTTAGTAACCGTGAGGTAGTGAACTTTTGGTCCAAAGGCAAAACCTATGCCATCTCACTATTACCAAGGAATTCATAGTAATCGTGACCCAAGTTTGTAATCCTACTTTACGGCTACTACTCTAGGATTGGTAGCCATGAGGTAGTTCATTTTTGGTCCAGAACCAAAGAGCCTCATAGCTCACGGTTACTCGGAAATTGGTAGTAACCGTGACCCATATTACTAGTCTAGGCTCACGGATACCAGGAATTGTTAGTAACCGTGATCCTCCCCTGTATTTTGATACTTGTATTTCTTTGATTCCTTTTGAGGTATAGACTTGTCTAAGCCCTTTCTATGCTTATAAATCATCCTAAAATTGTAATTATACAGTAAAGGTATCCCTTTAATTACAAGACTTGCTTCATACTCGAACGGTGAGATTCTATTACCCAAAATAGAATATGCATGAGTTACTTCTCTATAATGACAGTATATGATTGTTGTATAATATGAGATTATCAATGCATAATATTATAATATTTAGCATTCATTAATGCTATATTGGATTATAGTAATGCAATTTCACAGTATATGAAATATGATTTGTTATGCCTTCACATAAAGACTTGGTTGTGGATAGATAGGCATGCCTATAGGGTTATAGTCGCAGCTGCTATAGTCTGACTCTTATGAGTCCACAATTTGTCTCTACATGAGACCATAGTTCTGACCCAATGGGTCCACAGATTTAATACCTTCGGGTATTCATAGATTTGATACCTTATGGTATCCACATCACCCATTATCCACACCCACAGGAAATTGAGCAGGCAAATTTATAAGATGAATGATATGCATATACAGTTTATAATCACTCATTCTATGATTTAATGAAATAGTCATTCCTTCCAATAGTGCATTTTGTTATTCATTATTACTTTATTCAATAAAATATATATGAACTTATTTTATACTATTATTGCATGCTTGGTGATAATCACTGTGAGTGATTATCAGCATATTAGTTTGTTCCCCACTAAGCTTTATAGCTTAACATGGGTGTTTATCCGTGTAGGTTCGCAGGGTAGAACTTTTATCCAGGGACAAAACCAACAATCTCCCAAGCCGACATCAGAATAGAAGTAGCATTTTGACGTATGAGATTAACTTTGCATCTCTTTTTGGTTATATAAAGATAAATTTGTATTTAAAGGCATGTAATTATTCAGTTATGTAAATAATCTCTAATAGCCTGTGAAAGTATAAACCTTGACCGTATATGATATGTATAGTATAAATGTATGTATGCTCATATATGCATCATTAACAGATAAATCACAGGATTAATAGGATTAATGAATGTAATTAGTAACAGTAATCAGGATTATCTAGTATAGTCATTATAGTTATAATGTTCATTGATGATATTTTGGGATACTCTATGAATGAACAAGAATATATAACATTTGTACATAGTGCTACAAAACCTAAGAAAGAAGTATCAATATGCTAAATTGAGTAAATGGGATTTTTGGCTTAACGGAGTTTCTTTCCTTGGCACATTGTTTCTTTAAAAGTTATTAGGATGGATCCTAGTAAGATAAAGGCAATTATTAATTGGAAATGACCTTGAAATGTGTGATAGAAGTAAGGAGTTTCTTTGGCTTAGCTAGTTACTATTGCCATTTTGTGAAATGATTCTTTTTATAGCTTCTCTAATCATAAAGTTACCTAAAAAAGGTGTTAAGTTTGAGTGGACTAATAGATGTCAAGCTAACTTTGAATACTTAAAGAAGATTCTTTCTGAAGCTCCAATATTGATGGAATCGACTCTTGTTAAAGATTATAACATCTACAATGAAGCTTCAAAGAATGGTTTGGGTTGTGTTTTGATGAAAAATGAGAAAGTAGTAGTTTATACTTCAAGATAGTTGAAGCCATATGAATAAAATTACCCTACACATGATCTAGAACTAACAATAGTTGTGTTTGGTTTAAAAATATGGCAACATTACTTATATGGAAAAAGATGTAAGGTGTACAAATCATAATATTCTCAAATATCTACTTACATAGAAGGAACTCAATCTAAGGTAATGACAATGGTTTGAATTTTTCAAGGACTATAACTATATAAATAACTCTTGCATGGGAAATTAATATGGTAGCAGATGCTTTAAGCACAAAGATAATTTTAGCTTTATCATTGCAGTATAGTAGATGGAGATTAGCATTAGATGAAGCTTTAATCGCTCAATTAAAAGCAAAGTATGATTTGATACAAATGACAATTGGCACACAAAAAATGATGTTAAGTTGTAATAGATTGCAAGAGTAGTGCAAAAGGGGAAATAGAGTTATTACATGGTGAAAGAAGATAGAGGTGTACACTTCAAGGATAGATTATGTGTACCAGCTATTGATAAGCTAACAAAGAATTTACTTTATGAAAATCATAATATAGTGTTCACCATAAGTGTTGGAGAGTTTGCCCTAGAGCACATATAGGTAAGGATGAATTTCATATATATGAACTCATTTTGTTTATGAGAAGGAAACCTTCATTTATTAATGCTATATTTAATTACATGTATTTGTTTAATCTTAAATTCATAAATGAAGTCCTTGGTATTGTAAACACAATGTAAAGGTAAACATGAAAGAGTTTGTGATGTGAGATGTCTATTGCATGTAAATTTATTAATATGTAAATATCCCTAATTGTAGTACTAATAAGATAAGACATTATTAATACGAATAAACTAGCATATGTTATGCTTCTTAAAAGGTTTGAGTAGCGGTTCTTATAATTGTTATCATAGGAGATGATCAAAGCTAACATGTGGATACTTATTAGAAGAATAAGGTAATTGGAGACCTACCAAGAGAATCTTCATATGGATATTAAATTTATGTCAGTGAGGAATCATATCATAGCAGTGGTGCAAATATCCTTAGATTTGATATCACCAAAGCTATCTGAAGTAGTGAGTGGTATACTTTGACTCTATAACTACTTACCTCCAATCAAGGGTAAACATAGTTAGGGGGTTAGGCATAGCATGACGTACTTGAAGGTAGTTAAGTAATCAATAAAGGATTCACCATCCCAAATTTATTTAGGGAAGTCATCTCACATTATTCTATAATTGCCTTGTTCAGAGAATCTCTATCCAGAGTAGGATGCCAAGGTAGATAGGGATCCACAAGGGGCATTTTGGGAATAATGATTAATTTAATAGAATGTGCATATTTATGTTCATATGAGTTGACATAAACCCATACTCATAATCTAAATGAGATAAGTGTGATGAAAGGAGTAATTGCACGATAATTGTTCTATAAAAGAGTATAATCAAGTGAAAACCATTTGACTTTCCTGACATTTGGGTGGTCATGATGCTTAGCTAGAGGTGTCTTATGAATTATATAACAATCTATCATGAATATCAATTGGAAATTGACAAAATATTTTAAAAGAGTTTAAATCATAAGAGCCCTAGCCTTGGTGAAAAGTCCTAGTTTGACTAGAACTCTTAGTTACATATTATACTGCCAATATGGACAGGAACCCAATAGGTCACACACTTATAAAGTAAGGAAAAAATGATGAAATAACAAGAGTAATAACATTTGATATTATTATGGGAGAGGAATAATAAATAGAAAAATAATTAATTAAAGAGTTTAATTAATTATGCATATGAAGAAAAGTTCGCAGAGCTTTTTGGAAATGTCCTATAATAAAGGACCTAATTGAAAATTATATTTTAGAATTAAATATTATTAGACTATAAATTTTATAAGGCTAAAATAATATTAATGGATCTATTGGAGAAATACACTTTTGGCTCTGAAAAATTGGTTTCAACATAAAAGCCCTCCGAAGGATGGCCTAAGAGGCATAATGTTTTGACTAAAAAATATTAAATATGTTTTATAAGTGTTATTAAGCCCATATATTTAATTTGGTTTGATTTAGAGTTGATTTGGGTAATTAAATCCAAGTTTGTGCAGAAGGTTCCATTTTGTGGGCTTCTTCATAAGGTCTTTTATGAAAAGACCTGAATTGGATTTCAATTAGATCTAAATTAATTAATTAAATTATAGCAAATCATTTGGCATTTCTCTAAAATTTTGAGTATCTTAATCCCATTAGAAGTGTGCTTCTAATGTAGTTATAAAAGCCTAACATAAGTGGGATTAGATAATTAAGTCTTATTTTTCATGTCTTCTTCTTCCTTCGACATATATTCTTACTAGCTTCTAGGGAATTTTGACCAACTTGATTTTCCAATTTCATTGGCTCATTTAGTCCCTCCCTAGTGTGGATCACAATTGGATGTATTTTAGTTTGGACACAATGGTTTGTAATAACCCGGTGCGAAGGAAAATCAACTGTTCAATAACCCTTATGGGTGATTTTTCTTTATTCTCTAAGATAAATATTGCAAATTCATGGCAAGATCCTTTTAATTGCTTAAAAATTTTAAATTCCACATATGCATGAGATGTATGTAACTAGTTAAAATTCTAACATGGTATCAGAGCTAGGTTTTGTTATGAATCTACAATTTTATATTTTTACAGAATAGTTTTCTATTTTTGAGTCATTTATTTTATCAATTTTAAAATATTGGATTTTGATATTCATGAATGAGAATTATTTATTTCTATATGTGTGCGATTAAATAAAAAACAAAAAGAGAAAATAATTTCTTTTGTGCAAAGAAAAGTTTTATGTGCAAAAGAATTATTCTGTAGGCACACAAAACTTTTCTCCAAGGAGAAAAAGGGGTTGTTCTAAATTAATTTTTTATTTAGTCCATGATAAAATTATTTTTATGATATTTTAAGTGTTTGATATGTGGTATTAAGTCATAGGATCAAATAAAGTTGAATTCGAACATATTTTTCATGAAAGCTAGTTTAATCAAAAAGTTTGATAAATTAGTGTTCTTCACGTGTTCTTAGTGTGTTCATGATTAGAATGAATTTTGATCTAAAAAAATTGATAGATTTGATATATTTATGTGTTATTAATTAATTGGATTAATTATAACTATCCTTAATTCAATTGAATTGAATTTCACTAATTAAAGCCACTTAATGGGCTTAATTGTGTCTGTGGATTTGGTTTAAATTAGTAAATAACTTGGTAGGCCTGATAAGCTAATTTAAGTTAAAATTAAAGGCTCCAATTAAGTTTATGAATGGCTTTAAAGGGCTGGAATGGGCTTTATACACGTTTGTCCCATTCCCAAAGTCCAAATGCCTAAAACACACAAAACTAGTTTGTATGAACACATTTTTGGGTCTTATGTGTAGGTTTCAGCCCACCCACGATTTTAAGCCTAAAATTAATTCTTTAATTATTCAATATGATCAATTAATTAAAGTATCAAATAATAATAAATTGAATTAATAATTAAGATAAGAACATAAGCATGCAAAAGATTTCCAAAATGAAAAAATTTTCCTAATTTGATCACACTATTACAATAACTCAAAAGTAAGTTTCAAGAGTTGAAACATAGTTATTATTCCATTTTTGGCCTTTTTTGCATTATAATTGCATATAAGGGTGTATAAATGGTAAGATGGATAGTTATGGACAAAGCCTAATGTGATTGAGCATGTTGTATGTTTCGGCCGTGAATGCTTTCATATCTTAACCACTAGTTTTTGGTTTATATTTTCTTATCAAATTGTAATATGTAAATAAAATATTTAGATTTGATTTAGAAATAGAAAAAAATGTCACAAGAAATGAGCAAAATGGGCCGGATGGAGATCCAACAAGATTGAAGATATTGTATCTTTTTATATTTGTTTGAATCATGCATAATACCTAGCTTTAACCTTTTGATCTCTCTCTTTGCTCGGAGAGGCCAATGTAGAAAAGTCCATAACTATTCCATATTTGTATACTTATATTTATGTGATAGATATATGATAATTACCAATGTATGCCAACCATGTATGATGAGACTTAATTAGCAAAATCCCGTAAACTGATACTAAGGTATACAAGCCTTCGATTAATTAGAGGAGAATAATAGTTCTTTATAGTTTGGGTTGTTGACCATATTCAAGCTTATATTATATTAAATATGTTTGAATCAAATTAAGCAGGTCATCTTAGCTAGCCCATTAGATTGTTGACCATAACTAAGGCTAATGGTTTTAGAGGCAAAATTAGAGAATGCATATATCATATGCATGTACCAAGAGTTGATAACCCAATGATCTAATAGTTGTGTAGAAACATAATTGGTATAGAAGTACCTTATTTTCAAAGGTATGGTATTTGGTTTGTTGACCACAATTAAGGTCAAATTTTATATCAAGGATTGGATATTGGTCCACTAAAAAACCATCGACTTTTCTCAAATCATATAGTGAGGGCTATTTATTCATAATAAAATAATAGGTGGAAGTAAATAGATTAATTAAAGACCTAATTAATGCACGCATATACATGAACATACTCTAATAAATTTTATTTCTTCACATCTAGGTCATGATCATGAGCACATCGAACATAAACCTACATTCAATCTTGGATAACAAGCTTTGTAGCAGTAATTATTCTAATTGGATCAAGTAAGTGAGAATTATTCTCAAGGCCAAAAATATCCACTATGCCTTGGATAAAGATCTATCACAACTTCCATCAGATGATGCTATTAATAAAATCAAAGGCATTTATTATAAATACATAAAGGATAGTGAAGTAATGGCACATGTGATGTTAAGTGCTATATCTTCAGAGCTTCAAAAATAGCATGATATGATAGATGCTGGAACCATCATTTTGCATATGAAGGAGTTTTATGCTTTTTAAGTTAGGACTAAGCAATATGAGATTGCTCGAGCTCTCTTTACCCGAAAAATGGTGGAGGGCACTTCACCTACTACTTATACATTAAAGATATATGGGTACATTAAGCATTTATGTAGGCTTGGCTATGTTATTGATAATGATCTATACACAGACTTGATCTTATACTCATTATCTCCAAGTTGTGCACCTTTTATGCTTAACGTCAACATGAACATGGTTTAAGTAACCATTCCTAAGCTAATCAATATGCTCAAAATAGTTGATGGATCCTTGAAGAAGTATCAAAAGGGCATCATGGTTGTCACTTCTACTAAAGGCAAGAAGCAAAAGAAGAAGGCAACCAAGGCATAGCCTAAGCATGGTGGGATTTCAAAGAAGAAAAAGGCTGCCAAGAAAGAGAATACCAAAGAGATTTGCTTCCACTGTGGGAAAGATGGCCACTAAAAGCATACGTAACTATAAGGCCTATCTAGATTCTCTCAATGAGAAGAAGCAAGCTAATGCTTATACTTCAGGTATTCATATGATTAAAATTAATACTTATTCTATTACTTCTAAGCAATTTTAGGTATTAGATACCGGATGTGGATCTCATTTATGTAATAATCTATAAGTGCTTCAAGGCAGTATAAGTGTAGGAAAGGTAGAGATATGTCTATAGTCAGCTAATGGACAAAACATCTCTACAACAGTTGTAGGGACTTATCATTTGCCTCTTCCAAGTGGATTGATACTCGAGTTAAATAATTGTTATTATGTTCTAACATTATCTCACTACAAGAAAATCAACAAATAGCAACGAAAATTAGCAACCGAATTTGTTAAATTTCCGTTGCTAATAAAAATTAGCAACGAAAAATAGCAACGGAACATTCGGTTGCAAATTTGGCGGTTGGTATTTTTAGCAACGAAAATTATTTTCCGTTACTATTTTTACCAACGGAATAGAATTTCCGTTGCTATATTTAGCAACTGAAATCAATTTCCGTTGCTATATTTAGCAACCGAAATCACTTTCCGTTGCTATATTTAGCAACCGACATCACTTTCCGTTGCTATATTTAGCAACCAAAATCAGTTTCCGTTGCTATTTCTAGCAACCGAATTGAAGTTTCGGTTGCTAAATTTAGAAAAATTATAAAAAAATTGTGACGGAATTTTCGTCGCTATTCCATCACTAAATTATTGTTGATTTTGATGAGAGGTTGAAGGCACTCTTTATGCTTTGCAAATTCCAAAATTTCTATCAGAAAACAGCCACAGCTGAAAGATCAGAACCACCAAAAGATTGACTATAATAATTTATACACAGTATATGAATGTGAGAATTAATCTCTTGGCCCTACAACTTCTGAATTAATCTATGAATAAAAGAAAAATTGTTATCTCAGCCTATTATAATCTGAACAATAGAGCCATTGAGAAAAACCACAATTTCAAACAAATGAAATGTAATGTTCCATGTATTTCATGGTGTTATTTCAGTTCAGAGATTTGCATAACAATCCCCATATCAAGATGGCTATTTATTTTTATCAAGACATCAAAAACTTTAATAGATACATAATCACAATTCATTATATAAGGTTATAGGGAGACTTGCTATCTGCTGAAAAATTAATAGCTGATCACCGGTATGTCACCAAGCTCACAATAATCATTTCTACTTTAAGTTTAAAATAACCTTTAGACATCCTAAAAAAAAGGAAAAGCTTGAGAAAACTTGGCATAAATTGATCAATTATTTATTTCATAAAAATATTCTTATTGAACTCTGTGATAAAGATGAATGAAGATTCTTAAAATTATGATCCACAAGGACATTAACAATTACCTCAGTTCTTTTCAAAACCTGACCAATTGGATCTTTCATGTTGGCAAGCACACACGAATAGAGTTTACCAGACTTTTAATCTGTCCTAGTCAACATGTCATTCAATAACAGAAAAAGACAGAATGTTAATTGATTGATGAAATAAAAGAATCGAAGCAAATGTATTGTCAAATCAAATAGTTGGAATGAACAGAAATAAGAAGCAATAAACTGTAAGAAAAAAAATGAATGGAAAGGTGATGAAAACATGTAAATCAAATCGGTACTCTTGCCTTTCCAGGCTTCAGAACCAGCCGTGATATCAATGATTATTCCAATCCAGCTTGCTGAGCAGCTTCAACGTTGGCTTCATTTTCAATGTTAATCAATTTCTCATTAGTTACCAAGGCATCAGCTATGTCCAATAAAATTTTGTTCCTCTCACGTGGACACAATGCCTACGGAACAAAATACTAGCTAAAGTTATCATGCTACTGAATAAATATTAAGGAAATCTGTAAGCCAAGAAAAATAACTATCCTACAGCATGCATCTATTGTTGTTTACCTGAAGCCATCTGGAACTGTCCCTTGCTGCAACTGCCATGTCACGCACACCAACTTCTTTAACAGGGGCCCAAATAAATGAATTATCTTTTCTCTCACAAGATGCACATGGCAATATATATCATAACAAGCATATACAAAGAGAGATAAAATACAAAAATATAAAAGATACATGAACATACATAAGGTAAGAAAGACTTTATTCATATAAAGCAGTTAACATGATATTTCATACAACAAAAATGGACCAGTTCATCGATTTTGAAGACATTGGTCTCATGCAAATAGGATTAGCACATTAGTCCTATTATGAAAAACAATACTTCCATTTCCTGAGTGCTTTAATAGTGGATATGTAAGTTGCAGCATTATTCACCTGACATAACACAATTCGTTCAAAATCAGTATTCCACTTCCTGCGTGCCTTTATGAAAAATATATATAAAACGATGAGATTTTTGAGAGGAAAAAGTTACAAGGATATTGAGGCTTCCTTAAAAAGTAGAGGAGACTGTAGCCATCAGATTTTCTCTTTGTTGTCTGCTACTAAGATCACATATAGAACCGCTAACTCCGAGCCCTTTACTCTCCCATTCTCTTACTCTCTCTTTGATCTCTGTTTCATTACGCGAACATGTATGAACTCTTGCACCTTAACCTGCTAGTTCTTCTACTATTGCATGTCTATTTAACAACAAACATAGTAAGATTTTGAAGGAATTACACATTTAATGAATAGATAAAGAAAGATTAGTAGTAATTAACCCAATACCTCTGGTTCCACCAGTCACAAGAGCCGTATATGTTTATAGCCAGGAAGATATGATATATGACAGTATATGTTTGGAATAAAGTTGGTTTCTTTAGGTATTAATTATTCAAAAGCCTCTCCATTAGTTGAGCGGTGACATGGATTTTCAAAACATTAATCTTCATAGTTTTTATTACTATTATTATTGAAACTAGCATATTCTTTTAATATATATTCTCCATCGGGAATTTTGTATTAATATATATTTTTTTCAAACATAGCACTTCCTTTTATATTAAACAACAGCAAATATGAATATATTGACTGGAAAAAAAACCCACGTTGAGCCTGAATTATATAATTATATAAAATATTCATTTCTTTGATCGAATCAAAAAGTTAAAGTTGGTTTCAAACCAATAAAGTTATGCATAACTTTAATTTTCCCCCTTAAAAATGACATTAAATTCAAAGACAAATCAAAAATTAAATCGAGAATAAAAAAATCCACTTAAAACTCCATGTTATGTACCTCAAATTCACCAAATGCCTGTAATCTCTCAAGAATTTGTGCCATTGGAGCTGATGAGACCTAAAAATGACAAAGTTAGCTAAAAATTCTATAAAAAAAATTGAATGAAAAATGAGGGATTATTAAAAAAATTAAATAAAGATATTACATGTAATTGATAAGTTAACTGTAAAATAAAAATAAATAGTAAATTGACTATATTTTGGGACAAATCGAAAAGCTTACTGATATCATCAAAGTTTTTCGTTGCTTTCTGCAGTATTTCATATTTGAACTGCAAGAACTGCAGTCCTTCATCTAATAATTATACGTCCTCCACCCCTTCAGATGAAACAGGCATATAAATTCAACCATCAATTATAGTTTAAGAGTAATTATTAAATATTAGTATACCATTGCTTAATTACCTTTTAAATTTTTTATGCCGTTCTTTTCTTCGGTAAGTGTGTTTGCCAACATAGACACCAATACTAACTGCCGCTAAGCAAATCATAACCAAACTCATAATGTATGAGATGATGGAAAATACTGGATCTGCAAGAGAATAACATACAAATAAAATAACAAATTAAACATCCACGTTGATAATTAAATGAGATGGCTGCATAATGTAGGATGTATATGCTCGTCTTTTGCACAACAAAGTTTTGTGCCCAAATCTTATATTCTCTATGATTAGAGTTTCAAACCCACAATCACACATAAGTAGAGATGACTCCAACGTGGCTAGGATTTTATATAGGCAGAATTGTCATCTAAACATATAAATACAACTATATTCTTATATCTCCAAACTTGCATAATTTCATACTTGAGTTGGAACTTGTTATCTCACAGAATTGTAGAAACTCTGATATGTCATCTAAAACATATAATGAACTATATTTTTATCACTCAAACCTTATAATATCTTCTATTAGTGGAGTTTAAACCATAAAATCCCAGACATGACTGTAATGTGAACATATGAAAAAGAAGTGCTAACCCTTGTTTTCATCAGAGTCAATGGTGAATGCAAAATTAGCATAACGAAGAAAACACCCAGCATTTCCTTCTGCAACATTTCCTCAAGCACCTTCTCTACAGTATGTCTAAACTCCTGTTTCGAGTTTACATCACCCCCGCATTTATGCTTCCATCCACCAAATACATTTTACTAATTTATCAAAACTAGAGAAAATCAATATATATGCAAGTATAATCAAACTTAATTTCTCTGAATTTCTTAGAAAATATGAGGCTTCCCCTTTACTTGCTCAGTTTGTTCACTTCACTCCATGTATTCAAATAATAATTATAATAATTATTATTAATAATATTTTGATCTAAACATCTAACACTAATATGCAGCTCAAAGGCTCAACTACAGGCGTATTAAGCCAAAAAATAACAAAGAAAAAAGAAGATGAAAAAAAAGGAAAAGAATTTGGTAATAAAAAAAGCAATAACATACTCCATGGGAGGAGTGGAGGCGAGACCATTTGCACGGAGGTTGCTTTTGAAGATGAGGAGAGATGATGAAGAAGACCCCTTGACCATGGTGGTTATTACTATTAGTAGTATTAGCCACATTTCCATAGCGTCTAACGGAGTTGAGCGAGGCTGAGGGAGAGAGCAAGGCAGATGGGAGAGAGCGAGGGAGAGACAAAATGAAGACAGAGAAATAAGAGGCCTTTTATACCTAGGGCAAATAGCAAATTACCAATGGATATTTAATTCAGTTGCAATTTTAGCAACGGATATACCAACGGAATTCAAATTCCGTTGCTAAAATTGCAACTGAAATGTTTTCGGTTGCAATTTTAGCAACAAAAATTAAATTCCGTGGCTATTTTTGGACCTAAATTTTTTTCACCTCTTTGGGACCAAAATACCAAGGGAATTATAATTCAGTTGCTAAATAGCAACAGAATAAATTTTTCGTTGCTATTTTAGCAACGGAATTTAGTTTCCATTGCTATTTTAGCAACGGAATTTAGTGTTCGTTGCTATTTTTGGACCAAAATATTTTTCACCTCTTTGGGACCACAATACCAACGAAATATTAATTTGGTTGCTAAATAGCAACGGAAAATTAATTCGGTTGCTAAATAGCAACGGAAAATTTATTCGGTTGCTAAATAGCAACGAAATTTAATTTTCGTTGCAAAATAGCAACGGAATTAATATTCCGTTGCTAAATTTCGTCCCAAAAATTTTCCGCCATCTAATGCCGCCATATTTAGCAACGGTCATAGATTTTCGTTGCTATTTTTTGTATTTTTTGGTGCTAAAATTTCCCTCTTTTTTAGCAACGGAATACCACCATTTTTATTCCGTTGCTAACAATAAAAAAATTCAACCAAATTTAGCAACGAAAATCAAATTTCGTTGCTAAATTAGCAACGGAATCAATTCCGTTGCTATTTTCAGATTTTCTTGTAGTGTCTAAAAGTATTATTTCTTTTAGTTGTTTATTAAATGATTATGACATTTCTTTTAATAAGCACAAAAGTTATTCCATTTTTAAGAACGATGTATTTTATGCTAATGCTATCATTGACAATGGTATATTTTTTCTTGATCTAAATAAAAAAGTGTATACTATGGATACAAAAAGAATGAAAATACCTCATATTCATGGCATTGCCTTTTAGGCCATATAAATGAAAAATGCATGGCCAAATTACACAAGTCAGGTGACTTGGGATCATCTAATTATGAATCTTTTGATGCATGTGAATATTGTTTATTAGGAAAATTGACTAAAGTACCCTTTATTGGTAAAGGTGTATGAGCTAGCTAGACATTGGACTTAATACATTCAGATGTATATGGTCAGATGACTACACATGCTAGAGGAGGTTACTCCTACTTTATTAGCTTCATGGATGACTACTCAAGGTTTGGATATATCTATCTAATGAAATATAAATCTGAAGCCTTTGAAAAGTGATTGGTGTCTAGCAAGTGTATTAGATCAGCTAAGTAATATAGAGGAATATATTTAAAAATCTAAGGGAACAAAGATTACTAGGTAAAATATTTATAAATGAGCAAAATTAATCTGAGACATTTCCCAAGATTTAAAATAATTATAAATCAAACTAAACTAAATTAACAATTAAGTAAACCAAAAACTAAGACTAGACTAAAATAAATTATATGTAGATAAAAACTTAAATAATGAATAACATCAATAGTTAAAACACTTTTCTAAGGGACTATCTTCCTCACCCTTTACTAATAATGACTTAATTTTATATAACACGAGTTGTATGGAAAATCGATTAAAGATAGATATCTTGCTCAGAATATCATTCTAGAATATTAAATCCTCTATTAAGAACAATTCAATAATTAGCATGACAATCCATTTTTTAAACTCATAAACCTTCATCAAATCCTCTTTCAAGAAACCTAACTCCAGCTCATTCTAAATTAGAATTCTTAAACCTAATCAACTCATGAACAACAAATTCTTGCCTCAATTTTCAAAACACAAAAACACATTGACATGAGTAAAATAAGTTAAGAACATACATATCATTGATTTAAGTTTAAATTAACATTCAATCATCTATTCAAAAAATTAAATATCAATTTAAACATAAACAAAGATACGATTTAGAATAGGAATTAAGAAATAACAAAGTTGTATTGAAATTAAGCTCAAATCAGAGTCATTACAATAAAATAATTAGGGTTTAAGTTTCCCTCTGCAAAAGTAAAGAATTACCCTCTTTTCATGAATAAAATGAATGAAAAATTAAAATAAAAAATTCTATATTCATAAAGCTTCAAACTTGCTCTTAATGTCTTCATAGAACAATTGAGTACAGCTTGAAAAATCCTTAGAGAATTAACCTACCTAAATTCAAGAAGAAGAGAAAACTAGGTTTTTATTTGTAAAGTAAAATTGACTAACTCCCTTCCAAAGTCTGTTTAGAATGCTTAAATAACCTAAAATTGGAGAGTCTAACTGCCACCAAACATCCTAAAATAGAGAACTCTAAATTTTATCATAATCGGGAACACTTGCCTCAGTAAGGTTGATTTTCACCCCATCGAGGTGATTTTCTCTTTGTAAGATTGCCTTATGCCTCGGTAGGGTTGATTTTCACCCCGATCGAGGTGATCTTCTTTGCTTCCTCTTTATTAAAACCTCAATAGTGTTGAATTTCACCCCTACTAAAGTGTTTGCCTCTAGACTAAAATGCCACAATTCCTCCTCTAAGGACATCGGTTGGGTTGATTTCCAACCCTAACGAGGTGATTCACTTAATTCTTCAAATATTCACCTATAAAACACCCAAATGCAACTAAGCACACACAAATCAAAGACTTATAAAATTAAACAAAAAACTAACTAAATTAATACTAAAGCAAATCCTAAACACACTACAAACACATTAATAAATATAGTCATAATTCTTAGATATCAAATACCCTACATTTAGTCTTTGCTCATCCTCGAGCAAAATTGAAAAAACTAACTCCTCAAAATAATTAAATTTCAACCAATAATCATACAATTCAAAATCATGCTTAATAATTAACATCATAACTCAATGACATTTCAATTCAATTAGATTTAAACAAGAAAATATAAGTAAGTTTTCTTTTGTGTGTGCAAAACCAAAATAGTTTAAGTCTTTTCAAAATCAAAATACCAATACAATCTCAGTCAACCTTTAGAATTAATGTACACTTAAATGTACAAATGTTTTCACACTTGAAACTCCAAAAACAACATAAGCCTCTCCTTTAGCATCGAAACCCAAAAATCATCGCTACTAAACAACTTAAAACCAATCATAAAAACACTAGGACTTAATTAGGTTGTATTGTGGTCATAGAAATGATTAACAAAGAATGGATAATAGTAAACAAGAAGAATAGTCACTCTCTAATTGAATAGACCAACATCTTTTAAACTTCACTCCAATTAATCAAAGCACCCCGCTTAACCATACTTGCTCAAATAATCCTTTATACATAAAATATTATAAGAGAAAAGTCATTTAAACTCCTCTCAATTTTCACAATTCAACCATATTCTGAAGTTATGACTATTTTCTTTTCCATTGTAAATACCCACACTTAAAATTTTGATATAAATTGCTAGCTTTTAAATCAAACTTTCTACCTTTTCTTTTCTTTTTCAAGATCTTACTAGCTTTATTGTTGGAAACCAATGATAACATAGGTATTTACAAGTTCAACTTTTCATTACTTTTTTAACTTCAACATCAACCTTGGCAATAGTATCTTAAGAATCCTTTCCACTGCACTCTTCAATTCCCCACCAAATATTAATCCATCTCAATCTTAAAGTCGCCAATTCTTACAAGGAGAAATAAAGTCTTTTTAAGCTATATGGTAAATAGATGAGTATAAAAAGAAAAATAAATATGGCATGTATTTAGCATGCCGTATTAGGCTTAAGTGGCTAACAAGGAAAAAAATATACATATAGGGTAGAGAAATAAGCTTAATTAGTGCTAAAAAAGAAAAATATGCATAGATCAATTTCTAGCTTGTTTGAGTTTTCTTATGCTTTGAAGGGTGATGAGGAAGTTCTGGTGCCTTAAAATGCCTTACTCAACTACCTTAATGCACTAAATTTTATTTTATTTCAAAAAATGGTCTTAGTGCTCAAAGTTTGGAAACTAACAAATATTATTCAAGATGAGCTCTAACTTAGCTAGAATTTCATCAAGCGGCATGTCTGCCCTAATGCTTAATACAAATTTTGAATGCTGCACATTCTAAGTTAAAGTTCAAAAAGTTTGCTTTCGGGGATAAACTAAGGCGAACTAGACTAAATGTAAAATACATGATATTCCAACTAAACCTACTCATTTAACATCCAGACTACAAACCAAACAAAATAAATTAAATAAACACAAAACAACTGAAACAATTCATCTGTAAGATAAAAGAACTTCCTTGAATTAATATATAAAATTGAGTTCAGCTGCGCTCTATCCCCCTCTCTAAAATCTTTATATCCTCAACAAAGTACCAAAAATAAACTCATTGATTTTGTTATGGGTGCCAAATGATGAGGAGGAAAAGTGCAAGAACATTAATAACCTAACAGGGAATGTGTTTATCTTAGCTAGGAAAAGGAAAAGGGGCTTTTAAATGGCTCATGTCTCTATCGGGTTGAGGGAGGGTTGCTTTTATAAGGTGAGGAGCTTAATTAGGTTGAAAATTAGCCCTACCAAGGTGTTTTCTACTAGACTAAGGGGATTGATGCCTTGGTTGGGTTGAAAATCAACCTTATCGAGGTGTTTACTTTAGGACTGGGTGAAGAGGTGCCTTGGTTGGGTTGAAAATCAACCCTACTGAAGTGATTGCACAAACATAAAATTTTTGATAGTTCACTCAAAGCAAAATCTAATTATTTTTTCTAAACAAACATTACTTTCTCCTCATGTACACCTTCAAACTCACCTTAAGATATCTATTTAATGAAAAAAATAAAGCCATAAAATTACTTACATAAAAAAAACTCAAATTCAACCAACCTTGAACACTTAACCTTTACTAAACCAAAAAAACTAACACGAAACAAATAAAAGAACACATACCAAGAATTTTGCACTTGTTGTTAACTTCCACATACTCAAAAAGTATAACTCCACCTTAGGTTTAACTAAATTGTATTTCCCCTTAAATGTAACCCTAAAACTCTATAAGTGCTTCAATTTATCTAGAACCACATTCTAATTTAAATACAATAATTAAGCACAAATATCATTAAAAGTATCTCATTTTTTTAATTGCACATTTCAACCTTTTTTCTTAGTAAACTAACATCTTAAACTCATGAATTGAATTATATAAGCATAGTAGACCTAAGAAAACACAAAGGACATAAATTAAACTATAAAAGCCTATTATATTAAACTAAAGACAGGATAGCAATTTATTAAAAATAACACACAAAATACAACTCATAAAAAAATTGACAAAAATTTATAGAGAAGGATTAGAAGAGTTCTGGTTTATTGAGTCCTAACTTGACTCATGTCACTCTCTAGAGGCTGAGCTTATGATCGAAATAATGGTATCACCGGACTTTGCTCATCATTTCCCTTATTTGTAAGATAAACTTGTTAATGTTCACCAAGGCTAGAATTTCCATGTCTTTAATAAAATATGAATCCACCTTTGGTTCTTCAAATAAAAACTCTACTAGCTTTTCTAGCTTTAATAAATTATTTAAGTGGATTGAATTCAGTAACTCCACTTGAGAATTGAAAACTGCTTGCTCATTTGGTGAAAAATTAATCACAAAAGATTGGAATTCATTTACAAAATTGCAAGACTTGTCTTTAACAATAAGCTATCCCTTTTCTACTTCATGCACTACAAACTTAAATTCTTTTTTGTCCACCATTAATGGAGGACTTAATTCCTCCTCTTTACCATCATCACTTTGATTTGCATAGAAGCACTCAAGAGTTCTAGTTTGGGTTCTAACTTTTTAATTCCTTTCTCTTAATCCCTCAATAGACTCTTTTAACTCTTGATCTTCTCCTATTGATCCCTTAACTTCTCATTTTGAAATTTCAGTGTAACTTTCCATTCTTCCTTTTTAGCCTTAAATTATTTCTCCTAACTTGAAAGCAATTTTAGAAGACTTGGAACTTTTGAAGTGGTGGACTCTTATGGCACTTATGGAGAATATGTGCGAGGCCCTTAATGTTGGAATTTAATGGTTACATGCATCACATACATGAGCGAAATTTTAAAATTTTTTTAACCATTAGATCTGATCTTGCCATGAATACACAACATAACTATATGAGAATAAGAAAAATCACCTTTGATTTTTGTTGAACAGTTGATTTTACTTCGCACCGGGTTGTCGCAAACCACAGTGTCCAAAATTGAACACCTCCAATGAGTAATCCACACTAGAGAGGGGTAAATTGAACCAACAAATTGGTGTTCAACTAGGGCTGGCCAAAATTCCAAGAAGCTAGCTTGGAGTTGGCGCAAAAAGGGAGAGAGAATAAAGAAAAAGACTTTCCTTTTGTTTTAATCACTTAACCCTAATTCTCATTAGTTGGCCTTTTATAGTTAGGTTAAAATTCCAACTCCTTAATGAGATTGGGCTCTTTAAAATTGCTAGAGAATTATTAATTGGGCCTCTGGAATTAATTATAATCATTTGGGCTTAATTAAATCCAATTTAAACCTTTTCATAAAAGTCTATGCACAAAATCCACAAACTAGGCCCTTTGTGCATCTAATTGAATTTAAATACCCAAATGGATTTCAAATCCAACCAAATTAAATATGTAAGTTCCATAACACTTATGTAACATATATAAATTAATTTGGTCCAAGAAAAATCCCTCTAAGCCCTTCTGTATGGAGTTGGCGTGTGGCCCTCTTCTGGAGGGCTTCCTCCAACTTCTTCATTCCTTTGGCCCTTTATAATTTCTCCAATGGACCTATTAATTATTATATCAATCCTATAATACTTATAGTAGTCTTATAACACTTATAAGATAATAATAATTAATCATAAAATACATTATTTCAATTAGGTCTAATTTTGCAGAACATTTCTATAAAGTTCCGCGGACAATTTTATTTGATCATAATTAATTAAACTCTTTAATTAATTATTATCTTATTCACTTCTGTACCTTCATAATAATATCAAATATTATTATCCTTGTTATTTTACCATTTTACCCTTTTCTCTATATGTGTGTGACCTATTGGGTTCCTGTCCATGTTGGCAGTATAATATGTAATTGTGAGTTCTATTCAAAACTCACATAATTTAAACTCCTTTAAATCATCTTATCAATCCCTATTGATACTTTTGATACATCATTATACAAGTCATGATTGGCCTCTAGCTAGGCATCATGACTACCCAAATGTCAGGAAAGTCATGTGGTTTGACTGTACCCTTCCATAGAAACAGTTACCATGCAATTACTCCTTTCACCACTCTTATCTCAATTAGATTCTGAGTATGGATTTCTGTCAACTCATATAAATCTAATTATGTATGTTCTATTAATTTAACCATTGTTCCTAAAATGCCCTTCATGGATCTCCATCCATCTGGGCATATTACTCTGGCCAGAGATTCTCTGAACAAGGCAATTATAAAATCATGTGAGATAACTTCCCTTGTTAAATCTGGGATGGTGAATCCTTTGTCAATCACTCAACTATCTTCAAGTAGGTCATGATATACCCAATCTCCTAACTATGTTCACTCCCAGTTGGAAGTAATCAGTTATGGAGTCAAAGTATACCACTTGCTACTTAAGATAACTTTGGTGATCTCAAGTCTAAGGATACTTGCACAACCGCTATGAAGAGATTCCTCACTGACATAGATTTAATATCCATGTGAGGATTCTCTATGCAGGTCTCCAATGAACTTGTTCTTCTAACAAGCATCCACATGTTAGCTTTGATTATCTTTCATAATCACAGTTATGAGAACCACTGCTTGAACCATTCAAGAAGCATAACATGTGCTAGTCTGTCTGAATTAACAATGTCCTATCTTGTTAATTCTATGACTAGGGATATTTAGATATTAAGACATTTGCATGCAATAGACATCTCACATCATGAACACCTTCATGATTGCCTTTGCACTGTGTTTATAATATCTAGGACTTCATTTATTAATTTAAGATTTATAAACTCATGTATTCAAACATAGCATTAATAAATGAATGATGCCTTTTATTAAGAATATAAATTTCATACATATGAAAAATATCCCTATTACATGGCCTCTAGGGCATACTCTCTAACAATCTCCCACTTGCACTAGAGCCAATCACTCATATGTCTCAAACCCATGCTATTTATATGGTGATCATGCTTAATCTGGGAAAGTGCTTTAGTGAGGGGATCCGCCACATTGTCATCTGTGGGAACCCTTTCTATTTTCACATCATTTCTAGCTACTATTTCCTTTATGAGATTGTAGCGTCTGAGAACATGCTTGGATCGCTGATGAGACCGTGGTTCCTTTGCTTGCGCAATGGCTCCATTGTTGTCTCAATATAAAGGAATCGGATCAACAATGCTAGGCACCACTCCTAGTTCGGTTATGAACTTTTTGATCCAGACTGCTTCTTTGGCTGCTTCTGAAGCAGCAATGTACTCAGCTTCCGTCGTGGAATCAGTAGTTGTTTCTTGTTTGGAACTTTTCCAACTAACTGCTCCTCCTCCCATTATGAACACATAACCAGATTGTGATTTACAATCATCTTTGTCAGATTGGAAGCTGGCATCTGTATACCCATTTACTTCCAAACTGCCCTCTCCATATACCAAGAATATATCCTTAGTCCTTCTCAAGTACTTAAGAATATTCTTGACAGCTGGCCAGTGTTCCTTTCTAAAATTAGATTGGAATCTGCTTGTGACACTTAAAGCAAATGCTACATCTGGACGTGTACATAACATAGCATACATGATAGAACCAATTGCAGATCCATATGGTATTCTATTCATGCTCTCTCTATCCTCTGGTGTTTGTGGACACATAGACTTAGAAAGGTGTTGCCCATGCACCATGGGTATAAACCCTTTCTTAGAGAGATCCATATTGAACCTCTTCAATACTTTATCTATATATGTACTCTGAGAAAGACCTAGCAACCTACTGGATCTATCTCTATAGATCCTTATTTCCAGAATATAGGATGCTTCTCCAAGGTCTTTCATTGAGAATTGCTTGGATAACTATATTTTAACTGATTGGAGAAGAGAAATGTCATTTTCCATGATCAATATGTCATCTACATATAGAACTAGGAAGACAATTGCACTCCCACTGACCCTTTTATACACACAAGGTTCATCTTCATTCTGTGAGAAACCAAACTCTTTGATTGTCTCATTGAATCGTATGTTCCAGCTCCTAGAGGCTTGCTTCAATCCATAAATGGATCTTTGAAGCTTGCATACCTTTTCGCCATTTCCTGATGTGAATCCTTCTGGTTGTGTCATATACACATCCTCGGTAAGATTTCCATTAAGGAAAGTTGTCTTCACATCCATTTGCCAAATCTCATAATCATAATGAGCTACAATGGCTAAAAGTATTCTTATAGACTTAAGCATCGCTACAGGAGAAAAAGTTTCGTCATAGTCAATACCTTCTTTTTGACGATAACCTTTTGCTACTAAGCGAGCTTTATAGGTAACTATATTACCTTTCATGTCAGTCTTCTTTTTGAAGACCCATTTGCACCCTATGGGTTTTATCCCTTCAGGTGGTTGAGTTAAAGTCCATACTTTGTTCTCATACATGGAGTCCATTTCAGACTGCATAGCCTTAAGCCATAAATCACGTTCTGAACTGTTCAAAACTTGTTGATAGCTTGTAGGCTCATTGTCCTCTACTACAGTTATGCCTCTATCCGAATCAATGTGAAATCCATATCTCACAGGGATAGAACGCATCCTAGTAGATCTTCTAGGATTTTGTGTATAATCAGGTTCAATTGTAATCTCATCATTATGAAATTCAGTTTCGGGTTCAATCGGTTGATCATCTTCTACTTGTGGGTCTTGAACTTCACCAAGTTCAATTTTACTCCCACTATCCTCTCGTATGAGAAATTCTCTTTCCAAGAAGATAGCATGCCTTGAAACAAACACCTTTTGTTCTAAGCGATGATAGAAATAATATCCAAACGTTTCTTTTGGATATCCCATAAATAAACATTTGTCAGACTTAAAATCCAGTTTGTCTGACATTGTCCTCTTCACATAAGCAAGACAACCCCATACTTTCATATGAGAAAGCGTGGGTTTCTTGTTATTCCACATCTCATATGGAGTAACATCAACCGATTTACTAGGAACTCTATTTAACACATAAACAGCAGTTTCTAGTGCATATCCCCAAAAGGACTTGGGCAAGTTCGCTTGGCTCATCATTGATCGAACCATATCAATAGTGTTCGATTCCTCCTTTCGGATACACCATTGTGTTGTGGTGTATATGGAGGAGTCCATTGAGATAAAATCCCATTATCTCTAAGATAATCCTGAAACTCTTGACTTAAGTATTCTCCACCTCGATCTGATCTAAGTGTTTTAATACTTTTGCCAAGTTGTTTCTCTACTTCATTTCTGAATTCTTTGAACTTTTCAAATGCTTGAGACTTATATTTCATTAGATAGATGTATCCAAACCTGGAATAATCATCTATGAAAGTAATGAAGTAGGAGTAACCTCCTCTGGCATGTGTAGTCATTGGACCACATACATCTGAATGTATTAAGTCCAAAACCATTTTAGCTCGTTCTCCTTTACCAATAAAGGGAGCTTTTGTCATTTTTCCCAATAAACAAGATTCGCATGTATCAAATGATTCATAATCAAATGATCCCAAATCACCTGACTTGTGCAATTTGGTCATGCATTTTTCATTTTTTTGGCCTAAACGACAATGCCATAAGTATGAGGTATTTAGATTATCATGTTTCATTCTCTTGGTATCCACATTATGTACTTCTTTAATTAAATCAAGAACAAATATACCATTCTCAATGATAGCTTTTGCATAAAATATATTGTTCTTAAAAATGAAACAACATTTGTCCTTTAAAGAAATATCATAATCGTTCATCAAACAACTGAAAGAAATAATACTTTTGGACAAAACTGGAACATAATAACAATTATTTAATTCCAGTACTAATCCACTAGGAAGAGACAAATAGTAAGTCCCCACAACTGTTGTAGAGATGTTCTGTCAAGTAGCTGACTGCAAACATATCTCTGCCTTTCCAACTCTTCTAAAGCTTCTAAGCCCCTGTAGATCATTACATAAATGAGATCCACATCCGGTATCTAATACCCAAGATTGTTTTAAAGCAATAGAATAAGTATTAATTTCAATCATATGAATACCTAAAGTAGAAGCATCAGCTTGCTTCTTCTCCTTGAGAGAATCTAGATAGGCCTTGCAGTTACGCTTCCAATAACCATCCTTTCCATAATGGAGGCAAGTTCCTTTGGGATTCTCTTTCTTGGCAACCTTCTTCTTAGAGATCCCACCATTCTTTGGCTGCGCCTTGGTTATCTTCTTCTTCTTCTGCTTCTTGCCTTTAGCAGAAGTGACAACCATGACACTTTTTGGATCCTTCTTAAATTATCCATCAGCTGTCTTGAGCATATTGATTAACTCAGGAATGGATACTTGGATCTTGTTCATGTTGAAGTTAAGCACGAAAGGTGCATAACTTGGAGCCAACGAGTACAAGATTAAATCTATGTATAGATCATTATCCATAACATAGCCAAGTCTACTCTAATGCTCAATATACCCATACATCTTTAATGCATGAGTAGCAGCTGAAGTGCCTTCCACCATTTTGCAGCTAAATAAAGCTCGAGCAATCTCATATTGCTCAGTTCTAGCCTGAGAAGAATAAAGCTCCTCTAGATACAAAACGATGGTTCTAGCATCCATCATTTCATGTTGCTTCTGAAGCTCCAAGGACATAGCACCCAGCATCAGACATGCTGCTGTTTCACTATCCTCCATGTATTTTCGATAAATGCCTTTGATCTCATCAATGGCATCATCTGATGAAAGTGGTGGTGGATCTTTATCCAAGACATAGTGGATCTTTTCAGCTCTGAGAACAATTCTCACTTGCCTGATCCAGTCAGAATAGTTGTTGCTAACCAGCTTGTTATCCAAGATTGATCGTATATTAATGTTTGATGTGCTCATGATGATGACCTAGATGTGAAAAAGAAAAGATATGAGAGTATGTTCATATATATATGTATGCATTAATAAGGTCTTTAATTAATCCATTTACTCCCACTATTTTATTGCGAATTAATAGCCCTCACTATATAATCCGAGAAAACCCGATGGTTTTCTTAGTGGGCCAATATCCAATCCTTGATATGTAATTTGACCTTGACTGTGGTCAACAAGCCAAATTCCATACCCTTGAAAGGTAGGTATCTCTATACCAATTGTGTCTCTACACAACTATTGGATCATTAGGTTATCAACTCTTGATGCATGCATATCATATATGCATTCCCTAATCTTGCCTCTAGAACCACTAGCATTGACTGTGGTCAACAAACTAATGGGCTAGCTAAGATGACCCATTTAACTAGATTTGAACATATTCGATATAATGTGAGCTTAACTGTGGTCAACAACCCACACTTTAAAGAACTCTGGTTCTCCTCAAATTAATGGAAGGCTTATATATCTTAGTATTTGTTTGAGGGTTTTAGTTAATTAAGTCTCATCATACATGGTTGGCATACATTGGTATGCATCCTATATCTATCACATAAATATAAGCATACAAATATGGTATAGTTATGGACTTCACTACATTGATTTCCCCGAGCCAAGAGGGAAATCAAAAGGTCACACCTAGGTAGTATGCATGATTCAAACAAGAAAATAATTACATTATCTTCAAGCTTGTTGGATCTCCATCCGGCCCATCTTGCTCCTTGATATTGGTCTCCATCTCTATTTCTAATTCTAATCTAAGTAATCTAATTACATATTACAATTTGAAATGATATACAAACCAAAAAACAAGTGGCCGGGACATGAAAGTCCTCATTGGGCCAAAACATGCATTATGCTCAATCACATTGGGCTTTGTCCATAACTAACCATCATGCCAATCATTCACCCTTATATGCCTCTCTAATGCATAAATGAATGGATTACTAACTTTGTTTCAACCTTTGAAACTATATTTTGAGTTATTTAATGATGTGATCAAATTAGGAAACTTTTTCCATTTTGGAAACTTTCATTTTAGGAAACCTTTTTGCATGCATGTGTTCTTGTCTTAATAATCAATCCAATTGATTATTAATTAATTATAAATTAATTATTTAATTAATTAATCATATTAAATAATTAAAAGAATCAATTTTGGGCTTAAAACAAATGTAGGCCGAAACCCACAGAAGAAAAACCTTAACTGTGTTCACACACAAACTAGTTTTGTGTCTTTTGGACCATTTGGGCCTTTTGGAATGAGCCAAGCCCACTCCAGCCCTTAAAACCCATTAATAAACTTAATTAATGTTTATAATGTTTTATTTAAATCAGCTCCTTGGGCCCACCAAGTCATTCACTATTTTAAACCAAGTCCGTAAACATAATTAAGCCCATTAAGTGGTTTTAATAAATTAAAATTAATCAAATTAATTTAAGGCCCATTTTAATTAATCCAATTAATTAAAAACACTTTAATATATCATATATATCAGATTTAGAAGATCAAAAGTCGTTCTAACCAAGAACACACGAAGAACACCAATTTATCGAACTTTTCGACTAAACTAGTTTTCATGCAAAACTTGTTCGATTTTAATTCCGTTCGATCCTACGGCTTAATATCACATATTAAACACATAAAATATCATCTAAATGATGTTTTAATGGATCCATAAGAAATTAAATTAGAACATCCCCTTAAATCACCTAGGGTTTCACGCCAAAACCTAATGGATTTCACGCCAAACCCAAATCACAATCATTCAAAATTTCGTTTTTGTTTCCACCAAATTTATTTGATCACACATACAAATAGAAATCAATATTTCTCATTCATGAACAATCAAATCTAATATTTTAAAGTTTATGAAATAAATAACTCAAAACAAAACTTATTCCGCAGAGAAATATAGAATTGTATATCCATGGCAAAACCGTGGCTCTGATACCATGTTGGAATTTAACGGTTACATGCATCACATACATGAGCGGAATTTTAAAATTTTTTTAACCATTAGATCTAATCTTGCCATGAATACACAATATAACTATATGAGAATAAGAAAAATCACCTTTGATTTTTGTTGAACAGTTGATTTTACTTTGCACCGGGTGGTCGCAAACGACAGTGTCCAAAATCGAACACCTCCAATGAGTAATCCACACTAGAGAGGGGTAAATTGAACCAACAAATTGGTGTTCAACTAGGGCTGGCCGAAATTCCAAGAAGCTAGCTTGGAGTTGGCACAAAAAGGGAGAGAGAATAAAGAAAAAGACTTTCCTTTTGTTTTAATCACTTAACCCTAATTCTCATTAGTTGGCCTTTTATAGTTAGGTTAAAATTCCAACTCCTTAATGAGATTGGGCCCTTTAAAATTGCTGGAGAATTATTAATTGGGCCTCTGGAATTAATTATAATCATTTGGGCTTAATTAAATCCAATTTAAACCTTTTCATAAAAGTCTATGCACAAAATCCACAAACTAGGCCCTTTGTGCATCTAATTGAATTTAAATACCCAAATGGATTCCAAATCCAACCAAATTAAATATGTAAGTTTCATAACACTTATGTAACATATATAAATTAATTTGGTCCAAGAAAAGCCCTCTAAGCCCTTCTGTATGGAGTTGGCGTGTGGCCCTTTTCTAGAGGGCTTCCTCCAACTTCTTCATTCCTTTGGCCCTTTATAATTTCTCCAATGGACCTATTAATTATTATATCAGTCCTATAATACTTATAGTAGTCTTATAACACTTATAAGATAATAATAATTAATCATAAAATACATTATTTCAATTAGGTCCAATTTTGCAGAACATTTCTCAAAAGTTCCGCGGACAATTTTATTTGATCATAATTAATTAAACTCTTTAATTAATTATTATCTTATTCACTTCTCTACCTTTATAATAATATCAAATATTATTATCCTTGTTATTTTATCATTTTACCCTTTTCTCTATATGTGTGTGACCTATTGGGTTCCTGTCCATGTTGGCAGTATAATATGTAATTGTGAGTTCTATTCAAAACTCACATAATTTAAACTCCTTTAAATCATCTTATCAATCCCTATTGATACTTTTGATACATCATTATACAAGTCATGATTGGCCTCTAGCTAGGCATCATGACTACCCAAATGTCAGGAAAGTCATGTGGTTTGACTGTACCCTTCCATAGAAACAGTTACCATGCAATTACTCCTTTCACCACTCTTATCTCAATTAGATTCTGAGTATGGATTTCTGTCAACTCATATAAATCTAATTATGTATGTTCTATTAATTTAACCATTGTTCCTAAAATGCCCTTCATGGATCTCCATCCATCTGGGCATATTACTCTGGCCAGAGATTCTCTGAACAAGGCAATTATAAAATCATGTGAGATAACTTCCCTTGTTAAATCTGGGATGGTGAATCCTTTGTCAATCACTCAACTATCTTCAAGTAGGTCATGATATACCCAATCTCCTAACTATGTTCACTCCCAGTTGGAAGTAATCAGTTATGGAGTCAAAGTATACCACTTGCTACTTAAGATAACTTTGGTGATCTCAAGTCTAAGGATACTTGCACAACCGCTATGAAGAGATTCCTCACTGACATAGATTTAATATCCATGTGAGGATTCTCTATGCAGGTCTCCAATGAACTTGTTCTTCTAACAAGCATCCACATGTTAGCTTTGATTATCTTTCATAATCACAGTTATGAGAACCACTGCTTGAACCATTCAAGAAGCATAATATGTGCTAGTCTTTCCAAATTAATAATGTCCTATCTTGTTAATTCTATGACTAGGGATATTTAGATATTAAGACATTTGCATGCAATAGACATCTCACATCATGAACACCTTCATGATTGCCTTTGCACTGTGTTTATAATATCTAGGACTTCATTTATTAATTTAAGATTTACAAACTCAAGTATTCAAACATAGCATTAATAAATGAATGATGCCTTTTATTAAGAATATAAATTTCATACATATGAAAAACATCCCTATTACATGGCCTCTAGGGCATACTCTCTAACACTTAAAATGAGCCTAATTAAACTTGCATGTTTTAAGTAGAATTTTATTTGACTAAGATTAAATTAAAATGAGAATTTCATATAAAGTATGGGATAAGTGATAAATTATTTTGTTATTATATCAATTGCATGAAAATAAAATTTAATATTATAGTTTAGTATTATTTGAGAGTATAATTGAAGTAAAAAGTATTAATTTGGGGTAAATTTATAATTATGGAATTTTATGGGTCAATTGTGAATAGAAGAATAAATTAAGAGGGTAATTTAAAAAAATAGGAAGGTTGATTTAAGAAAAAGATTAAATGGTGGAGTCAATTTATAGCAAGCAAAAAAGTGTGTTATGGTGTGACATGCAAAGTTTGGAAGGACTAATAAGGATATTTTCCATGTCACTATATAATAAAGATTTAAAAGAGGAGAAAGATGTGTGTGACATGGATGGTTTGGCCATTTGGGAGAAGAAAACCAGAAAATACTTCCTCTCATTTTCTTTCAATGTCTTTGAATCTTTTTCATGTAATTTAAGTGATAATTCATGTTGGTTAATTAAAGGCAATTAAGTGTACAACTTTAAGGTAAATAATCTCTACTAAATTTCATCTTCTTTTTTTCTTTTTCTTTCTCAATTTGTTGAAGTAATGGTTGAGTATGGTGCTGGAATTTTAATTAAATGATGATGTTGGTTGTAAAGGAGAAGAGGAGAGTAGAAAAATCAAAAGAAAAGGAGTTGCCAGAGATTGAAAGCAAAAGGGGATTTTAGCCAAAGGTATGGGATGACAGTCTTCCTATTTATTTATGGCTGTATTGGTAGAATTATGTTGTGAATGTCCTAAAATTTGAGTAATTAAAGAGATGATAATACTTAAGAAGTGTACATGCAAGGATGAGATGAAAACCTCTAGACCTAGTGTTTGAACTTTTATCATAAGTTAAAATAGAAATCTCTAATTGTAACCATTAAAATTTCTAAAGTTATACAAGACATATACCTACAAGATTGTACAAGGAATCTAGCCTTAATTCTGATTCTAAATAATTTTTATGATTTATTGAATGTTAAGTGAACTGTTAATTTCGGTTCTGGAATAGTTTGTGGAAAAAATTGAGATATTTGTGTGTACAATGATCAGAATGACATGAGCTTAATTCCTATACAAAATAAATCCTAAATTCACATTTTGTATGAAGGAAGTATAACTTAAAAATGTATGTAAGCATGTCAAATGTTGACTTGAAATTCGTAGGTATTGGATGTACTATTAGGGAACAGACTTTAGTAATTTGAGCACAACTTTTGGTAAAATTTTTAAATTGTTACAAAGTAAAATTCTGCTAACACTAGAGACTAAGAAGTACAACTTTGATGAAGACATATTGGTCTAATTCCTTCTTCATTACCTTATAAATTTTTATATGTGGAAATAAACATTATTTTGGTTCTATGAACAACCTATAGTTTTTTTCAAATATCTCGAGCTATAGATACAATATTAAGGTGAATTTTAATGCTTTGGAAACTAGACACATATGGGAATAAGATTGTAGAAGGTCATTTAGCCTAAAAATGACATTTTCAAAATTATAAGTAGGTCACAAGTTGGGTCTGGAATGCTGCCCTATGTAGATTTTTAATTTATTTTACCTTATGTTTTTTTTAAACAGTTAAGTTAAATATGTGTCTATGTGAATACATAATGATTTGGATATGGCATGCGATATGACTATTAAAAAAGGGTTATATGTATACATATACATTCACACATGCACATAGGTAAAGATTATTGATGAATATATATATATATATATATATATATATATATATATATATATATATATATATATATATATATATATATATATATATATATATATATATATTTGTAATTAAATTTTTACATGATTGTTAAATGCAAGATTAATTTTATGTATGAAATCCTAGGATGAGTCAGTGTATATTTTGACATGTACCTATACTATGAAATAAGAAAAATAATAGTATGACCATGTCACAGGTAATGTCTTATAGATAACATGTTAAGGTATCTATTAAAATAATTTATGTTCAATTGACAAAACATTGAAATGTTAAATGGCAAATTGGTTACATGTATTTATATAAATTAGAGATTTTGGATCTTTTTACATGATCATATACCTAAGTTGTGTTATATTGGAAAGTTATAAGAATGAGGCCTGACTTAGGTTGAGCACTTAAATAGGTTTGAAATATTAATTGATTGTCATGTTATGATCAAGCTATATATGATGACTAATGATAACACAATAAAAAATAAACTATGTGAATCAATATATATAAACTTTGTATACATAGTTAAACTATAGTAATAATATATCTACACTATAGTTATATGTATGCAAATTGATTTAATTAAGTGCAAGTATGGTATATGAAAACAAAATTAAACAAAGTATTGCCTGCAATTAGAGTTCAATTATGGATAGATAGGTGCCTATAGGGATTTTGCAGCTGCTATAGTCGACTTGTTTAGGTCTAAAGTACAGTTGATCCTATGGGATCATAAACAGCCATTTAGGTTGTTAGTTGACCCCGATTGGGTCCATTTGATCGGTCCACCGTACAGACGATCCTTTAGGGTCCATAGATCTGATATCCTCAGATATCCACTATTTTGATACCCTCAGGTATCCATCATTCCCATTATCCACCTTTAGAACTTAAGCAGGCTATGTTACATTATAAATACATCATAAATGGTTACAGTATAACAAGGCATATAAATTATGAAATATTTTTTTAACTAAGTTGTCCAATGCATGTATCTTATTCTTATGTTTACATATATGTACAGAACATGTTATGAAATGTTGAATTTATGGAGACTACTTGAATGCAAGAATACATTGCTGATCAATAACATTTTTACATTTATCATATGCTTATCATTTATATATTATTTTAAATGTTCTATAAATTTTGTATGATTTACTGAACCTGAAGATCATTGTGAGTGGTTGTCCTTCACTTTTATTATCCCCACTAAGTTGTGCAGCTTAGCACGAGTTATCTTGATCTATGTTGGTTTTTAGTAGTTAAGGCTTTTGCACAGGAACATTCTCTGCATTAGGACAGGCCGACACCAGTCTATAAGAGTTAATATAGAAATTTTGATTAATTTTGTATAGTTCCTTACATGTTTAATATGTATAAAGTTTATATTAGATATGTATGTCATATGGAGGTTAAGGTTGTAATAAGCTCTTAGTGAGAATGCTAGTATATGCATGCATCTAGAAGCTAGAATGACTTTATTCAAATGTGCTGGAATGCTGAATGCTATGCATGATAGTGAAATGACTAAGATAGTTAAATCTAGTATGATTAAGATAATGGGTTGCATAATGAGTCATTGTGCTTATTCAAAATGAAATGTACATGAAAGATGTGAGAAGCCTAATTAGAATACAAGTTATATGATTAGACGGATCAGGTGACATGAATGCATGTAGATGTTAATCGAGTTAATTGCTTAATATAACATAACTTAAGTTGACTTCATAACATATGATAGAGATACTGGATTAGGGTGTTTCATTTTGGTATCAGAGCATGGTTTAGTCTTTTCTGGCCAATTTGAGTATAGGATTTTATAATATGAGATAGTGTTGTGTTGGCCTAATGCAAAAGTTTTGATTTTCTTATAGATTAAAGATGGAGAATTCCTCTAGGGATGCTATAGAAAAATCGACTGAATGCAATTTGTCGGTTAGATCAAATCCTTCTAATCAAGTGACTTCATCATCATATCAAAATGAAATTCTTGCTGCGGTTCCTAGAGAAGCCTTGTTGAAAATTTCTCAGGATATAGCCCAGATTCTGTAAAGAATGACTATGCCTAAAGCTCTAATATTTAAAATTAGGAAGCATGGGGCACAATAATTTATGGACACTAATTTAGAATAATTTGAAGACGCTGAGTTCTAGTTGGAAAGGCTGGAGAGGATATTTGATGAAATTAACTGCCCTACAAATCACAAGGTATCTTGTGTTGTGTCCTTACTTCAAGGCATGGCTTATGATTGGTGGAAGCTGATATTAAGATAACCTCAGTTACCCGACCCACTTACCTGGGAATTCTTTGAGGGGGAGTTTAGAAAGAAATATGTTACTAAGGCTTACAAGGAGGAAAAATTGAAGCAATTTCTAAATCTGAGATAAAAAGCTCTATTTGTGGCTGAATATGAAAAAGAATTTAGCCGGTTATGTAAGTATGTTCCCAATGAGATGTTGACAGAAGTCTTTAAATGCAGACACTTTGAAGATGGGTTGAATGATTGAATTAAAGAAAAACTATTTGGATTTACATCTTTGAATGTGGTGGATTTTAATCAACTGGTTATGACTGCCATGAAAGTTAAAAAGCATGAGATAGCTAAAGGAGAGAGGGAGCACAAAAAAAGTGATTCTAGGGGAGGATCTTCCACTGGAAAAATATTTAGAGGAGCTCAATGAGGTTAGCCTGCAGAGTCTATTTTTAGTTCTACTAATAAAGGAAAGAAACACAAGTCCTCAGCCAAGTCTAAATCTGAGAAGGAAGCTTTAGGAAGATAGAGTGGGGGTTAAACACGTGAATGTCCACATTGTTTTAGGCACTATTGGGGTAACTGTAGGAAACTGGCTGGAAAATGCTTTAGATGTGGTAATGCTGATCATTTTATGGCAAATTATCCTTTGAAATGAAATCAAGGTTTTAAAAAATAGGGTAGTAGGGAAGCTTCTAATACACCCCCATCTGGTAGAGGTAGAGGTAGAGGAAAGGGTGGATCAACTCATCATGGGTCCCAGTCTCAGAATGTGTCTGAATCAATTTATAGACCTCTTGCATAAGTGGTTTCTAACCGGGCTTATGGAATGAAACTCGGGAGGAACATAATGCTCCAGAAGTTATAGATGATACTTTTTCTCTCTATAATTGTGACATGCATGCACTTATTGATCCTGGCTCTACTCATTCATATGGTATTGGGGATTTGGGTACATATAGGTTTAAAATACAACAGTTAGATTTTAATGTATGTGTGACTAGTCTATTGGGGCATAGTGTAATTGTTAATAAAGTGTGTAAAGACTGTCCTATAGTAGTTAAGGGGAGAGAGTTTCTAGCAGATTTGATTGTGTTGCTATTTCATGAGTTTGATGTAATTCTGGGAATGGATTGGTTATCCAAGCATCATGCTGTCATGAATTGTGAAATGAAAATAGTAACTCTTAGGGATGAAGAAGGAAAGGAAGTGGTAGTAGAAAGTTGTTGTTCTAATCCACTAACTAATGTTATATCAGCAATACAAGCTAGATGTGAAGCATTTTTAGCTTTAGTCCTTGACTCAAAAAGGGATACAATGAAGCTTGAGAATATACTGATTGTGAATGAATTTCTAAAAGTATTTCTTAAGGAATTACCTGGTCTTCCTCCAGAAAGAGATGTTGAGTTATCTATTGATCCATTACCTGGTATAACCCTGATCTCCAGGGCATTATACATAATGGATCCATCGAAATTGAAAGAGTTAAAGGTTCAATTACAGGAATTGTTAGACAAAGGCTTCATCAGACCTAGTGTGTCATCTTAGGGTGCTCCAATTTTATTTGTTAAGAAGAAGGATGGGTCTATGAGAATGAGTATCGATTATAGATAGTTGAACAAAGTGACAGTGAAGAATAAATATCCTTTGCCTCGAATTGAGGATTTGTTTGATCAATTGAGTGGTGCTAGTGTGTTTTCAAAGATAGACTTACGATAAGGTTATTATCAGCTCAGAGTAAAGGATGGGGATGTTTTTAAAACTGCATTTAAAACCCAATATGGACATTATGAATTCTTAGTTATGCCATTTAGGTTGACTAATACACCTGCTGCATTCATGGATCTCATGAATAGGGTATTCAGACCCTACTTGGATAGATTTGTTGTAGTGTTTATTGATGACATATTAGTTTACTCCAGAAATGAAGCTAAACACGCTGAACATCTGAGAATTGTATTGCAAACTTTGAAAGAAAATCAGTTGTATGCCAAATTGAGTAAACATGACTTATGGCTTAAGGAAGTTTCCTTCCTAGGTCATGTTGTATCTGCTGAAGGTGATAGGGTTGATCCAAATAAAATTAAAGCTATTGTTAATTGGAGACCACCCAGGAATGTACACGAAATTAAAAGTTTTCTTGGGTTGTTAGGTTACTATTGTCATTTTGTGAAGGGTTTTTCTGTCATTGCTTCACCCCTCACTAGCTGTTAAGGAATAATATTAAGTTTGAATGGTCTGATCATTATCAAGCAAGCTTTGAACGATTAAAGAAGATGTTGACTGAAGCTCCAGTGTTAACTTAACCTATGTCGGGGAAAGAGTATGCAATGTACAGTGATGCTTCTAAGGTTGGTTTGGGTTGTGTATTAATGCAAGATGGTAAAGTTGTAGCTTATGCATCTAGACAGTGAAACTGCATGAGCAAAACTACCCGACTCATGATCTAGAACTAGCAGTTGTGGTATTTGCTTTAAAGATTTGGCGACACTACTTGTATGGGGAAAAATGCAGGATTTATACTGATTATAAAATCCTCAAATACTTGCTTACTCAGAAAGAACTTAATTTGAGGCAGAGAAGATGGTTAGAACTATTCAAAGATTATGATTATATAGTTGACTACCACCCAGGAAAAGCGAATGTGGTTGCTGATGCCTTGAGTTGTAAGAGAATGGCAATATTGATGTTAAAACAATGCAGATGGAAATTTGCATTGGATGGTACATTACTAGCACAGCTTAAAGCTAAGCCTATGGTTAGGCAAACAATGATAGATGTTCAGAAGGATGATAAAAAGTTACAACAGATTGTGAAAGCAGTTTGTGAAGGAGATCAATCAGATTTTTCAGTCAAAGAAGATGGTGATGTATACTACCATAACAGGTTGTGTGTTCCTTATAACAAAAATGTGCAAAGAATATTGTTGCATGAAGCACATAATACTTCATTTACTATGCATCCAGGTGGGAACAAGATGTATCAAGAGTTGAAACAATTTTACTGGTGGCTTAGCATGAAGAAGGATATTATTGAATATGTTTCTAAATGTTTAACATGTCAACAAGTGAAAGCAGGACATCGGTTTCCTTCAGGTCTTTTGAATACCATTCCAGTTTCACAGTGGAAGTGGGAAGACATTACTATGGATTTTGTTACTGGTTTGCCTCTTACTCAAAGAAAATATGATTTTGTCTGGGTAATAGTGGATAAGTTAACAAAAGTAGCTCACTTTATACCAGTTCAAATAGATTATCCTATGGATAAACTTGCAGAATTGTATGTGAATGAGATTGTACGGTTACATGGTATACCGGTATCCATAATTTCGGATCGAGATCTAAGGTTTACCTTGAGATTTTGGTAGAGTTTGCAACAGGCCTTGGGAACACAGCTCAAGTATAGTACATCTTTTCATCCTCAAACGGATGGAAAATCTGAAAGGGTTATTCAAGTTCTAGAAGATATGAAGAGGGGAAGTGCTTTGGAGTTTTCTGAAAGTTGGGACAAATATGTGGTCTTAATGGAATTTGCCTACAATAATAGTTATCAGAAGAGTATTCAGATGGCCCCATATGAGGCTCTGTATGGAAAAAATGTAAAACTCCAGTTTGTTGGACTGAGCTATCCGAAGGTAGAATAATCGGTCCTGACGTTGTTAGGGATATAGAGAAAAAAGTTCAAGTTATCAAGCAGAGGCTGAAAGAAGCTAGTGATCGACAGAAATCTTATGCTGACTTAAAAAGAAAGGATATTGAGTATCAAGTGGGTGACAAGGTGTTTTTGAAGGTATCCCCATGGAGAAAAGTGCTTAGGTTTGGTAAAAAGGGGAAACTCAGTCTGAGATTCATTGGTCTATATAAAATTCTACAAAGAGTCGGACCAATGGCTTATAGATTGGCTCTTCGTATGGAATTAGCCAAGCTCCATGATGTATTTCATGTGTCTATGCTTAGAAGGTATTGCTCAGATGAATCTCATAAGCTGCAAGTTCAGGATATTCAAGTACAGCCAAATTTTATGTATGATGAGGGACTGAAAGAAATCCTGGCTAGGGAAATCAGGAAATTGAGGAACAAGCAGATCCCTTTGGTCAAAGTATGCTGGCAACATCATGGTGTACAAGAAGTAACTTGGGAGCCAGAGGCAGCCATGAGAATGCAATATCCTCAATTGTTTGAATCAGGTATGAATTTCGAGGATGCAATTCCTTAAGGGGGAGAGATTTGTGAGGCCTCTAACATAACCCTAATTAAAATTGCATGTTTTAAGTAGGATTTTATTTGACTAAGATTAAATTAAAATAAGAATTTCATATAAAGTATGGGACAAGTGATAAATTATTTTATTATTATATCAATTACTTGAAAATAAAATTTAATATTATAGTTTAGTATTATTCGAAGGTATAATTAAAGTAAAAAGTATTAATTTGGGGTACATTTGTAATTATGGCATTTTAGGGGTCAATTGTGAATATAATAATAAATTAAAAGGGCAATTTAAAAAAAAAAAGATTAAATGGAAAGGTTGACTTAAGAAATAGATTAAATGGTGGGGTCAATTTATTGCATGTAAAAAAGTGTGTGTTCATGGTGTGACATGCAAAGTTTGGAAGGACTGATAAGGACATTTTCCATGTCACTATATAATAAAGATTTAAAAGAGGAGAGAGATGTGTATGAGGTTGATGGTTCGGCCATTTGAGAGAAGAAAACCAGAAAATACTTCCTCTCATTTTCTTTCAATATCTTTGAATATTTTTCAAGCAATTTAAATGATAATTCATGTTGGTTAATTAAAGGAAATTAAGTGTACAAATTTAAGGTAAATAATCTCTACTGAATTTCATCTTCTTCTTATCCTTTTCTTTCTCAATTTTTTGAAGTAATGGTTGAGTATGGTGCTGGAATTTTAATGAAATGATGATGTTGGTTGTAAAGGAGAAGAGGAGAGTAGAAAAATCAAAGGAAAAAGAGTTGCTAGAGATTGAAAGCAAAAGGGAATTTAGGCCAAAGGTATAGGATGAGAGTCTTTCTATTTGTTTGTGACTGTATTGGTAGAATTATGTTGTGAATGTCTTGAAATTTGAGTAATTAAAGAGATGATAATACTTAAGAAGTGTACGTGCAAGGATGAGATGAAAACCTCTTGACCTAGTGTCTGAACTTTTATCATAAGTTAAAATAGAAATCTCTAATTTTAACCATTCAAATTTATAAAGTTATACAAGACATATAACTACAAGACTGTAGAAGGACCTAGCCTTAATTCTGCCTCTAAATAACTTTTATGATTTATTGAATGTTAGGTGAACTGTTAATTTTGGTTCTAGAACAATTTGTGGAAAACTTGAGATATTTATGTGTACAATGATCAGAATGATATGAACTTAATTCCTATGCAAAATAGAATACTAAATGCACATTTTTTATGAAGGAAGTATGACTTAAAAATTTATGCAAGCATGTCAAATGTTGATTTGAAATTCGTAGGTACTGGATGTACTGTTAAGGAACAGACTTTAGTAATTTGGGCATAACTTTTGGTAGAATTGTTAAATTTCTACAATGTAAAATTTTGGTAACATAAGAGATCAGGAAGTACAACTTTGATGAAGACATACTGGTCTAATTTCTTCTTCATTTTAGCCTATAAATTTCTATATGTGGTAATAAACATTATTTTGGTTCTATGAACAACCTATAGTTTTTTCTCTAATATCTCGAGCTATAGGTAATATATTAAGGTGAATTTTGATGTTTGCAAACTAGACACATATAGGAATAAGATTGTAGAAGGTCATTTAGCCTAAAAATGACATTTTCAAATTCATAAGTGGCTCACAAGTTGGATCTAGAATGCTGCCCTGTGCAGATTTTTAATTTATTTTACCTTATGTTGTTTTTAAACAGTTAAGTTAAATATGTGTCTATGTGAATACATAATGATTTGGATATGGCATCAGATATGACTATTAAAAAGGGTTATATGTATACATATACATTCATACATGCACATAGGTAAATATTATTGATGAAGATACATATATATATATATATATATATATATATATATATATATATATATATATATATATATATATATATATATATATATATATTTGTAATTAAATTTGTACATGATTGTTAAATGCAATATTAATTTTATGTATGAAATCCTAGGATGAGTAAGTGTATATTTTGACATGTACCTATGCTATGAAATAAGAAATATAATAGTATGACCATGTCACAGGAAATGTCTTATGGATAACATGTTAAGGTATCTATTAAAATAATATATGTTCAATTGACAAAACATTGAAATGTTAAATAGCAAATTGGTTACATGTATTTATATAAATTAGAGATTTTGGATCTTTTTACATGATCATATACCTAAATTGTGTTGTATTGGAAAGTTCTAAGAACATGGCATGACTTAGGTTGAGCACTTAAACAGGTATGAAATATTACTTGATTGTCATGTTATGATCAAGCTATATATGATCACTAATGATAACACGATAAAAAAAAACTATGTGAATCAATTTACATAAACTTTATATACATAGTTATACGATAGTAATAATATATCTACACTATAGTTATACGTATGCAAGTTGATTTAATTAAGTGCAAGTATGGTATATGAAAACAAAATTAAACAAAGTATTGCCTGCAATTAGAGTTCAATTATGGATAGATAGGCGCCTATATGGATTTTGCAGCTGCCACAGTCGTCTTGTTTAGGTCTAAAGTACCGTTGATCCTATGGGATCATAAACAACCATTTGGGTTGTTAGTTGACCCCGATTGGGTCCATTTGACCGGTCCACCGTACAAATGACCCATTTGGGTCAATAGATCTGATATCATCGGATATCCACTTTTTGATACCCTCGAGTATCCACCGTTCTCGTTATCCACCTTTAGAACTTAAGCAGGCTATCTTACAGCATAAATACATCATAAATGGTTACAGTATAACAAGGCATATAAATTATAAAATATCTTGTTTAACTGAGTTTTCCATTGCATGTATCTTATTCTTATGTTTACATATATGTATAGAACATTTTATGAAATGTTGAATTTATGGAGACTACTTGAATTCAGGAATACATTGCTAATCAATAACATTTTTACATTTATCATATGCTTATCTTTTATACATTATTTTAAATGTTCTATAAATTTTGTATGATTTAATGAACCTGATGATCACTGTGAGTGGTTGTGCTTCAATTTTATTATCATCACTAAGCTGTGTAGCTTAGCACGGATTATTTTGATCCGTGTAGGTTTTGGTAGTCAAGGCTTTTTAATTAGAACGTTCTCTGTATCAGGACAGGCCGACACCAGTCTATAGGAGTTGATGTAGAAATTTTGATTAATTTTGTATAGTTCCTTACATGTTTAATATGTATAAAGTTTATATTAGATATGTATGTCATATGGAGGCTAAGGTTGTAATAAGCTCTTAGTGAGAATGCTAGTATATACATGCATCTAGAAGCTAGAATAACTTTATTCAAATGTGCTGGAATGCTAAATGCTGTGCATGATAGTGAAATGACTAAGATAGTTGAATCTAGTATGATTAAAATAATGGGTTGCATAATGAGTCATTGTGCTTATTCAAAATGAAATGTACATGAAAGATGTGAGAAGCCTAATTAAAATACAAGTTATATGATTAGATGGATCAGGTGACATGAATACATGTAGATGTTAATCAAGTTAATTGCTTAACATAACATGACTTAAGTAGACTTCATATCATATGATAGAGATGCTGGATTAGGGTGTTTCAATAAGAATCTTCTATGGATGGTGTACAATAGATTGTTAATGGTTGATGCAATGGTTGTATTTCTTGCATCTCTCTCCTTAAATCTTCCATTTTTGCTCTTAAAAGAATCAATTCATAAAGTTGGACAGAACCATGTGACATTTGAAAATGCCTTAAAATCTTCTTGTAAAGAATAACACCAAATAACAAATAAAAAAATAAAAATAAAATCTCTGACTAACTCAACTAAAGATATTAAATAAGCAACACTGTTATTCCTCGGCAATGGTGCAAAAAACTTGGTTGGTGTTTAGCAAGTGCACTAGATCAGCTAAGTACTACAGGGGAATATATTTAAGACCCCAAGAATATTAAACCCAAGGGAACATGGATTGCTAAGTAAAATATCTATAATTAAGCGAAAGTAATCTAAGATATTCTCCAAGTTTTATAAAATAATTAAAAATTGAACTAAACTAAATTAACAATTAAGTAAATTAAAAACTAAGACAAGACTAAAATAAATTAAATGTAGAGCAAAACTTAAATAATGAACAACATCAATAGCTAAAACACATATGCTAAAGGACTATCCTCCTTACCTTTTACTGATAATGACTCAATTCTAGATAACATATGTTGTATGGAAATTTGATTAAAGACATATATCTTGCTCAGAATATCATTTTAGAATATTAAATCCTCTATTAAGAATAATTTAATACCTAGCATGCAAATTGGGTTTTTAAACTCCTAAACCTTCGTTAAATTCTCTTTTGAAAAATATAACTCCAGCTCTTTCTTAATTAAAATTTTAAGCCTAATTAACTCATAAAGAACAAATTATTGTCTTAGTTTTCAGAACACAAAAACACATTGACATGAGTAAAATAAGTTAAGAACATGCATATCATTAATTTAAGTCTAAATTAACATTCAATCATCTATTTGAAAACTAAATATCAATTCAACCATAACCAAAGATAAGATTTAGCATAAGAATTAAGAAATAACAAAGTTTTATTGAAATTAAGCTCAAATTAGAGTCATTACAATAAAAGAATAAGAGTTCAATTTTCCCTCAACAAAAGTAAAGAATTACTCACCACAATGAAAGAAAAATTAAAATAAATAAATACTATACTCATAAAGCTTCAAACATGCTTTTTATGTCTTCACAAAATAGTAGAGTACTTCTTGGAAAACCTTAAGAGAATTAACCTACATAAATTCAAGAAGAAGAGAAAACTAAGTTTTTATTTACAAAGTAAAATGGACTAACTTCCTTCTAAAGTCAGTTTAGAATGCTTAAAAAGAATAAAATTGGAGAGTCCAGCCACCATCAAACTTCCTAAAATAGAGAACTCTGAAATTTATTGTAACTAGGAACACATGCCTTGATAGGGTTTATTTTCACCCCCACCAAGGATTTTCTCTTTGTGAGATTGCCTTATTCCTCGATAGGGTTCATTTTCACCCCTACTGATGTGATCTTCTTTACTTCCTTTTCATTAGCACTTTGATATGGTTGAATTTAACCCCTACTGAGGCATTTTCCTCTGGATTGAAATGCTACAGTTCATCCTCTAGGGATCTCGATTGGGTTGATTTTTAACCCTACTAAAGTGATTGACTTCGTTCTTTAAATATTCACCTATATGATACCAAAATGCAATTAAGAACACAAAAATCAAAGGCTTATAAAATTAAACACAAAACTAACTAAATTGACGCTAAAATAACTTTTAAACACATTACAAACAGACTAATAAATATAGTAATAATGCAAAGCTATCAAAAAGTTCAAAGAATTTAGAAATGAAGTAGAGAAATAACTTGGTAAGAGTATTAAGACATTAAATCAGATTGAGGTAGAGAATACTTAGGTTAAGAGTTTCAAGATTATCTTAGAGATAATGGGATTTTATCTCAATAGACTCCACCATATAAACCACAACATAATGGTGTATCTTAAAGGAGAAATCGAACACAACTAGACATGGTTCGATCTATGATGAGTCGAGCAAACTTGCTGAAGTCTTTTTAGGGATATGGACTACAAATAATTGGTTATACTTTAAATAGAGTTCTTCATAATTCGGTTGATGTTACTCCATATGAGATGTGAAATAACAAGAAACCCACAATTTCTCATATGAAGGTATGGGGTTGTCGTGCTTATGCAAAGGGGATAATAATAGACAAGCTAGATGCTAAGTCTGACAAATGCTTATTTATGGGATATCCAAAAAGAAACATTTGGATATTACTTTTAGCATCCATTAAAACAAAAGGTGTTTATTTCAAGGCATGTCGTCTTTTTAAAAAAGGAGTTTCTTCTATGAGAGGATAGTGGGAGTAAAATCAAACTTAGAGAAGTTTAAGATTCACAAATAGAAGCAAATCAACTAATTAAACCAAAGACTAAATCTCATAGTGATGAGATTATAGTTGAACCTAATTATACATAACATCCTAAAAGGTCTACTAAGATACAGTTTATCCTTATAAGATATAGATTTCACATTGACTCAGATTGGAAAGTAATTATAGTAAAAGACAATGAGCCTACAAGCTATCAAGAAATTTTAAATAGTTCGGAACGTGATTTATTACTTAAGGCTATGCAATCCAAAATGGACTCCATGTATAAAAACAAAGTATGGACTTTGAATTAACCACCGCAAGGGATAAAACCTATAGAGTGCAAATAGGTGTTTAAGAAAAAGATCAATGTGAAAGGTAATATACTTACCTATAAAGCTTGCTTAGTAGCAAAAGTCTATTGTCAAAAATAAGGAATTGACCTTGATGAAACTTTTTCACCTGTAATAATGCTTAAGTCTATAAGAATAATTTTAGCCATTGCTGCTCATTATGATTATGAGATTTGACATATGGATGTGAAGAAAACTTTCTTAATTGTAAATCTTACTAAGGATGTGTACATAACACAACCTGAGCATTTCATATTAGGAAACAATGAAAAGGTATGCAAGCTTCAATGATCTAGCAATGGATTCAAGCAAGCTTTTAAGAGCTAGAACATCATATTCATTGAGACAATACAAAAGTTTGGTTTTCACAAAATACGGATAAACCTTATGTATATAAGAAGGTTAGTAGGTGTCCAATATTCTTTCAAGTTCTAAATGTGGATGACATATTGATCATGGGAAATGACATCTCTCTTATTGAGTGAGTTAAAATATGGTTGTCCAAGCAATTCTTAATGAAAGACCTTAGAGAAGCATCCTACATTCTAGGAATTTAGATCTACAGAGATAGATCCAATAGGTTGCTAGGTCTTTCTTAAAGTATATACATAAATAAAGTATTAAAGAGGTTAAATGTTGATCTTCTTAAGAAAGGTTTATACCCATGGTGCATGGGAAACACCTTTCTAAATCTATGTGTCTAAATACATTAAAGGATACAGAGATCATGGATATAATACCATATGCATTTGAAATTGGCTTTATCATATATACTATGCTATATACATGTCTAGATGTATCATTTTCTTTGAATGTCACAAGCAAATTCCAATTAATTTTAAAGAGGAATATTGGGCAGCAATCAAGAATATCCTTAAGTACTTGAGAAGGACTAAGGATGTATTCTTAGTATATGGAGAGGGTGATTTATAGATAAATGGGTATATTGGTTCCAGCTTTTAGTTTGATATGATGACTATAAACCATAGTCTGGTTTTATGTTCATAATGGGACGAGGAGCAATTAGTTGAAAAAGTTCCAAACAAAAAATAACTGCTGATTCCATAACATAAATTAGTAAATTGCTACTTTGAAGGTGGCCAAATAAGCAGTATGGATCAAGAATTACATATTTTAACTAGGAGTGGTACCTAGCATTGTTGAGCTAATAACCTTATATTGTGACAACAATTGAGTCATTGCACAAGCAAGGAAACCATGGTCTCATCAGTAATACAAATATGTTCTCAAGCGCTGCCATCTTATTAGGGAGATAATAGCTAGAAATGATGTGAAGATAGATAGGATCCATACAGATGATAATGTGATGGATCTCTTCACTAAGGTACTTACCCAAAACAAGTATAATCACCATCTGAATAATATATGCTTAAGATATATAAGTGATTGGCTTTAGTGTAAATGGGAGATTGTTGGAGAGCATGCCCTAGAGCCTATGTAGATAGGGATGTATTTTATGCATATGAACTAATTTTATTTATGAGATGGTAACATTCATCTATTAATGCTATATTTAATTACATGTGTTTATTTAATCTTAAATTAATAAATGAAGTCCTTGGTATTATAAACACGGTGCAAAGGCAATCATAAAAGAGTTCATGATGTGAGATATCTATTACATTTAAATTTGTTAATACCTAAATATCCCTATTATAATATTAACAAGATAGGACATTATTAATATAAATATACTAGGTCATGTTATGCTTTTTCAAAGGTTCAAGCAGCGAATCTCATAACTCTTATCATGGGGGATGATCAAAGCAAATATGTGTATGCTTGTTAGAAAAACAAGTTAATTGGAGTCTTACCATGAGAATCTCTATAAGGATATTAAATTTCTATCAAAAAGGAATCTCTTCATAGCAATGGTGTAAATATCCTCGGACTTAAGATCATCAAAGTTATCTAAAGTAGTGAGTGGTATACTTTAACTCTATAACTATTTACCTCCAACCGAAAGTGAACATAGTGAGGAGGTTGGATATATCATGACTTACTTGAACGTAGTTGAGTAATCAATAAAGGATTCATCATGCCAAATTTATTAAGTGAAGTTATCTCACCTAATTCTATAATTGCCTTGTTCAGAGAATCTCTGGCTAGAATAGGATCCAAGGAGGATAGGGATCCACAAGGGGCATTTTGGAAATAATGGTTAAATTAATAGAATATACATATTTATGTTTATTTTATTTGACATAAATCCATACTCATAATCTAAATGAGATAAGTGTGGTGAAAGGAGTAATTGCACTGTAATTGTTCTATGGAAGGGTATTGTCAAAACCATTTGACTTTTCTAACATACTCAGAATCAAAACCATTTAGGTAATGATGTTTAGCTAGAGGCCTCTTATGACTTGTATAATAATTTATCATGAATATCAATTATAAATTAATAAAATTTTTTAAAAGATTTTAAATCATAAGAGTCATAGTTCAACTAGGACTCTTGGTGAATAGTCCCAGTTCGACTATAACTCTTAGTTACATATTATACTACCAACATGGACATGAACCCAATAGGTCACACACCTAGAGAGTAAGGGGAAAATGATAAAATAACAAGGATAATAATATTTGATATTATTATATGAGTGGAAAAATAAATAGGAAAATAATTAATAAAATAGTTTAATTAATTATACATATGAAGAAAAGTTCATTGAGCTTTTTGAAAATGTTCTACAATAACGAACCTAATCAAAATATTATATTTTAGAATGAAATATTATTAGAAAATAAATTTTATAGGACTAAAATAATATTAATGGGTCTATTGGAGAAATAACAATTAGCCCAGAAAATTAGTTTCTACACTTTACCGAACAAAGGCTTCTATGCAAAACCTAAACAAAAGGCTTTAAAGGCATAACTTTTAGACCAAAATAAAATAAATATGTTTGATAAGTTTTATGGAGCCGATTTATTTAATTTGGTTGGATTTGGAGTTGATTTGTGTAATTAAATCAAAGTCTGTGCAGAAGGTCCCATTTTGTGGGCTTCTTAATAATGTCCTTTATAAAAGGACGTGGACTGAATTTCAATTAGGCCTAAATTAATTCATTAAATTCCATCAGCCCATTTGGTTTTTCTCTATAATTTTTAGTATCTTAATCCCATTAGAAGTGTGCTTTTAATGTAGTTATAAAAGCCTAACACAAGTGGGATTAGATAATTAAGTCTTATGTTTTAACTCATCTTTTTCCTTAGCCATATTCTCTTACTAGCTTCTAAGGAATTTTGGCCACCTTGATTTTCCAATTTGATTGGTTTATTTAAAACTTCTCTGGTGTGGATTATGATTGAAGGTGTTCTAGTTTGGACACTATGATTTGTGACAACCTGGTGTAAAGGAAACTCAATTGTTCAATAGCCCTCATAGTTGATTTTCCTTTATTTTCTTAGACAAATATTGTAAATTCATGGCATGATCCTTTTAATTGGATAAAAATTTTAAATTTTGCATATGTATAAGATGTATGTAACTAGTTAGAATTCTAATAATACATCTTGAAGGTAACAAGATGTACCAATTTTTGAAATAATTCTATTGGTGGCCAATAATGAAACATGGTGTAGTGTACTATATATCTAGATGCTTAACATGCCAATAGATGAAAGACAACATCAAATCCATCTTGGTTTATTGAAGCACATTCTGATTCCATAGTGGAAATGGGATAATATTACTATAGCCTATAGAAAAAGAGTGATGCTATATTGGTAATAGTCGACAAGCTCAATAAATTGGCTCATTTGATATCAATCCAACTTGATTATCCTATGGATTGGTTAGTTAATTGTACATGGATAAGATTATTCGACAACATGGTGTGCCATTATTGACTGTTTTTAATCGAGACACCCAGTTTACATTAATATTTTTGTAGAGTTTACAAGCAACCTTAGGTACTTAGCTTTAACATAAATTTTCACCCACAAATAGATTGGAAGTCAAAGAGGTTATACAGATACTAGAGGAATGTTCAATATGTGTGTTATGGAATTTTCAAGTTGTTGGGATAATACATTCCTTTAATGAAATTTGAATAATACAATAATTATCAAAGTAGTATAGGCATGGAACCTTATAAAGCCTTATATTGTAAAAAGTATAAAACTCCGATATGTTGGAAAATGTTAAGTGAGGATTAATGTGCTACAAAATGGATGAGAAAACCCAATAGGTCTCACACCTATAAGGAAATGATATTTTGGTAAAATGAAATAATTAATAATATTTTATAGTATTATAGAATGAGAAAATAAATAAAAAAATTAATTAATTAAAGGAGTTTAATTAATTATTCATGCGTACAAAACTTTATATAGCTTTTTGTGTGTGGTCTACAATAATGGAATGGGCTAGTCCATTCTTACCCAAAATAAACTATTATTGGATTATAAGTATTATAAAATTGAAATAATTATATTAGATCACTTGGAAAATTAATTTTAAGGCCAGAATGAAAATCATCTATGTAGATGCTTACTAAGAGTGTATTCTACATAGAAAGCTAATAGAAGGCCTCAATCACATAATTTTTTTTTACAAAAATCAAATTAAATATGATCTATAAGTGTTATGGAACTCACATATTTAAGTTGGTTGAATTTGGAATTGATTTGGATAATTAAATCCAAATTCTCATAGAAAAACCTAGTGAAAGGGCCTATATGCATAGCCCTTATAGTAAAGGTTTATACTAGATTTAATTAAGCGAAATTAATTAATTAAAAGTTGATCTTGAATTAATTCTCCATCTATTTTGGAGCTCTAATTGTGTTATACTTGTGCTTTGTAACCTAAGGTGTAAAAGCGTAAGTTCAGTATAAATGTGATAGTAGAATTTCACTCATTCCTTCTCTCTATTCTCTAGTCAAATTCTCCCTAGACATAGAGGATTTTTCGTACCCTTTAACACCAAAACTTTTTTGGTTCTGTTACCTCTCCTCTAATGTGGATTAACATTTAAGGTGTGTAGACATCGATTCTTAAGGCAACTCGGATCAAAGTTACCTAATTAAAAATGTTGTTACATGTGTTATAAATGGAGAATGGAAGTGACGGTCCTTATCTTTGGTTTTCATAGATATTCAAGGGATTTTTTTTTAGGCTTTGGCCTTTTTCATTTTCCTAGAACTAAAAAAGAGTTTTAATTACAAAATTTAGGCTTTTTATTGATAGGGATTGTCTCTCATGATGAGAAGCCCTTCTATCACTAATTTTCCTTTGCTTGCTTATCACTAGCAAGCTTTTATGCTCTTCTGCTGGTCTATCGGTGACTTGCATTGACTAGTTCCCATTACTCACTAATTCACAGATGCAGGTTAGTTCAAGTTATGAAAAGAAGGGTGGCAGATTTCTAATTACCTTTCCAAGCTGAGTGGTGCTTTTCTGTAGGTGTTTTTTGCCTATTTTCCACATTTTTACAACTAGAAATATAAGGAAGGATTTTTTATTTCTATCTCAATCTGATCCAATAATAAATTGGATCGGGATGCATTTTAAATTTGAAAAAGATAAAGTTTAAGATGGTCGTTAACTCCATTTTTGGGTAAAATGAAAAATCCTACACAAAAGATGGATCTTTTTTTTGGAAAAAATTTCAAAAAAATGAGATTTTTTAGAGAGAGAGAAAAAAATTTTGGCTAAAAATACACCTTTTATTATTTTGTAACTATGAAATCAAAGGAGCAAGGGATATGAAGTACATTTCCCTTAGTTTTTATTACGATTAAACAAACTAAGGGTAATATTCTAGGCTAAATCTCTTATTCTCTGAGTTAAAAATTAATTGAATATTATATAAACAATTTCCTTGGGTATACTATTTGAATGTTAATTATAATTTCCATGATTTTATGTTATTTTGCATACTAGATATTTCTTTTAAATTTATTATGGCATGATTATCAAAAAATAATTAAAAAACCATGTAGAGATGTATGTTTTTAGGTCTTTTATCGATTAATTCAATTTTGTATTTTTTAATGTATTGAATCCTTGATTTCTTTTATTTTTAGCTTCTCATGATTTTAAAGAGAGTCATTTTATTCTTGTTTAAGAGAATGCTAGTTTAAAAAATGTCAGAATGTTATGTTCTAGACTCAGGGACTGCACTCAAGGTACGAGTCATGGGAATAAAGCATCTGCGATGCCCATCTCTCATTACGAGGGATGAGATGACATTACCTATAATGGCCAAAAATTTCAATATTCTTGAATATTATTTTTCAGGATATGAATAATATCTCTAGAGTGATATCGGGTATGATTACACTAGTATTAATGTATTGGATCCTATAAAAACTCTAGAGTTAAACGTGTTCGGGTGAGAGATATACCAAGATGGATGATCTTTTAGGAAGGTTTTAACTTGCATCATATGTGTTGTACTATTGGAAAATATGGATAAAATCAAGTCCAGTGGTATAATTTGAGATGAAATTGTGGTCGAATAGACCCTCAAAATAGATAGCAAATAATTTTCCTAGATCGTAATAAAGTTAACCACAAGTTTAACTGAGTTCAAAAATATTTAACAGACCTTCAAAATCTATTATGATCACATAAACCTATTAGAAATAGCCCAAATGAATTTCTAGGAGTGACAAATAATTTTTTTAATCACTTTGAATTTTTGAATTTTGGATCATTAAAATTGGTCTTTGGGCTTAAAAATAATGGTAGAGACCTCTAAAAAATTATCTGAATATATTAATTTACTAGAAATATTGTGGAGGATTATTTAATGGTGAAAAATTAATTTTATGGTGATTTTGAAAATCGAGTTTTTGGACCAGTTGAAAATGTTTTGATGCCCTAAAACTTAATGAAATGAACTCCAATTAATAAAAAATTTTAACCACATTTTAATTATAATATTTAGAATTTTTTTGGAATAATTTTTGTGTAAAAATAATATAAAAATGGATAAGCTAATTAAAAATTGACAAGTGGCACAATTATATCAATGCAAAGTGATTTTATTTGTCCAACCTTTAAACCACTGATTTTGGGGCTGAATTTTGGAAAGAATATTCACCTAAAACCTAGAATAATTTGGACAAAAATTAGACTAAAAAGGAACTCTACCTGTCCTTGAAAAATGTAACCCAAAACTTAGTAGAATTCCACCATATTTACTCGATTCAAGTTCTTCCACCATAATATTTCATACTCTGTCAATCGGAACCATTCTTATCATCTTTTAGCAACCCAAAAATTATTAAAATTTAAATTTGAAATGGAGGAAGTGCACGGAATTGTGAAAAGAAAGGTTTAAAGAAAAATTTAAAAAATTAAAGAAATGAATAATGCAAGAATTCGGCCAAGGTGGAGTTTATGGAAATTCAAGTGGAATCAAAGTATAAATGAAAGGAAAAGATAAAAAAGGAGGAGAAATCATGGATAGAGCTTGGAAAATAAGTGAGATGATGCCTAAACTAACTAATTTCATGTAAACCCTAATTATGTGTTTTAGGGATTTTGATGTAAATGATATTTGAATTTAAATTAAAGGTAGAATAATGAAATTAAATATCAAATAATTAATTTGGCATGAGAAATTGTATAAAAGAATAATTAAAAATGAGAAATGAGTTTAAACCACTATTACATCATTTAGAGAGAAACTGTTAAATCATATGGATTTTAATTCAAATTAATGGTAAATTAGTGAAATTAGATGATACATAATAGAATATTTGATGTCAATTATATGAAAACATAATTATGAATAATATGTTAGTTATGCAACCTATTATGTAATTTAAGGATATATTAAATAATGTTAGTTTAAATTCAAAATTAATGATAGATTATTGTAATTAAGGGAAAATTTATAAGATATATGATGCTAAATGCATGAGCATGTGATTAAAAAAGATACATTAGGTGTGGAACCTATTATGTAAATAAGGGAAATTAAGGTTAGAAAAAAAATTAAATAAATCTAAATTAGAATTATGATTAATATGGAAAGAAAACATGGTAGAAAGGTATTGGTGAATTAAAAAAACTTATATGCATATGAACTAATGATAGCCAAATGGTAAATTAAAGGAATGTGAAAGAATAAATGTTGGGAATGATGAACTAATTTAAGATATCTTGATAAAATGATAAAATAATATGAAATGAATGATGATTAGTGAAGAAAGTAATTGAATTGAAGTAAAAAACCATGTGGCCAAAGGGTAATATAAGGCATACCAGGTGATAATTTGATGATTAATTAAACATTTAACATAAATTAATATTATAATGATAAATGATCCTAGTATATGTGATTAAAACTCTAAATTACATTTAGACATAATGTGAATTAAATGGACATAATCTTGTCCACTTATGTATTTAGTGGCTATTAGTGTAATTTGAATTTGTATCATCATATGAAAGCTTGAAATGATCATGGGAACATGTAAGGCATAATAATGTATGAGAAAACATGGTATATGTATGTGAGCATGACATGGCTGAGTGGTAAATAATGTGATGTTCCACCATATTTGGATGATGTTACTCATGTTTCTTATGAATATTTACATGATGAGTATAAATGAATGAGAAATAAACAAATGAGAATGCTGGAATAATGTGAACAGTATGCAAAGTTATGTAAAGATATGACATAAGATGAACAAAAGTATTTGCCCTTAGTGTACAGTGGTTAATCCAAAATTTTTGGATATAATGGCTAGCTATAAGGATATATATCGCGGTAGAACCATAAGATAATTAATAGTTGAGATGTGCACATTAGACTGATAGTTGAAATATTTATCACACCAAGTGGTCACCTTAACACATTTTGGAGGCATTGATCATGCCAAGTGGTCACCTCCACTCATTCTGAAGTAGTAGATCACACCAAATGGTCACTTAAGTTCATTTTAGACCATTGGAGTCCTCATCTTGTATATTTGGTTCTAGGGTTTTCACTAAGCACGACTAGGGTAAAAATGTAATTATATAAAAAAATATGGACTAAACGGTAAATTATGCTTAAAATAAGGCAAATGCATGTTAAAATAGTGAATATAGTTAAAAATATAGTTAAGATAATAAAAAGGCAAAAAGTGTGATTATACGAGAAATTAGGTGTAGAATATAAATTTACATTAAAATATGATTAAAAGAGTTAAAATGGTCAAAAGGATAAAAATATAATTAAGTAAAGTTTCAGGCACCAAATCGTAATTTGCCATTATATAGGAAAAATCTAAGGACTAAAATGTAAATTTTGGGACTAAAATGGAATAAAGGTCAAAAGAAAGCAAAAGGGGTAAAATTAGTAAGAAATAACCAAATATGTGTTAAATATGAAGTTTAAGGACTAAATTAAAATTTTCACCTTAATTGAGAAATAAGTAAGAAAAAATGTAAACAAGTGGTAATAAGGATTAAATAGTAATTTGAAGAGTTAAAAGAGAAATTCTAAGATAAAGTAAGAAAAAATGTAAACAAGTGGTAATAAGGATTAAATAGTAATTTGAAGAGTTAAAAGAGAAATTCTAAGATAAAATATAATATTAGATAAATAAGGGTAAAAAGGATGAAAATGTATAGAAATAAGGTCAATAGTGGCTAAATGGTAATTTATCATTGCATAGAGAATTAAATTGTAAATGAAGGGGGGTGAAACTAAAACAAAAGATATAAGGAGTGCAAAAGGGTAAATTAGCATTATAATTAGTGAATCATATGATAGAATAAAAATTTAGGGACTAAAATATAATTTATGTTAAAAGTTAAATAATAAGAGAATGAGAAGTAAAAATAGTAATAAGAGGGAATCAAAGGTTAATTAAGAAATTAAAGATAAATTTAAGTTGTTAAGATTAAAAATGTGTAAAGTAAAAAAGCAATAAGGAATAAAATGTAATTTACCATTAATTGAGGATATTATGAAAATTAAAATATAAATTAGAAGGAAATGATAGAATGAAAGAAAAAAGGGAAAAATTATAAATTAAGGATAAAATACAATTAGAATTATAAACAAGTGGAGGAGAGTAACTAAGTGTAAATAAAATACTAAGGAATGATTTAAAATGCAACTAGGAAAAATAAAAAACAGTGATGAAGAAAAAGAATGTAAAAACAAGTGTAATTTACATAGATATAAAAAGGAAAATTATGAAAGAAAATAAAATAGCACATGAGTTGAACAAAAATTTTACAACTAAAAAAGGCTAAGAACCAAGATTTATATTTTGGAAAAACAAGTATGTGACTTAATTTAATAGGACAAAAAAATGCAAATAAACTTAAGGATAAAATCACAAGGGGAAATATAAATTGAAATAAGATCACAAAGACTTAAGATGAAAATTAAATGTTATGGGTCATTATATACGAGCATTAAACCCCGAGCTAGAGATTTAAAATCTATATGTATAATTAAGTACAAATAATGAATCAAGAAAATGAAAATAACAATTTAACAGTAAAGTAACAAACGAAAAAAATAATAAATTGGGAATTTATTCAGAGGTCTAATTATACAGTTATGACAAAGAAAAGACTTAAGAGATAAAAATCCAAGCGAATATTAAAATATAGATTTGAATCAGATTGAAAATTTTAGTAAAGACCAAATTATAAGTTGTTGAACTAGATTATTAATCTTTGAAATAAAATGCAAAAATTGATCATTACGAGTAAATTAAAAGTGAAGATTGAAAGAAAAATATTATATAAAAATTTAGACAAAGTAATAACAATAAATTATAGGTTAAACAAGTGTCTGCTAATAAGAAACGCGGTTCAACAAGTATAATAGTAAAATTGTATATTGGAAAACCAAACTATGTAATGGGTAGAAGAATGAAATAATGAATTGTAAATTAAAATATGAGGGAAGATATGAGATTAATTAAAGACTAAGTACAAGATATCAAATCAAATAACTAAAAATGCATATGGCATTGGAATAAGCTATAAAACACCAAAAAGTATTAAGTAAAGGCATGCATGTGTACAGAACAAATGAACATCCCATTACAAGGAATTGAAATGAGAACAACTAATAATAATAATAATAATAATAATAATAATAATAATAATAATAATAATAATAATAATAATAATAATGTAATTAAAAATCAATAAATTGAATAAAGCAAAAGAAATATGAGAATAAGAAATAAAGTGAATCAATTTAAACAAACTAGAATATTAGTTAATATTTATACAAAAAACAAAAATTTTAAGCTTGTATACATGTAACTATGAAATTTGTTAGTTGGGTATCTACCACTAAGCATTATATGCTTAGCGTATAGTTATTTGTTGCGAGCAGATTTTAAAGGATATAGGTTAGTACTCAAAGGGATAGGAATTGGATTTGGGCAAAGTTACACAACAATAGAGATAAATTCTTGCATTTTGTATGTGGCATGTGAGAACAGGACCATATTTTATATGTTTATTATAACGTAATTACTATTATATAACATTTTGATATTTACGGTAAATAGGTGTTACACAACCTTTCTTCCTATCACTTGCTCTTTGGTACCACCGGTCTCTTCCTTCCTTTGGCCCATCTGTGACCTCTTGGATGTTTGATTGTGTCCTTTTTTATGCCTTTTTCATGCTATATTATATAGATATTTTACTTTTATATTTTTGCATGTAATTTTATTTTTTGTCATTTGCCTATTTTTATTTTCTTTATTATATTTATGTCTTTATAGTCTCAATATACATGGATTTATTTATTCAAGTATTTATTTTCATTATCTTTCTAATTGTTTACTTTCTTTTGTTTTTCTTTTGATCAAATAATTTTACAAGCACACATAAGTTGCTTGGAGAATGGAGTTTTGAAGACTATGATGCCTATTTCATAGTGTCACGTGTATCGAAGCCTGCTCGATTCTGAATTTGCTCATGAAGGGTCATTTAAACTCATAAATCAGTCACTTCACAATAAAAAAGGGTCTAAACCCAATTTATTATTGGTGGTCAACCCTTGAAGGTGTCCAATAAGGGCTCAAAGAGGCAGGTTTTATGGAGTCACCATCTAACAGAATGTTGGGAAATGAATCTCAACTATTTGATGGCCAAACAGAGTTCAGTATTAAGACATCACTCTTACTTGGCATCTCGGCTAGGTGTCTCTTATAATTAAGTTTTTTATTGTTAATCCACAACCTCCCTTCTCACACTATGCATTATAAGAAAATAAATAAACATTCCTACTTAATTTATTACAAAAGTGAATCATCCAAATGAAAATTAAAATACATATAAAAATAGGGATATTTGTTGTTTTGAAAATATTGGTTCTGCCATACATATTTATAAAAGGCATGATGAAGATTTCTTATCAATTTTAGAAAACATGGATGGGTGCTCCTAATTTTGATGAAAATAATCCTTTTTTATTATGTGATTTTTATGTGTACATTGATCCATTTTATTTGAAAAATGCAAATTAATTAAATAAATAATCATTTTATCCTTTTCCAATAAACGTGCAAAAAATCCCTTTTTTACTAGTTGTCACATCTCCAAAATGAAAATACACGAGAAATAATAATTGAAGTACAAAATGATAAATAAATGAAACAAACTAAATAAAAACCATATAAATAGAAAAAATAAGTAATAAAGGCAAAGTAAAGGAAAGGGGTAGAGATAGGAACCATCTAAGGGATGTCTTTCCAAGGCAAACTAATCTTTCAAAATATTCCAAAAGACATAAGGGGGATTTCTAAAAGGAACATATATAAAACAAATAAGTTAGCACACAAAATAATAATAAACTAAATAATGAAATTCAAAACACATTCTGGAATATAATACTCAATAAACATAATGCAAATCATGTAGAAACAAAAGCAAAAATAATATTAAAATGTATCTAAACACACAAAACACATAAAGCATGGAAAATAACTTTAAAATACATTTAAAAAAGCCTAAAATATGTCACAGATGCTTTAAGGGAGAGAATAAACGGCCAAATAAGGGGTAGAGACGAGACGAGGAGAAGACGTTGTGAGGTCGCAACTGTTGCTTTGAAAGATGGGCATTTATCGGCTCTTTTTCCAATCAGTCACTCAAATTAAGAGGTAGAAAAGTACATTTCTCAAACAAAAATAAGGAAAATAAAGTCTAGACCCTAAACATGTAATCTTAAGGCCCTAAAACATGCCAAATATATACGAAAATAATAAATGAGAATTGAATCATGACAACACAGCATAAAACAATACCAAAACAAAATTTAAATCAAGATATTCATCATGCATTGATTAGAGAAAAGACCTAACATGCCATTCTAGCATATGATAATTAATTTTAAAACATTATAGCAAAGTACAGATTACTAACAAATGAATCGACATGAAATATAACATCACAATCAATAAATAAACATGTTAGCTACATGAGTAGTGCATGAATTTAAAGCGAGAAAGAAAACAGAGCCTAGAATATTAACCTCAGGAATTTACAATTTTGTAATTATGAAAAGTGCAATTCAAGCTTTAGTCCTTGATCCCACATTTAGATAAAAAAAAATTTACCTTTTAGTGTGAAAATAAACTTGTTTCAAGCAATCAAATTCCAAGAATAGAGAATTGAATTTCTCTTTCCTATAAGTCTGCCTCCTTTTCCACAGGTGAGATTCCTTTTTTCCTCCCACTTTAAAAACCTTAATTTTTTCCTTAAATACTTAGAGAAGAGTTAGAGATCAACTCTAACTCTAATCCTCCAAAATTGGAAGCTTAAATCCCTTAAAATCCATTCCAGATTAGATCTCTCTAATTTGATCTTTATCCTAAGATTTGCAAGATTTAAAAGTGTATGAAATCTAAAAATAACCCCACAGATAGGCATCTTTAGTTAATAGATGGCCATCATTCACATAATTCCCAAAATTTACAAAAATACCCTTTGATCTAACCTAGACTAAAAGATAACAACCATAGACATAAGACCCTTCATGATAGATGACTATTTGTCACTATTAGAGGCCAAAATTTAAGATTTTTTTTCAAATTCTTTTCAAAATTCTTGGAAAATCAAAGTTTGAAACCCACAAAAACATTTATAAGAATGTGGAAATGAAGGTTAAAGCTTCAAGATTCTTGCTTTTTGTCAGAAATATAAATGGTTTCTTATCATCGGGTAACCTTGATCTAGGTTGCCTTGGGTCACGATATCTATAGTTGACCCCAATTTTGGAAAATTAGTGCACTGGTGCCAAAAATTTAGAGAAGAAGAATAAAAGATGCATACCTAAGGCAGTGAATCTATGGTTAATTGACTTAAAACTTGCACCTTTTAAGGTAGTAAGTTTCCAATTGGGTAGTTTCCATCATCTTGCCAACATGATAACCCTTGGTTAGGTAGTTACCATTACCTTGTTAATGTCTTAACCCTTAGTTGACTATTTGATTAGTGCCAGCTTATTAGCATGCAAAATCAAGATAAGTTACTTGTATCTCATTAATGCAAATTTGTCGGCATGCAAAAATCAGGTAAGATTATTTATTGGTTGATGCCATTTGTTGGCATGTCTGATCTTAATGTTGTGGTGACAGATGCCATCTATAGGCATTTCTACCCTTTTGAATCAACATCCTTGTTAGAGAATTTTTGGCAAATATGCATTCGTAAAGATTCACTAATGTTGGGAATTAATCGGTTACATACGTCACATGTATAAGCAGAATTTAAATTTTTTAATCAATATATCTTGCCATGAATATACAATATAAATATTAATGAGAATAAGAAAAATCACCTTCGATTTTTGTTAGAATGATCAAATGAACCAAGAACTATGGGAATTACAAGGTGGCCGAAATTCCTTAATGCTAGCAAGGAGAGAGGGTGGCGGCTAGGGTTAGAGAAGAATAGAGAAGTTCTTTTCTTATAAAACTCACTTAACCTTAATTCCCTTTATCTTGAATTTTTATAGTTAGGTTAAAAATCAAACTTCATAATGGGATTGGACTCTTTAAAATTGATGGATAAATATCAATTGGGCTTCTGGAAATATTATTAATTTATTTGATCTCAATTAAATCCAATTTAAGTCCTTTCATAAAGGACTATGCACATAACCCATAAACTAGGCCCTTTTATGCATATACTTGGATTTAATCATCCAAATCAATTATAAATTCATCCTAATTAAATATATAGGCTCCATAATACTCATGAAATATATTTAATTTATTTTAGTTGAAGAATTAGGCCTCTAAGGCCTTCTATTTGGAGTTGGCGTGAAACCCATCCTCTGGTGGGTTTCTGCGTAAAAACCAATTCTTCTGGGCCTCTTATATTTCTCCAATGGATCTATTAATTATTATATCAGCCCTATAACACTTATAGTCTAACAATTATTAATTATGAAATACAATATTTCAATAAGGTCCATTTTGCATAATATTTCTAAAAGTTCTGCGAACATCTCTACTTGAGCATAATTAATTAAACTCTTTAATTAATTATTCTCTTATTTATTTCTCTTCTCCCATAATAATATCAAATATTATTATCCTTGTCATTTTACCATTTTATCCTTTACTTTGTATGTGTGTGACCTATTAGGTTCCTGTCCATATTGGCAGTATAATATTTAATTATGAGTTATATTCAAAACTCATATGATTTAAACTTATTTAAATCATTTTATCAATCTCTTATTGATATTTATGATACACTATTATACAAATTATGAATGGCCTCTAGCTAGGTATCATGACTATCCAAATGTCAGGAAAGTCAAGTGGTTTAACTATACCCTTACATAGAAATAGTTACCGTACAATTACTCCTTTCACCATTCTTATCTCAATTAGATTCTGAGTATGGATTTATGTCATCTCATATAAATCTAACTATATATGTTCTATTAATTTAACCAGTTTCCCAAAATGCCCTTTAAGGATCCCTATCCATCTTGGCATATTACTCTGGCCAGAGATTTTCTGAACAAGGTAATTATATAATCATACGAGATAACTTCCCTTAATAAATTTGGGATGGTGAATCCTTTATTGATTACTCAACTATCTTCAAGTAGGTCATGATATACCCAACCTCCTAACTATGTTCAGCCCCAGTTGGAAGTAATTAGTTATGGAGTCAAAATATATCACTTGCTACTTAAGATAACCTTGGTGATCTCAAGTCTAAGGATACTTGCACAACCGTTATAAAGAGATTCCTCACTGACATAGATTTAAGATCCATATTGAACCTCTTCAATATTTTATTTATATATGTACTTTGAGAAAGACCTAGCAACCTATTGGATCTATCTCTATAGATCCTTATTCCCAAAATATAAGATGCTTCTCCAAGTTCTTTCATGGAGAATTGCTTGGATAACCATATTTTAACTTATTGGAGAAGAGAAATGTTGTTTCCCATTGTCAATATGTAATCCATATATAGAACTAGAAAGACAATTGCACTCCCACTGAGCCTTTTATACACCAAGGTTCATCTTCATTCTGTAAGAAGCCAAACTCTTTGATTGTCTCATTGAATTGTATGTTCCAGCTCTTAAAGGCTTGCTTCAATTCATAAATAGATCTTTAAAGCTTGCATACCTTTTTGCCATCTCCTGATGTGAACCCTTCTGGTTGTGTCATATACACATCCTCAGTTAGATTTCCATTTAGAAAAGTTGTCTTCACATCCATTTGCCAAATCTCATAATGATAATAAGTTGCAATGGCTAAAAGTATTCTTATAGACTTAAGCATCGCTATAGGAGAAAAGGTTTCATCGTAGTCAATTCCTTCTCTTTGATGATAGCCTTTTTGCTACTAAGCGAGCTTTATAGGTAACTATATTAGCTTCCATATCAATCTTCTTTTTAAAGATCCATTTGCACCCTATGTGTTTTATCCCTTCAGGTGGTTGAGCTAAAGTCCATAGTTTATTCTCATACATGGAGTCCATTTCAGACTGCATAGCCTTAAGCCATAAATCATGTTCTAAAATTTTCAAAACTTCTTCATTGTCCTCTACTATAGTTATGCCTTTATCTGAATCAATGTGAAATCCATATCTCATAGGGATAGAATGCATCCTAGTAGATCTTCTAGGATTTTGTGTATAATTAGGTTCAACTATAATCTCATCATTATAAAATTCAGTCTTGGGTTCAATCAGTTGATCTACTTCTATTATGGGTCTTGAACTTCACCAAGTTCAATTTTACTCCTACTGTCCTCTAGTAGGAGAAACTCTCATTCTAAGAAGACAGCATGTCTTGAAACAAACACCTTTTGTTCTAAGGGATGGTAGAAATAATATTCAAACGTTTCTTTTGGATATCCTAGCTTGTCTAACATTGTCCTCTTTACATAAGCAGTACAACCCCATACTTTCATATGAGAAAGTCTGGGTTTCTTGTTATTTCATATCTCATATGGAGTAACATCGACTTATTTACTAGGAACTCTGTTTAACACATAAATAGCAGTTTCTAATACATATCCCTAAAAGGACTTAGACAAGTCTGCTCGGCTTATCATGGATTGAACCATATCTAATAGTGTTCAATTTCTCCTCTCAGATACACCATTATGCTGTGGTTTATATGGTGGAGTCCATTGAGATAAAATCCCATTATCTCTAAGATAATCTTGAAATTCTTGGCTTAAGTATTCTTCACCTCGATCTGATCTAAGTATCTTAATACTCTTGCCACGTTGCTTCTCTACTTCATTTTTGAATTCTTTGAACTTTTCAAATGCTTCTAATTTATATTTCATTAGATAGATATATCCAAACCTGGAGTAATCATCTATGAAAGTAATGAAGTAGGAGTAACCTCCTCTAGCATGTGTAGTTATTGGACCACATATATCTGAATGTATTAAGTCCAAACCCATTCTAGCTCATTCTCCTTTACCAATAAAGGGAGCTTTTGTCATTTCTCCTAATAAACAAGATTCACATGTATCAAATGATTCATAATCAAATGATCCCAAATCACCTGACTTGTGTAATTTGGTCATGCATTTCTCATTTATATGGCCTAAACGACAATGCCATAAATATGAGGTATTTAGATTATCTTGTTTCATTCTCTTGGTATCCACATTATGCACTTCTTTAATGAAATTAAGAACAAATATATCATTCTCAATGATAGCTTTAGCATAAAATATCTTGTTCTTAAAAATGTAACAACATTTATCCTTTAAAGAAATGTCATAATCATTCAATAAACAACTGAAAGAAATAATACTTTTAGATAATGTTGGAATATAATAACAATTATTTAACTCCATAACTAATCCACTTGGAAAAGGCAAATTTTAAGTCCCCACAACTGTTGTAGAGATGTTTTGTCCATTAGTTGACTGTAGACATATTTTTACCTTTCCAACTCTTCTACTACTTTTAAGTCCCTGCAGATCATTACACAAATGAGATCCACATCCTGTACTTAATATCCAAGATTATTTTGAAGCAATAAAATAAGTATTTATTTCAATCATATGAATACCTGAAGTAGAAGCATCAGCTTGCTTTTTCTCTTTGGGAGAATCTAGATAGGCCTTGCAGTTATGCTTCCAATGACCATTTTTCCCACAGTGAAAGCAAGTTCCTTTGGGATTCTCTTTCTTGTCAACCTTTTTCTTGGAAATCCCATCATGTTTTGGCTGTGCCTTGGTCATCTTCTTCTTCTTTTGCTTCTTGCCTTTAGTAGAAGTAACAACCATGACACTTTTTGAATCCTTCTTGAAGGATCCATCAGTTGTTTGAGCATATTGATTAACTCAGGAATGGTTACTTGGATCTTGTTCATGTTAAAGTTAAGTATGAAAGGTGAATGACTTGGAGCCAATGAGTATAAGATTAAATCTATGCACAGATTATTATCCATGACATAGCCAAGTCTACTTAAATGCTTAATATACGCCTCATCTTTAATGCATGAGTAGCAGTCGAAGTGCCTTCCACCATTTTGCAGCTAAATAGAGCTCGAGCAATCTCATATTGCTCAGTTCTAGCTTGAGAAGAATAAAGCTCCTCTAGATATAAAATGATGGTTCTAGCATCCATTATCTCATGTTGCTTTTGAAGCTCTGAGGACATAGTACCCAGCATTAGACATGTCGTTACTTCACTCTCCTCCATGTATTTTTGATAAGTACCCTTGATCTCATCAATGGTATCATCTGATGGAGTTTGTGGTGGATCTTTATCCAAGACATAATGGATATTCTTAGCTCTGAGAACAATTCTCACTTATCTAATCCAGTCAAAATAATTGCTACCAACCAGCTTGTTATCCAAGATTGATCGTATGTTTATGTTTGATGTGCTTATGATGATGACCTACATGTGAAAAAGAAAACATATGTGAGTATGTTCATATATATGTATGCATTAATTAGGTCTTTAATTAATCCATTTACTCCCACTATTTTATTGCAAATCAATAGCCCTCACTATTTAATTGGAAAAAATCCTATGGTTTTCTTAGTAGGCCATTATCCAATCCTTGATATAAAATTTGACCTTGACTGTGGCCAATAAGTCAAACTCCATACCTTTGAAAGGTATGTATCTCTACACCAATTGTGTCGCTACACAGCTATTGGATCATTAGGTTATCAACTCTTGATACATGCATATCACATATGCATTCCCTAATCTTGCCTCTAGAACCATTAGCCTTGACTATGGTCAACAAGCTAATAGGCTAGTTAAGATGACCCATTTAATTAGATTTGAACATATTTGATATAATGTGAGCTTGACTGTGGTCAACAACCCATACTATAAAAAAACTCTGGTTCTCCTCCAATTAATGAAAGGTTTATATATCTTAGTATTAATTTAAGGGATTTTAGCTAATTAAGTCCCATCATACATGGTTGGCATACATTGGTATGTATCCTATATCTATCGCATAAATATAAGCATACAAGTATGGTATAGTTTTGGACATTACTATATTGACCTCCCTGAGATAAAAGGGAAATCAAAAGGTCAAACCTGGGTAATATGCATGATTCAAACAAGTAAAAATAATTACATTTTCTTCAATCTTGTTGGATCTCCATCTATCCCATCTTGTCCTTAATAATGGTCTCCATTTCTATCTCTAATTCTAATCTAAGTAATCTAATTATATATTACAAAGTGAAAAAGAAATACAAACCAAAAATAAGTGGTCAGGATATGAAAGTCCTCATTGGGTCAAAATATGCATTATGCTCAATCACATTGGGCCTTGTCCATAACTATCCATCATGCCAATTATACACCCTTATATGCATTTCTAATGCATAAAGTAAAATCATATAAAAGAATACAAACTATGTGTCAACTCTTGAAACTTACTTTTGAGTTATTATAATAATGTGATCAAATTAGGAAACTTTTTCCTTTTTGGAAACTTTTCATTTTAGGAAACCTTTTTGCATGCATGTGTTATTGCCTTAATTATCAATCCAATTGATTATTAATTGATTAATTAATTATATTAAATAATTAAAGAATCAATTTTGGGCTTAAAATAATGGGTAGGCCAAAACCTACAATGTAAACTCTAAAGTATGTTCACACACAAACTAGTTTTGTGTCTATTGAACAATTTGGGCCTTTTGGAATGAGCCAAGCTCACTCCAGCCCTTAAAAAACCATTAATAAACTTAATTAAAGTCTACAATATTTAATTTAATCAGCTCCTTGGGCCCACCAAGTCATTCACTAATTTAAATCAAACCTGTAAACATAATTAAGCCCATTAAGTGGCTTTAATGAATTAAAATTTATCCAATTAATTTAAGGCCCATTTTAATTAATCCAATTAATTAAAAACACATTAATATATCATATATATCAAATTTAGAAGATTAAAAATTGTTCTAAACACAAACTTACTAAGAACACACGACGAACATCAATTTATCGAACTTTTCTATTAAATTAGTTTTTATGCAAAACTTGTTCGATTTTAATTTTGTTTGATCCTATAGCTTAATATCACATATTAAACACATAAATTATCATCAAAATAATTTTAGAGTGGATCAATAAAAATTTAATTTAGAACAGCCCCTAAACTTTATTGAAAAATAAAAATAAAAAGAATGATTCTTTTCTTAAAAGAATCATTTTATTTTTTTTATTTTATATATTTAATCAAATACAGTCAGAAATTAATATTTCTCATTCATAAATAATTAAATATGATATTTTAAAGTTAATGAAATAAATAACTCAAAAATAATAATTGTTCCGTAAAAAATATAAAATTGTAGATTTATGGCAAAACCTGGCTCTGATACCATGTTGGGAATTAATCGGTTACATACATCACATGTATAAGCGAAATTTAAAATTTTTAACAAATATATCTTATCTTGCCATGAATATACAATATTAATATTACTGAGAATAAGAAAAATCACCTTTGATTTTTGTTGAACAATTGATTTTCCTTCTCACCGGGTTATCGCAAACCACGGTGTCAAAAATTGAACACCTCCAATCGTAATCCACACTAGAGAAGGATCAAATGAACAAAGAACTATGGGAATTACAAGGTGGCCAAAATTTCTTAATGCTAGCAAGGAGAGAGGGTGGCGACTAAGGTTAGAGAAGAATAGAGAAGTTCTTTTCTTATGAAACTCACTTAACCCTAATTCCCTTTATCTTTGATTTTTATAGTTAGATTAAAAATCCAACTTTATAATGGGATAGGGCTCTTTAATATTGCTGGCAAAATATTAATTAGGCTTTTAGAAATATTATTTATTTATTTGGGCTCAATTAAATCCAATTTAAGTCATTTCATAAAGGACTATGCACATAACCCACAAACTAGATCCTTTATGTATATACTTGGATTTAATCATCCAAATCAATTCTAAATCCATCTAAATTAAAAAATATAGGCTCCATAATAATTATGAAATATATTTAATTTATTTTAGTCCAAGAATTAGGCCTCTAAGTCCTTCTATTTGGAGTTGGCGTGAAACCCATCCTCTAGTGAATTTCTGCGTAAAAACCAAATTTTCTGGGCCTCTTATATTTTTTCAATGGATCTATTAATTATTATATCAGTCGTATAACACTTGTAGTCCAATAATTATTAATTATAAAATACAATATTTCAATTAGGTCCACTTTACAGAATATTTCTAAAAGTTCTGCGAACACCTCTACTTGAGCATAATTAATTAAACTCTTCAATTAATTATTCTCTTATCCCATAATAATATCAAATATTATTATCCTTGTCATTTTACCATTATATCTTTTAATCTGTATGTGTGTGACCTATTAGGTTTCTATCCATATTGGTAGTATAATATGTAATTATGAGTTCTATTCAAAACTCATATGATTTAAACTTTTTTAAATCATTTTTTCAATCCCTTATTGATATTTATGATATGCTATTATATAAATCATGAGCGGCCTCTAGCTAGGCATTATGACTACCCAAATGTTAGGAAAGTCAAGTGGTTTGACTATACCCTTCCATAGAAACACTTATCGTGCAATTACTCCTTTCACCACTCTTATCTCAACCAGATTCTGAGTATGAATTTCTATCAAATCATATAAATCTCATTATATATGTTATATTAATTTAACCATTGTTTCCAAAATGCCCTTTATGGATCCCTATCCATCTTGGAATATTACTCTTGCCAGAGATTCTTTGAACAAGGCAATTATAGAATCATGCGAGATAACTTACCTTAATAAATTTGGAATGGTGAATCCTTTATTGATTACTCAACTATCTTCAAGTAGGTCATGATATACCCAACCTCCTAACTATATTCACCCCTAGTTGGAAGTAATCAGTTATGGAGTCAAAGTATATCACTTGCTACTTAAGATAACCTTGGTGATCTCAAGTCTAAGGATACTTGCACAACCGCTATAAAGAGATTCTTCACTGACATAGATTTAATATCCATGCAAGGATTCTCTTTGCAGGTCTTCAATAAACTTGTTCTTCTAACAAGCATCCACATATTAGCTTTGATCATCTTTCATAATCACAGTTATGAGAACTATGGCTTGAACTATTCAAGAAGCATAACCTGTGCTAGTCTGTCCGGATTAATAGTGTCCTATCTTGTTAATTATATGACTAGGGATATTTAGATATTATCACATTTTCATACAATAGACATTTCATATCATGAAAACTTTCATGATTGCCTTTGCACTGTGTTTATAATATCTAGGACTTCATTTATTAATTTAAGATATATGAACTCATGTATTTAAACATAGCATTAATAAATGAATGATGCCTTTTATTAAAAATATGAATTCATATATATGAAATATATCTCTTTTATATGGGCTCTAGGGTATACTCTCTAACAACTAATAGCATGCTTTATAGCTTGCTTTTCATCTATAGATTCAACTTAAAGACACTACAACATAATTTTTCCCTCATCATTGGAAGTTAAAACAACCTTCTCAACTATCCCTTTTTTAGTGTGATCCAATTTTATATTATGATCTTGGCTTTAGCCAAGATGGATCAACCATTGATGAAATGTTTCACTTTGTCTTAAGCTATGTGGATCAATCACTGGTGAAGCATTTCACTTTGTCTTCAACCATGTGGATCAATCACCAGTGTGAAGTGTTTTAAGGTAATATCATGGACTCCCATCCATTTCCTATTCATAAACACTTTAGCCTTCTGATCTAATTTAGTGTGGGTATCATCAATAAGTTTCTCTATTTCTACTATAGGGAAAACCATTGTCATCAAGGCCATGTATGATGATTGTCTGTGAAATGTGTAATATGTGTCTCTTAGGAGGGCTTTGGTACCTATAAGGAAAGTGTAGTATTAGTGCCTTGCTTATTAATTTTGAAAGAATTGTCATTCATGTCATTTTAGTCATTTGTGGTCAAATGTGGTTCATTCATTCTTTTGCCATTTTACTCTTCATTCATTTACCTTGTTATATTTTTTATCATTTTAATTCTTGTTACATTTATTGCCTTTATTATTTATCTTATTCTTCAATTAAATAACAATAAAGATAAAGTACAAGAATAACAATTTACAAAAGGGAACATAAACATAAATACAAAATCAACAGTTTTGTTATATATACAAAATGTTTAAAAAGTTTCAAAACTCTCTAAATACAAAATATATGACTAATATAAAGATCTAAGTCCCTTGTGATAAGACATTCCAGGTGGTGGATAGATGGCTAATGGCCTAAGAGGTCTGTGTGGTGATATTGCCTACTATGGTGTTGATGGCTACTCTTGCTACTGCCGGAATCGAAACTCAAACCCTGGAAGTGCAACAAACAGTGGCTGTAGACTCTGTGCATTCATCTTGGCCAGATGATCTATGTTCACCCCTAACCTTGAGACTACTCATAAGTGCTGCTCCAAGTACCTCATAAGATCATCTATTAGGTTTTTGATATATCTCCTTAACTGCTCATCAGTCTGAACCATAATATTTTTGCCTCTAGGGACCTTTCCCTAAATGCAATCTATTTGCTCCCTAATACTGGTGAGAGAATCATCTCCCACCTATAAAGTCTCATCAAATCTCTACCCCCCTACTCCCAAGTCTGCTCTCATACCCTATACATCAACTTAGTGCTGAGTTTGCATGGACTGCACTACGCCTAGGATGGATTACAAAGTCTAATCCTACCATTGTATGGCCTACTAAATGGTTTAGATAGATGCCTCTATTGTAGCTAACCACCCCCCCTAAAATCTCATCTGATCGTGGTGAAGTACTGGAGGTGATCAAAAGAATCTATCTAGAATCATCATGCATAGTAAAGAATAATTAGTCTCCACCATGTGTCCTTTAATAGTATTAATTTAATTGATTGGTCATGGCAGAGAGTATATAGTCTCTATCTTATGTCACCTTAAAACTATAAAAGAGAAAATTTTATTTTGTTGAGGAGGAGAAAAAGCAAGCACTTTAGATCCAAGTTTATTTCTTCTTTCTTTTATAAGGTTTTATTTTCTACTGTAAATACTTTGATTAGATCGATTTCAATTTAAGTTTATAGATTAGATTTAAATTCCATTTAAATTAGTAGTAGTTGTTACCTTTATTTTGATTGAAAGTTACCTTCATTTTTAGGGTTTTCTTTTATGTTGTAAATACTCTGATTAGATCTATTTCAATTCAAGTTTTTAGATAAGATTTAAATTCCATTTAAATTAGTATTAGTTGTTATCTTTCTTTTGTTTGAGAGTTATTAAAGAAAGCTTGATTTTAGATCGGGACTTCATCAGTTACAATGGATTTTGGGTTTCTTCTTTCCTCTTTTCTTTAATTTTAGTAATGTTTAGTTGGTAGTTTTATTGTTGAGGGATCTATGAATCCCCATATCTATATAATTGATTGAACTTATTTTGATTTATATATGATTAAATGTTTTGTTCTTTATTGTGATTATTTATATATATGTTTTATAGAGAATTTGATCGCTTGACTTAATTGGATGAATGCTTATTATGCTTGAATGGAATAGGTATTATCATGTTGTGTTTTAGCTATATATGTGCTGTGAAAGACATGGCAAAGACTCTATTGTCTTTGCCATATGTTGCGAGCTTTCAGTCATGTCTGTTTATAAAAATCCTATTTTTCTTACATCTCAATTAGCATTCTACTCCATTTCCTCCTCTTCTCATCTGCATTGTTGATTCACGTACCCCATTCTCTATGAATTCTCTTCAAATTTATGGTAATCTTATCACCTAGTAAGTACAATCCAACTTTTCTTAATTAAAAAATTTCAATTTTATTCTACTATTACTTTGTTCTTATGGAATTAGGTGACATTCACATGGTTTTTTTTCTTTCTTGACGCATATTTTAGAGTTTTTACCATGCTTAAAGTAGTATCCATGATTTTGTTTGGTTAAAATTTGTGTACAAGTGATTAAGCTTCTAAAGTTTGATTATGTGCATGTATTTTCTTTACTCTAGCGATAAATAAAGCCATTAGAATTGCGATGGAACATGAATTTTGGACATGTATACTTACTGTTCAAGTAAATGCCTATTAAAAGCTCATTTTTTTAGACAAAAGCTAAGGGTTGTGTGTGCTAAATTATGTGAGATGCAATGTTTTGTAGGTTTTAGCTTGAAAATTGGTGTTTTAAATTGCTTTTGATGCTACATTTTATTTGTCTCAACCAATGTCTATAGAGATTTATGCTTGGGCCAAATATTGCTTAAATAGCTTACTTACCCTATTTTGATTTGCTATTACCATGATGACCATCCTATTTTTTATGGCATTTGACTTATGCCATTTAACATGTTTGTATTTTTTTTGATTTTGTTCAAATGCCATGATCATCAAGTAACAATAGGTTGTTTTAATCCAAGGTAGCAATAGGCTTTGTTAGGATTGAATTATTTAGGATGCATCAAATAATTTTTATAGTTAAGGCATTTTACTATGTTAGGTGCTTAAAGTGCTCACTAATGCCTTGTGTGTGCTGTTGAAAGCATGTTTGCTCCTATATTTTAAGCTGCCAATTGATAAATTTCTTATTTTTACATGCTTTGTGCTAATTTTTAGTGTGCCATTACTACCTTTCTAATGTGATAAGCTATGCTAAGTCCATATTCATATTTTTTGAAGCTTACTTAGAACTATTTGATTTATGTTAGTGGCACTCAAGCGATTAAGGAAAGAGGATGGATCATTCTCCTCTACTCTTCAAGAAACTATAAAGTCAAAGTTCCATCATGGGTCCCTAATGAATTCAAGGTCAATTGGGTGCATTTTTCACAGCTAGAGTACATTCCAATTGTATATATTGATATGGTTGTGCTATGGGAATTGCGTTTAAAAGATGAAGTGGAACGATTGATTACCAATGTAGGTTTGATTGAATTTATGAATAAGAAAGAGAAAGTACATCCACACCTGACTAGGGACTTCTTAGCTACAGTGTATATAAGAATAGGGTAGGACACCCTTAAGGATGAAGCTATGGTTAGTTTTTGTCTAGATAAGCAGTCTTATCAAATGAGCTTCAATGAATTCTCTGTTTATCTGGATTTGATCCCCATGTTGTAAGAGGTCTAGAAAATTTGAACAAGTAGGAGATATGAAATGGTATTTACAATGAGCTCGAGCCATCGACCTTTTTGACAGGCGACATAAAAGCTCATCACTTAAGACATAATGCACTAAGAATCTCCATCACTGGTTGGCATTGTCAATCTTTACCCATACAGAAGGCCTAAAAAATGTAAATGTAAATGAGGCAATTATCTTGTATGTGATGATGCATTATATTCCTTTAAAGGGAGTAGTGTTCATTACTGTGAAGATTGAGCAGCTGCAAACAATCCCTAAAGATGAAAATAAGATATCTCTTGGTGGGATTGTCACAATTTTGGCTAGGGATATTTACCACACACCATTGGGTAGAGACGTAGGTAACCTTACTTTTATTGATAGGAAAATGCTAAAGAATATAATGGTGTTAGTTGACGATCCCCGCTTTTGTAAAGGTTATATAGTTGTTTCAGACTAAGAGACTTATTTGAATAATGTTGTCAAAAGCAAGACTATCCTGCCAGGAGCTGACAATACAATCATCACATTATCTTCTCAGTAATACAGAGAGATTATGAATAGATTCAACACATTAGCAGTAGGATAGGTAGAGCTAAAGGAAGGATAAGCTGAACTTACTACAAGCATAAACCTGTTGATGACAACTATGTCCATGATGCAATCAATATTTGATTTGCACTTTCCCCCTCCACCTCTATAGGATTAAATTCGTGAATTCCCTTAAACACCTCATTCTCCCTCTCCCCTCAATTATTTTAAGATATTGTTATGTTATTTTGCTGAAGGATAGTAAAAATTCTGAGCATAGGGTAGGGCCATTTTGAGAATGATACTTTTGGGAATTTTTTTTTTGAAAATATGTTGATTATTATGCTTTAGCTTTAATCACCTCATTTAGCAATTTTTGAGTTTTTCCTTTTTAATAGTTAATTGTAGTTTTGAATTTTTAATTTCTAGCAATATTATGTTTTGTGTTAATTTTGTCTTATATTTTGTTTTATTGTTGTTTTTAGTTTAATTTTATAGTTTGTGTTATTATCTTGTTGCTTTTAGTTTAATTTCTTTTTCAGCTTTTGTTTTTAATATTGGTTTAGTTGTTATGGTTGTTTTAGTTTTTATCTATTGTTGCTATAAAGTACTTTTGCATCTTTAGTTTAGTATGCCTTAGTTAGTTATTCCCATTGTGAATAAACTTAAACTTGGAGTTAGAAAAGCTTATTTAGATTAGTTTGAATAGCAATAAACTAGTTAGTTGTTTAATGAATTTTCTTTATTGGTAAGTTTTGATTAGATAAATGCCAATAAGTCTCTTAATAAGAGTGCAATTTAGGTTTGTATTTAAAAAATTATTGAGTAGGAATTCTAGAGCGCTAGAACCTTCCTCACAACCATTCAAAGTGATAAAGCAACTCAAAAATAAGACTAGAAATGACTTATGCAATATTTTCACTGATCAAACTCTGTAAAATATTTTTAACCTATCTTTTTATATAATATCTTTTATAAGCCATATTTAGCCTATTTGAGTATGCTAAAGGTGTGCTAAATTTATTTTTTTGTTGATTACACTTGCATTAGTTTTCCTAAAGCTTAAAAAGCCTTTATCTTACCCCTTTTAGAGCTTGTCATTTTAGGTGTAGTGGGATAAAATTTTCTTGGACGATTCAAGTCAGTAAAGAGTTGAGCTTCAATTGTTTGTGAATCTAGAGATAGGGATAAATTGCCAAGTTCCGTATGATTGTGAAAATTCCAAATTGTAGTTCTTTCTTTGATAGAATTTTTTGAGTCCATGATTATAAATTTTTTAGATTAGATTGCTTTAGCTCTTATTTTAATAAAATAAAAAAAATCAAATCAAATCAAGTTTAGAGCTATCAATTATGGTTTAACTAAGTGTGGGGTATTCTATTTGTATAGGAGAAGGATGTTAAGCTCTAAAAGCATTAATTGAGCTAGAGTCCTTAAAATGGAAAATTTGAGAAAATTATTCTCCTTTGTGCTATTTCTTTGGAAAATTGTGTTGTATTCTTGATAGTTAAGCGATTGGCATTGATGATGAGTTGAGTAAGGGTAGAGTTAAGGTCTTATTTTTTAGAGAGAAGTGGCAAGCTGAATTAGAGAATGGTTGTTCTAAGTTGTGTATCCTATTCCTATTTTTGTTAGCCATGTTACAAGTTGTTTAAGATCCAAGGATCTTATCTTGTATAGAGTTATTTGCAGAGATAATTTTCGGGTTCTGGTGCTAAATGAGAGTCATATGGCATCCCTTGAATTTTAAGAGCGAAATTGCGTATGCAATATTTTACACACGAATTCTTTTCTCAGCCATTAAATTGCACTAGAGTTATTGGTTTTTAAAAGAAAATTGTTTTGGCCTAGCTCACACACACAGAGACTAGCTAGTATGGTTTAATTTTAACTTTTTTAATTTAGAATTTCTTTTGGTGACTTTTGCTAAAGTGTTGTTCAAATTTTTTTGAATTTGTGTTTTCTCTGTCTTAAAGTTTGAGTATGTGGAAATGTGGTCTATTCATTTGCTCAAGGTGAGTAAAAGCTAATTGTAGGGTATTTGATAACTTCAATTTTATGTTCATTTTTAGTGTATTTTTATTTGTGTTTGTATCTCGTTTTGCTTTTTTTTTTTTGTGTTTTGTGTGTTAAATCTTTTCTTTTTGCAAATTAGATTATTTTGAGAATTGTTGATTTTTGGTGTGCTAAATGGTGAAATTTTGACTTTTTGCAGAAATTTGACTTTGCACACGGTAAAGACTAATCAGCCTCCACCGTGTGTTATGCAAAATTTCCAAATTGCACCATTTCAGCAATGGACATGATAGAGACTAAACAGTCTTTACGGTGTGTAAGGTAGCTTTTGAAAGAATCAGTCTAGAATCATCACGTATGGTAGAGACTATACAATCTTTGTCATGTGTCCTTCAATAGTTCTAATTTAACCGACTGGTCATGACAGAGAGTGAATAGTCTTTATCGTGTGTCACCTTAAAACTATAAAAGAGAAAAATTTGTTTGGCTCAAGAGATAAGGAGAAGCAAACATTTTAGATCTAGGTTTATTTCTTCTTTCATTATTTAAGGTTTTCTTTTTTGTTGTAAATACTTTTGTTAGATCTATTTCAATTCAAGTTAGATTAGATTTAAATTTCATTTAAATTAGTAGTAGTTGTTATCTTTATTTTGATTAAGATTTATTAAAGAAAGCTTGGATTCAGATTAGGACTTCATCAATTACAATTGACTTCTAGGTTTCTTTTTTCTTCTTGTCACACCCTTCACGGAACAGTCCTTTTCGATGCGAAACTTAGCTGAAAATGGTAAATTTTTTTCCATCACCAATCAGTTTCGATATACTTTAAATACCTTTACATCAAATTCCTATCAATCGATAATCTTATAAACAATTAAAACATACATTAAATAAATTCATGCCAAAAATTTACACCAAACACTCACCCATCACTAATCATAACAACAATCAGAATACGGTTAAATCTTTTACCTTAATTGTCTAAGTATATACATGCCAAAATACAACTTGATAGCATTAATTCTTCTTTTCCAATCTGGCTCCATTGTGTAATATGCTCCCGCAACATTTCGTAACCTGCACGCAATAAACACTATGTGCTGAGCACTAGATATGCTCAGTGGTAACTACTAATCCAAGAATTTTCCAAAATAAAGCATAATTACACAGATTATGCTACTCTTATACTTAATTCATTAAACATTTTCTTTTACTTCAGTCAACATTAATTTCATTATTAACTCATATTTTGGTAATTATTGTTCTTTGGTTTTAAATCTTTGAACATTATTTTACACTATCTTCTTAGGTGAATCGATATCAAATTTACTTTTACCTTTACATTATTCTATACTACAACTTTTACTTTTACTTAACTTTCGTCTTATCTTTTTAGTTACAGCGATATAATTATCATTTCATTTAAAAGTATATATTAGTACTCATGTCTTTAATGGTACCAAATCTATAGAATATTTTATTTATCGATTTATTGTTCAGTTATCTAATATGTGCTATAATTACACTTCTTGCTATTTATTCTTTTATTTTACTTTAACTTTTAACTAATAAACACATTACTATTTAAAGGCTTTTAAGCTTTATTGCAAAGTGATACAACTATTTTGGGACACTTTGCATTCAATCTCTATTTCCTTCTTTTATACATTTACCCATGTTCAAATACTTGTTTAGGACTTATATCTTTTACTTTTTTCCAATTAAATAATTATATGTCTTTTTATCGTTTTACTTTTCATTTGACTTTTCTTTCAGAAATATATTACTTAAGCATAAGATTTCACTTAATGTTATTGTCATCACTTTTAAACTTTATATAAGAAATTAATTATTATTTTCCAAACTTGTTACTTTTCAAAGTAACAATTGGTACATGAAATACCAACTAATTTAATTTATCTTTTTCATTTAAAAATACATTTTAAATCCTTTTTCTTTATAAAAGCTTAAATTAATCTTTATTTATTATTTTATTCTTATAAAATATTTCTTTTTCTTTTACTTATTAATCACACTTTTTGGAAAACTTTATAGTTTTATTCCGGCTTTTTGTTTTCTTCCAAATGAATCATTTTTTGTTTATAACTTTTTATATTCAATTCATTTAAACAATACTGATTTATTCATTACAATATGCCCCTAGTGCAATATAACAGGATTTTCAAAAAGGATACTCGGGACTAGATCCAAAGGTCCCACTGAGAGAGAAGTGATCCCCAATGAACCATTTCTCGAAAAATAGTTCACTTTAATTTTCACTGAAAACACTGAAGCTTTGGAGATCAAATATCATACCCATAGCAAAGCAAGTTGCCATGACTTGCACCGCGGTATAGGGTGTCCCTATGGCTAGTCAATTATATCATAACAAGAATATCATTACCTGTTTATCGCTAAGGGCAAAACAATCAATTATATTTGTAATCATTTTTAAGCATTTAAAAATTTTTATTTTTTTTTCTTTTATTTCTTGATACAGTACATTTATGATCAATCGCACTCTTTTAATGTTTTTGACTATTCAATAACTTTTTTCCTTTCTTTTCTTTTCTTTCACTTTATCTTTTCAAATCAATTTTGTGAATTATTCTTCAATAATTCACTCAGACACTTGAGACTTTTCAGTCTTTTATACACTTTATGAATTATAGCATTATAATTCACAATTTTCTTTTATTCTTTTTGTGAATTATTTTCTAATAATTCAATAATTGATTTTTTACGATTTTTTTCTTTTCTTTTTCTGTTCAAAACTGTAATTATTCAGCATGCCAACCTTTATTCGATAGGTGAATTATTTTATAATAATTCACTCTTTTAATATTTTTATTGACTAATTTATTTTGATAAATTAGTCAAACATTTATTTTATAATTTTTGAAACAATTAGGAATTATATTGATATAATTTATTACTTGATTTTCCGAAAACACATAAATTGATTTTTTCATTTCTTTTTATACTAAAATAATTTACTTCATGTTCATTTATCATCACGTACTTATTTATTGAATTATTTATTAATAATTCAATATTTTAGTTAAACATAATTAATAATTTATTTCTAAAATATTCTAGTAAAGCATATAAATTTCATAAAAATTCGTATATACATTATTTTGCAATTTCCATGATTTTTTCTCATTTTATGAATAATTTACCAATAATTCATTATTTTGTTACTTTCATAGCTTACTAATTATTCTGAAAAATTCATCAGTTGACTTTTTATTTCTTTTCGTTAACCGTGAATTAATTTCATATTAATTCACTTTCTTTTACATTTTTAAGCAATTATTCACTTCCACTTCAATACTTTCTTCTATACATATTCATATTTATTCAGCAATAAAATTCTAATAATTTCAATAAATTCCAATAAATTTTATTTATGCATTATTTATTATTTACTATCATTTTTCACTAAAATAATCAATTATTTCACATTATTTCACAACTTTCACTATATACATAATTGTTACATAATCTTTAAAATTTCAAAATAATTTCCAATAATTCAATAAAAATTCATGGACACTACATATGACATTTATAATTAATTTAGGCTACTAATTACTATTTTCATGCAAAAATCACTATTTTTGCCTTAGTGTAAAGTTCGGCCATCACTTTAACATAACCCTAAAAATTATATTTCTTCATTCTAATCATTCATATAGCATCAAATATATTCAAATTTCATTTCCCCCATCTTAATTTCAATATTTAAGCAATTTAACAATTTTTTTCCTAATTACATAATTGGAATTAATTCACAATAAAAGGAAAATCAAAGGATTTTGTAGTCACCTACAATTTTCTCTTGATTTAGGAAGCCTAAGCTTCCTTTCCTTTTCCTTTTATCCTTGGAAGCTTGAAGATCTTCTTTGTTTCCTACCATGGCCGAAAATTTTACCATAAAAAACCTTTTTTTAAACTTTATTTGCTTAAAATAACTACATAAATGAGCTCTAGACACCCTAATATACATTTAGATGCCTTAAAACCAAATTAAAATCAAGATTTTCACATACCTCAAATTTACACCTCAATCTTTCTTTTTGAAAAATTCTTGCTTTAATCCTTCAAATCAAAAGTTTAAGGCTAGATTACTCATCTAGAGAGATGGAATTAGGGTTAAGATGCTTGAATACTAAGAGAAATTAAGTAAGATTTGAAGAAATTTGAGAGATAAGGAGAGGGAGAGTGTCTCGGCCAAGAAGGAGATGAAGAAGGAGTTGGAATCTGCTGGAAAAATGCAGTCTCCTCTCCCTTTTATACTTCTTCAATTGGGCCCAAGGTTGGGCCTAAATCCAATACGCCTAACCTAATTACTTAAGGCCCAATAACCATATTTCAAAGGCCCAACAAGAAATCTCCCACTTTTTCACTCTAAATCATTCAATTTTAATTTCAACATTCTTAAAATATCAAAAATAGGTAGTATATAAATTTTTGGCTCAATCAGAGTCCGTTATCTGTCCGATTCAAACTTATTGGTCCTATTCGACAACTGCCAGTATCACCGAAAAATTCAATTCTCATCACCAAAATATTCTACATAAAAATTCATGGAGGCATGCAAAATCTGGCAATTTTTGGAGTTCATTTACTATTTTTAATTATTTATACAAAGTCAAGTCCATTCCTTACTAGGGGAATTGACTAGCTATCTTTTTCGTATTTTTGACATTTGGAGGCTCATTTGATCTCAATTTCACTTCAAATTTCAACTCCGGGCTCACCAAGACCATTACTTTCCAATGGTCCAATAAAATATTTTTGACTTTCGAGTGTCCTTTCGGGTCCGAAAAATACTATTCACTATCGAAAAGTATTGTTTATGGCTGACGCAGTGTTGAGGCCATTACACCTCTTTTCTTTAATTTTAGCAATGTGTAGTTGTTAGTTTCATTACGAAGGGATCTACAAATCCCCATATCTATATAGTGGATTGAACTTATTTGATTTATATATGGTTAAATGTTATGTTCTTCATAGTGATTATTTATATATTTGTTTTATAAAGAATTTAATCATTTTATTTCGTTGGATGAATGGTTATTATGCTTGAATGGAATGGGAACTATCATGCTCTATTTTAGCTATGTATGTGCTATGAATCGAGGGATGATTTCAGAATAGAGGCCTTTGGTTTATGGCTTATTTATTGTTAATTTTAGAATTAGTTGAAGAATAGCTGGGTATTGGATTGGTTGACTCCATAATGGAAAACTAATTCATGCCTAGATCTTAGGATCCATACTTAGACTAGTTATCCGATTAGCTTTGGAATGAAAAATTTGGTAGTCAAAGTAGTTGGCTTTGGAATGTGAAATTTGGATTTAGATGGGTTGTCCACATTTAAGCCATATGATTCTTTATGCTAAATATTCATTACATTGGGTATAGGGACGATTAGAGTACCTTGGTAACATTTTTAATTAATGGTTTAATCTTTAATTTCAAGTAGTTATATTAATAAGAAAAAGTAATTTTAAGTAAAATTCATTAGATATACATAAGAGTATATATTGCATACCCACATGTATATCCTCAAAAATTGTCAGACTAGGGTAAAGAATACATTTCTAAATAGTTATGTTAATAAGCGAAAATGATTTCAATTGAAATTCATAAGACAAACATAAAGGTATACACTGTACACCCATACAGATACCCTTAATAATTGTCACATTAGGGCAAATTAGTGGTGACGCCACATTGAGTGGAAGGAGGGTAATTGCCCCCCTTAATTTTTGAAATTTTATATATATACCCCTTTAAAATTTTATTTTTATCCCTTTATCTTTAATTTATTTTTTAAATTTTTGATCAATAAAAAATAAAATTACAAAACTCTATTTTTATTTCTTAAATTTTTTCAAAAATAAGCTAAATTTGAGAAAAAATAAAAATTATAATAAAAATTATCTTTAGTTAAATGTTAGTAATTTAGTTTTGCAATTTTTTTTTTAATTTTATATCTCTCAAGTATTATCAATATTTCATATTTGTATATTTTTATTAATTTTTGTGGAGTTTATTTTCAATTCTAGTTCTTTTAAAAGCATGAAAAATTAAATTCAATAGTAATTTGTAAAATTTTGATCCATTTTAAATACACATGAACAAATTAAATATCCATTTGTAATATTTGACAATGGTGGGATCTTCTTTGCATATAACAATGACAACTTACTTTGTGTTACTTAATTTTATACTATTAGTTTTTTTCTACTATTCTGCTAATTTGAAAATCAATCGAAAAACATATATCATTGATATGAGGTCTAATAGTAAGTTTTCAAATATTATAAAAATTAGTGATCTTGCTAAAAAAATGATACAAACAAAAAAAGCTATTTTATATCATTTAATTTATAAACTCATCGTTTTATTACTTGTTTTATCCGTTGCAACTATAATAATTGAAAGAATATTTTTTACTATGAAATATATAAAAAATTGATTGCGTAATAAAATAAGAAATACATGGATTTTTGATTGTTTGATCACTTATATAAAAAAAAATGTATTTAATGCTATTGATAACGAAATCATTATTTATCGCTATCAAAATATGCAAATTCATAAAGTGTAATTGTAATTTTTTAAATATATTAATGAATATTTTTCTTTATTTAATAATTTATTTATAACATTTATGTTATATTTTTTTAAAAAACATGACTTAAATTTTTGCCTCCCTTAATCGTAAAACCTGGCTTCGCCACTGGGGCAAATAATATATTTTTAAATAGTTATATTAATAAGAAAAAGTGATTTCAATTGAAATTCAAAAGGCAAATATAGGGGTATACACTATATACACATATATATACCATCAATAATTGTAAGATCAAAGTAAAAAAGAATACTTCTAAATAGTTTTATTAATAAGAAAAAGTGATTTCAAATGAATTCATAATATATACATAGGTACACCCATATGTATATCCTCAATAATTGTCAGATCAAAAAACATAATTTTTTTCTAAATAATTGTATTAATAAGGAAAACAAGTAAAATTCATAAGGTGTATATAGAGGTATAGTCTATATACCCGTATGTATAGCCTCAATAACTATCACATCGAGGTAAATAATATATTTCTAAATAGTTATATAAATAAGAAAAAGTAATTTCAAGTCAAATCATTAGGTATACACAAGACTATATATTCAATACCCATATGTATATTGTCAAAAATTGTCAGATTAGGATAAAGAATACATTTCTAAATAGTTATATTCATAAGTTAAAATGATTTCAATTGAAATTCATAAGATAAACATAAGGGTATACACTGCACACCCATGTGTATACCCTCAATAATTGTCACATTAGGGAAAGAATATATTTTTAAATAGTTATATTAATAAGAAAAAATGATTTCAATTGAAATTCAATAGGTAAACAAAGGGGTATAACCTATATACGCATATTTATACCATCAATAACTGTCATATCAAAGTAAAAAAAAATAATAATAATACTTCTAAATGATTTTCTTAATAAGAAAAAGTGATTTTAAATGAATTCATAAGATATATATAGGTGCATATTGTATACCCATATGTATATCCTCAATAATTGTTAGATCAAAAAATGTAATATATTTCTAAATAATTATATTAATATGGAAAACAAGTAAAATTCACAAGGTATATATTGATAAATACTCTATATACCCATATGTATACCCTCAATAACTACCACATTGGGGTAAATAATATATTTCTTAATAATTATATTAAAAAGAAAAAGTAATTTGAAGTTGAATTCATAAGATATACACTGTATAGCCATACGAATACACTCATTATCTATCAATCATGGTAAAGAAACTATTTCTAAAAAGTTATATGAATACAAAAAAGTGATTTCAATTGAAATTCGTAGGATACACATAAGGGTATATAGTGTCTACCCATATCAAATTGATAGGGTAGAAATAGGGCCAAATACATTGTATTCTCATATGTATACCCTCAATAACTTTCTTATCAAGTTAAAGAGTAAAGTTCTAAATATTTATATTAAAACAAAAATGTGATTTCCAGTCAGCTTCATAAGATATACATGGGTTAAATTATCCCTATATATACTCTCAATAATTGTTACATTAGGGAAAAGAATACATTTCTAAATAACTATATTAATAAAAAAAAATATGATTTCAAATAAAATTCATAAGTTATATATACAGGGGTTTACATTGTATATGCATACGTATACTATGAATATCTGTCATATCTAAAAAATGAGGATTTTTTTAAATTTGGTGTTATTTGAAAATATAATTGAAAAAATGGAGCTGTGTTTTTTAATATTTGGGGAATTGGGGTTTATCATTTCATTCCCGCAATAACTCACTGCTAAAATAAAAATGTGAGGCCGGTAAAAGAATGAGAGCTGATAAAGATGGGGCCTACTTCATTTCCACAACAAAGGGTTGCGAAAATGGATATATTAATTGCCCATCCTATTTATAACGGAAGAACTGCTTTACCATGATGGTAAAGTGGTACAATAATAAATTGAAGGTCTTGGGTTCAATTTTCATAGACAGAAATATATTAAATCTTTTTTTTTCTATTTTTTAAGATTAAAATTTATAATTAATTTTTTAAATTAAATAATTGATTTTAATTAATTAATGTATAAAAATTAATTGTAAATTTTAATCTTAAAAAATAGAAAAAAAAAATTTAATATATTGCTATCATGGGAATTGAATCAAAGATCTTGGGTTTATTATTGTGCAACTTTATTATCATGATAAAGCAACTCTTCCGTTATAAATGGAATAAGCAATTAATATATTTATTTTTGCAGTTCTTTATTGCGAAAATGAATAAATGAATTCCATCATTATCAGCTCTCATTCTCTTATCTTATTCATATTTTTATTTTCGTAGTAAATTATTGTAAAAATAAAATGATAGACTTTAATTTTTTAAATGCTAAAAAAATAATTTATTTTTTAATTATATTTTTAAACAATACCAAATTTAAAAAAACGTAGATTGTTTTTCCCCTACAAACATTTCATCGAAAAAAGCGGCACGCAACTAGTTTTCAATGAAGAAAAAAAAATGTAAAAAGTTTCAACAGCACAGCACTACAATAGTAATAATTATTGTCCACAACTCAAAATCTTTTTTCTTTTAATTTTTTTTTTCAAGAACAAGAAATTTCTTACGATAGTTTAGTCGCCAACTGTCATTGGACTAATTTGAATGAGAAATATAAGAACTCGAAGCTTTTATATTTCAACCATACAAGTGGACTCAAAAACCAACGCTCAACGAAATTGTGGACAAGGACAACCATTCCTCTCCTATCTTCCCACGTATACTCCTTTGGAATTTTTAGCTAAGAAAAAAAATATATTTTTTCTTTTCCAAAACAAAGTTTATGTTGCTAAAAATGAATATAAGTCAAATCCAACTTCTAATTAGGACCATAATTGGCTAATGCAAATAGCTCTGTCTGTTGGTGGGTCTCCACATGATTGAGGGGTCCTTTAATTCTTGGCCATACAAATATCGTTTGCTTCTTTAACCCAAATTGACTGGAAAACCACTCAACTGCAAAAAATCATGGTTCATCACTTCTCTTTAAGCATCTCACAAAGCTTCTAGCTTAATTATGTTTTCTTTATTTCATTTTTCTATTTTTTTAATTAGTCTTTTCTTATTTGTCAATTACTTGTATGTCTTTTTTGTTTTTCAAACTCTTTAGTTAAGATTCTTTGTTGAACATTGTAAAACTCCACATTGTACAAGCAATTTTCTCAACCACAAATTAGGAATTCTTTTGCTTTGATGCTGTTAGCGCTTATAATCACTAATTCTCTAATCAAATCAAATATTAATATCAAAATTATTAAAATCAAATAAATATCAAAATCAATAATTGATCTTCTGAAGTTTGATTTGACGCTATAATTATTTTTTCAAAATATTTATTATTATAATAGATTTTAAATTTTATATTAAAATTTGTAGTTTTATTAATAGATATATTAGCTGATACCCCCTCATAAACATGTCAAGTGTGGCTATTTTTTTATAAATATTAAGATAATAATTTGATTTTTTTTACAACAATAAAATATTTTAATGATACTAAAATACTTTATGTTATAATTAATGAAAATAAATAAAGCAGAAAAAAGTGTAGAAAAAATATTAAATTAGTGTTGATACTTTTAAAAGGAATAAAATTGAAATAAATGTAATAAAGATTTTTTTCATTTATAAAATAAAATTTTACATGGGTCAAATTATATATATATATATAAGTGAAATTGATGAAGTCCCGTTTATAATTATTAATATTACTATTGATATTATTTTTTGGTAAGCGAGACCAAATATCGAAAAGTATTTTTTTTTTAAAATATGTGCTAAAGTATTAAAAACAGTGACAAGTTTGTCATTTGAGTGGCCAATACCTCATATGCTAAAATTCTGTCCAAAAATCATTTCCATGAATATGCGCGTGAGCATTATAAAAGGTAATATAAATAGAGGCTATCTTTCCTCCATACAATCTCCTAGGACAAAAGAAATTGAAAATGTGCAGAGGCATGGAAGAGAGAAAAAAGAAAGGAAACTTTTGCAGGGCAGAGGAGGGAAGAGATTTGATAAGTTGTGAACTTTGTGGGTCGAGGGCCTCTTTGTATTGCCAAGCAGATGATGCATTTCTATGTCGCAAATGCGACAAATGGGTACATGAAGCAAATTTCTTGGCTCTTAGACATATTAGATGCTTGCTTTGTAATACTTGTCAAAATCTTACACAAAGATATCTCATTGCTGCTTCTGTGGAGATGCTTCTCCCTGGGATTATTAGTTCAACAGATCATACAACACACTTTGACTCGGATATCATCAACAATAATCATGATGAACAGTCTTCTTCTTCTCTTAAAACGCCTTTTCTTTTTCTTTGATCAGTAATTATTTTTTTTTCTTTTCTTTTTTTTTTTAATTTAAGTTTCTGTTGCAAGTTCAGGATTCTTGGGTTTAATTTTTGTTTGGGAACTTTAGTGTTAGATTATGATTATTAAGGCTCTTTGATAAACCGATATTTCTGGTCATGTATGCTTCCTAGATAATCAAATTCCAGGAGAAAATCCATGCATATTTTTTCTTTCTTCTTCAAAATTTTTCTGCCCTACAGTTGTTTTTTTTTTCTTTTTTCTTTCTTTTTTTTTTAATGATAAACTTAGGAACATTACTTGCTTCTAGAAACTGTGGTTTCTTTCTAGTGGAACGACTTCTTTTCAATCAACAGATAAGTACGAAATTCCTATTGCAGCAATCTGTGCAAATTTTTAACCCTAAAAAACACAACAACAGGAGGAATCCAAACAATGTAGAGGTGCAGGTTTCTTTCATAAATAATTTAATACTAATGACATCATAGCTCACCAAACCGCTTTATGCCAATGATTCACCTGCAACACTTAATGTTTTGAGGCTGAGAAATTTGCCTCCAATAATTAGGAATTTATCAACGCAACAATAAAATAATAAAATTTATCAATTTTTTTTAATGCAAGATTCATGTTTAGGCCAATGATTCAGTGCCTTTGTATATCATATGAGCTTATATATGAATGTAGACCTGGCAAAATTGATCCAAACCCATAGATCGATTCAAATTTATCCAAAAAAATTAATCCAAACCCAACCCAATTCATATAAATACCTATTGAGTCAACCCAAAATTGACCCATTTTATTTTTCAACCCAACCCAACCCAACCCAATATCCATTGGGTCAACCCAAAATTGACCAATCTCACTTTCCAACCCATTGGGTCATTGAGTATTAATCCAATGAGTATTTTTAAGATTCAAACATCTTAACCCATTAGGTATATAATGACATCAACACCGGGCCAGCCCTACATAGTACTTTTCGACAATAAAGAGTATTTTGCGGGTCCGAAATGACACCCGAAAGTCAAAAATATTTTATTGGACTATTTGAAAGGAATAGTCAAGGTGAGCCTATGGTTGAAATTTGAAGTGAATTTGAGGTCAAATAGGCTTCCAAAAGTCAAAAATACGAAAAAGATAGCGAATCAATAATACGAAAAATATATTTTAAATAATTTACTTTAATGTTAAAAATGGACAAAAAAAGAAAAAAAAAGAAAAAATTGATACAAAAAATAATCGTATTTCAAATAAATAATTTAAAGATCTCATTATATATATACATAATAACAATTCTTTTTCTTTTATTTTTTTTTCGACAGTGAAGAGTATTTTTCGGGTCCGAAATGACATCCGAAAGTCAAAAATATTTTATTGGATTATTTGAAAGGAATAGTCAATGTGAACCTATGGTTGAAATTTGAAGTGAATTTGAGATCAAATAAGCTTCCAAAAGTCAAAAATACGAAAAAGGTAGCGAGTCAATAATACGAAAAATATATTTTAAATAATTTACTTTAATGTTAAAGATGGACACAAAAAAAAAAGAAAAAATTGATACAAAAAAAATCATATTTCAAATAAATAATTTAAAGATCTCATTATATATATACATAATAACAATTCTTTTTATTTTATTTTATTTTTTTGAATAATAACAATTATTAAAATAAGCATTAAAAGTTAATAGCATTACAAAATTAAATTATAATCGAAATATTACTCTTTATAATGACCAACTGTTATGCAGTATAGTATATTCTAATCATTTAATTCAACATAACGAAATATTAAATAAAAACTTTCAATATGTTTACGATTGGATATATTTTTAAAAATAAATATTTAAAATTAACCCAAACCCATGGATCGACCCAAATCAATCCAACCCATTAATGACCCATCCATTAATGACCCAACCCAAACCCATCCAACCCGTCCATTTGCCACCTCTATATGAATGGTTAAATAAAAATGAAAATTTAAATATTTTAATTTTTTTTTGAAAGGAGGTGTGCAAAACTCATAAAATTAACGAAAATAAGAAACTCCTAAACTACTATGGCGAAACCATTGAATAACCTCTAAAAAAGAGTTATGCAACTCCTAAATTCTCATAGGAAAAAGGTAGCCAGAATGAGTATGCAAATCATCAGCGTAGTTGGCCTCATAGCATACATGACTAACTTTGCAAACACCAAAAGAAAGCAGCAAGCTCTGTGTTTCTTCTAACAATCATCAAGCAATTAGGACTTGTTGAATAGTGATCATGAATCATGTTTGATGACTTATCTAGAAAATTTAAAGTTGATGTCACGAACAAGTCATCTGAAAATTTCATAAAGATTCGACCATGATTTTTTAACAAGGAAGACTTTGACGGTTAAGTCAATATTTTTGATAAGAGGAAGGAGATTGAAAATAACTTAACTTGCATACCTGTCTCTTTCTCTATTTATAAGGATGAGTCTCAGAGTTTGCACTTGTTTTGGAGATTTGAAGTAGAGTCATTTTTGGGAAGGATCTTCATCTTCCTTAATAAGATGAGCATATCTCTTCCCATTTTGGGGGAGAAAATAAGAGAAGGATTATCTTGTCCTGATATGTCGGTATCGTGCTAAGTAGTATTTTCTTCAGATAAGGTAAGATAAGGCATACTACATTGTATAATGTTGTAATTACTCGGCGTAACCAAACATAGGCTAAGGATGCTTTCGCTTTTTGAGTTGATAGAATGTATCGACCTTGCTGCTCAACGTGTCCAAACTATCAGCTAAGGCCTTATAATCATAAGTCCACCCTAAAAGTTTGATATTTATGTCGATATGAATTATTAGGCAGCATTTCCAAATTTGATAAATCTTACCTTAGGTGCGTGTAACATATTTAAAGCTTGAAATGAAGGCTCCTCGCTTTTCGCAAAGTAACAGCTGGGTATTATATCTGTCGAGATAAGGAGCTTCAGTATCCATTTTAAGTCATTATGATAAAATAGGTTATCCTTCATAAAAGATCCCAACCGTCCACGTATACAGTGGATTACATCTTCACGCATAAATGGTGCTTCCATCTTCATGCCCCTTTTCTTATATGTTGAGTGATCGATGTCTAGCAAGTGTACTGGATCGGCTAGTAATATAGAAAAATATAGATTAAGATCCCAAATATCATACTCAAGGGAACATGAATTTCTAAGCCAAATATTATTAAGTGAGTTAAATTAATATGAGATTATTCTATATTTGACGAGATAAGGAGCTTCAGTCTCCATTTTAAGTCATTATGATAAACTTCTCGTGCACTTCTTTCTCTTTTACTCTAACTTCCATTCCTGTTTGTCTACTTGTTTTTCTTTCTCTGCAACATCTTCTTCTCATTTCTTTTCTTTCCATTCACATTGCACATTGCTTTCTCTGTTTCATTTCTCTTTTACAACTATGGTTAGAACTAAGCACGTTTCAGCATCAAGGGGTCAGTAGGGAGGAGATGACGCCCAACTTCAGATTTTATAGACAGACTTTGGTTCACCATTCCCTCTTTCTTCCATCCATGAAGGTAACAGGTTCCTTGTTCTTAAGGATAGAGCAAAATCTCAATGTAAGTATTTTCCTAGCTCTTTGCTTGAACAAGTGGGTGTTCTTAATGAAGTCAATGAAATGTTATCTCAATGTGGTCTCTTGCGGTTTGTTAATATGCATGAGCAGTTCTACACTGATTTAGTTTTGGAGTTTTACACAAATTTCAAAGAAAATGCTGATAACCCTAGACTTGTAGACTTTCGCTTGAATGGTGTTGATCATACTCTTACTTATTTCATGATGCATCGTATTTTTGATTTTAAACCAAGTGGATTATGTACTCCTCCTAAGAGTTATAGACCTAATGATTTTTGAAACTTTCTTACTGGATTGACTACACCATATAGGGCTAGAGAGGCTAAATCAATGTTTATATCGGACTTAAAATATTGGATTTTGCATAAGATTCTTGCCTCCATTGTCTATAACAAGCCTGAATTTAATAGAGTTTCTAGTCATGAACTATTTTTGATGTGGTGTATACATAATCGTAAGTCTATATCTTGGTCTTATTGGATTTTCAAACAATTATTGACTTGTGTTAGTCGCCCGGAGTCTCCTATCACACATGGTCATGTCATAGCTGCTATTGCTAGGGGAATTGATATTGACTTCCGTACTTATGATGCTGTACTTCCATGCTTATATTTTTCTAAGCATTTATTTGTACGAGGTGAAGTCATTAACCATTACTTTCAATACATCCCACCTATTTACCGTTCTTGTTGGAAGGAACTACCAAGTACTTCTACTCCACAAGTGGCTGCTGTGGAAAGCACTTCGGAAGAGTCAAGACCAATGGAACAAGGGCAAAGTGATGATCCTATGGAGGGTACACCTAGTCATTCACCTGTTTTCACACCAATTGCTGGATCTTCTTCAAATATCACCACTTTCATGTTCAATCAATTGCTACACAATCAATCCACCATCCAAAGTCAATTGGCTTCCTTAGAGCAAGCAACAAGTCAATTGGTTCATCGTCAACGCCGCCTTGAGCACAAGGTGGACGCTTTCATTGCCCAAGCGGGCTATGAGGTCCTATCACCTCCACCTTCACCATGAATTTGAGGGGAGTTTTCTTTCCTTTATGCTTTTGTTTATTTTTAATTTTCTTTTTGTTTGTGTGTTTGTTTTGTTTCTCCACATTGCGGACAATGTGTGTTCTAAGTGTGAGGGAGCACTTGTGTGTGTTGTTGTTTGTTTATCTTTTTCTTTATTTAGACTAACTTTTATAGTGAGTTTTATTATAAGTATTGCTCATATTGTATGAAATATAGGTTGTTATGAAGATTCATTTACCTTTTATACTCATTTGATTAGTTTTTCAAGATTTTTGGCATGTGTTTTATGTTTTTAAGTTATTTCTTTTTACTTCTTTCAACAATTTTGATTGTTTAGTCTCTTTACTAACTATGCTTTAAGGTTAGAGTTTGCTCATTTAGTTTAAGATTTTAGGATGATAGTTGTCTCATGGAAACTATAGCCATAATACTTACCTTTAGGTCTTTCAATAATGGATGAGGACTAGTTAAAAAAATGCAAGATGAAAATAAAGCAAGATGCATATCCAAAAATTTTAATAAAGTATGGGATGGAGCGTAAAACGCACCCAATACTACATTTTCTTGCTATTCATGGGATAAAGTCTAAAAGTATACCCATGCTATAAAAAAAAAGAAAAAGATGAAAAATGTAGTCTAAAAATGCCATGAGATAGGTTTAAAGGTATGTGTGCTTGCAAATTGTCCTAAAAGGCAACTATGGTCTTAACTTTTAAGCTTTATGATCATTATTCTCTTTTGAGCATGGTTAGTTTTGAGATTTTACTATCTTGATGTTGGAATTAGTAAATTAGGTGACTTGATAATCTAAGATGCATGTTTTAAATCTTGATGTACTAATATTTTGAGTGTTAAGGTATTTGATTTCATCTCAATCTTATTTTAAGTAAAAATTGAGCAATGTTTATAATTTAACTTACTTAGTTTGACTTGGGATTAAATTTTCTCACTTTTCTCTTGCTTGGGGACAAGCAAGGTTTAAGTGTGGGAGAATTTGATATCATGTAAAATGTCTACCTTTTAGTATGTATTTTTCTCTTATTTATGTAGTTAAGTATGTAATATTATATGTATTTTTATATGTTTATATCCAATTTATGTGTTTTTGTTTGTTTTTAGGAAAAAGTTGGTGAAGTGTGAAGAAAATGAAGAATCTGGTGAAGTTTCAAAGAAGAAGATCACGAGTCGTGAAAGGGATCATGACTCAGACAAGAGATCATGAGACGGAAGGCAGCTCACGAGTAAAGCAGAGAAGAAGGGCTCACGACTCGGCAACGAAATCATGAGTCGTGAAAAGCTTCACTTGTCGGCATCAGGCTCATGAGTCCAAAAGAATAGGACAAGAGATCACGACTCGTAAGGAGGCTCACGAGTCGGACAACGCACCTGTTCCTCAAAAGTTGTATCTTTTGCACTCGATCTTTCAGCCATACATCATATCCTTTCAGAGCAACCTTTCATGATTTCTTAAGGGACATATCTGTAGAGTCAAGCTATATATATATGGGAGACTCTAAAAGAAGGATGATGGAAAAAAATTAAAGAATTCTTTTACTATTTTTTTAAGAACATTTTGAGTTGTTTTGGATATTTTTCATTTTACTTAGTTTTAGAGGATGACAAAAGAGCAAAGCCAAAGGAATAAGAGATTTATTAGAAGGTCAAAATAGAAAGTAAACCCTGGGGAGTGATGTTTTCTAGTCTCTTATTTCATTTTTATTGTAATTTTGTTTATGGTTAAGTTCTTTTGGTACATTATAACTATTTAATTTAAGTTGTTAATCTACTTATTTTTGTCTAGTGAATGTTTATTCTCCTTATGTATGAAGTATGATTTAAGTTTATTTGAGTGCTTTGATTTGCTTATTATGCTTGATCACCATAATTAGCATGTTAGTCATTTAATTCACAATGAGAATTGGAATTCTTTGATGGAAAAACAAATGAATTTACTTAAAGCATTGAATTCACTTAGAGATAAGGAATTCACTTTGAGGGGTTAAAGAATTGGCATAGAACTTCATAGTTTTTATTTATCTCTATAATGACATGAGAATGCTTATAGACTCTAAGTAAGAACATCTTTATTGACAATGAGAATTGCTTTAAGGAATCTTTGCTAAATTCTCCATTCATACAATTGTTAATTAATTCAAAGATGAATTAGTTTATTTGGTTATAATGTATGTTCATCCCATCTTTTAAGTAATCTATTATCCAAAATTAACTTAATATATTTTAAGTAGTTTAGGATTTACATTAATTGCATGATTTTAATTGAAATTGTTACCTATCCATTTACTTGTTACATCAATATAAAATTTACCCCGTTCCCTTTGGAATGATACCCTACTCATCTTATACGCAGTCTAGTGAGACTAAGGGTTTAAATAAATCCCCATCAATAAGTAGGTAATAAAATCTCTTCTTCAATTATTGTACTATATATACATTTGATGGCATCAAATTTCATGACATCAAATCCTTCAATTTCTTTTATCATGCTTTAACATTTCATAATCAATTTCATAGGAGAATAATTGCATAAAAATATAGATTATCACTTGTATATATATATATATATATATAAGCATAATTTCATATAACTAGCAATGTACATATTTTAAAACAAACATGCATATACATAATACTTAAATCAATTATTTTATATGCTATTTGTAAATCAATGTATTTCCATGTATACATAAATTTAACATAACAATATTTAAACATTAAAATTCATAATCATAATCTCAATGTACATTCCTTGTAAACCTACCAACATTTAAACATTAAATGTTCATATTCATAAACTCAATATATATATATATATATATATTCAATTAATATTCATAAGCTCAATATATATACATTCCTTGTATTTCTAGTAGACATAACAACATTTAATATTAAACATTAAAATTTTTCCTTTAGAATTCAGCATAGAGGCATAATTCCAAAACCAAATTATATGCCATTTTTGACCTAGAAAAATTCATTTTTAGCAAACATTTCCTTCTATAAACATGTTTCCCTATGTTTCTAGTTTCTAGAACATCAAAAATCATTTCAATATCACTTCGAAAACTCAGGATATCTACATTTTCTTAAATACTATTCTTATTGATAGTGTTGTGTACAGGTCCGGAATCAAGCTAAAATTAGACAAGCTTAATGACAGAACTAAGCTTTACTTTCTTCATGTAAATTATAGCTTTAGAAGTCTATTTGTCACATAATTTAACCTCATAGCATTTTATTCACTATTCTAGGAGATATATCATATTTTCCACAATTTATTTCAGAACCGAGAATAACAGTTCTATTAAATTTCCAAAAATTATTAGGATGACTTATAGGCATATTTAGCTCCATGTCCCTTCTACAATTTTGTAGACATATATCTTATGTAATTTTAGAAATTACAATGGTCTCAAATAGATTTTTCTAACTCAAATTATGCTGAAATTATAACTACTAATCCATAAGATTTTCATATATCTCCTTGCTTTTATTTGATTAAAACTTATTAAAATTTTTTTCTCTATTCATTCATTCATTCATTCTACCATCCATTTAAATAATATCTATATTATAATCAATCACATGTATGTATGAGAATCATAATCCCAACCTTGGCTGAGTTCTCCTTCATTTCAATCTTTAACAAGTCCTTTTTCCTTTGTTCTTCCTACTACCTTCTCCTTCTTCTTCTACACATAAATTCATCCTTTAAACATTCATTTTCAGCATTTTCTCCATTCAATCACTCAACAAAAGAAGAAGAAGAAGAAGAAGAAGAAGATGTGAACTAAATTTTACAACAATTACCTTAATAATTAACACCACTTCGTCCTTGAATAACCAACATGCAATAGATATTCTTCAAGGATTCTTAGATATAGTGAGGAATTAAGTAGAGAATGATAGAAATTATAAAATTACTCTTACTATTGTCGTCCCTCTCTCTATCCACTCTTATATTGTTCTCTTTTTCAACTAAATTTTAGCTTTTATAGAAGTAGAAAAAATTTCCTTTTTGGTCCTTCAAAAAATTTGCACGTTACACATAATTCCTTTTAGATTTTGGATGTTACACAATGTTCCCACTCAATTTTGCTTTTCTTAAATCAACCTCTCATTTCTTCCCCTTGTTTATAATTTACCCTTCAATTTTCATATAAACAAATTGACCCCTAAATTTTCATTATTTTTTAATTGAGCCTTCAAACTATATTATTATTATTATTATTATTATTATTATTATTATTATTATTATTATTATTATTATTATTATTATTTTCCTTTTAATTATATTCTTATAAGATTCATACCATATAATTTACACATTTTTCAAAAAATTAATTACAACTTAATAACATTTATGCCCCAATAAATTTCTTAGCTATATTTTATTCCAATCATGCACACTATGTATGCTATAATATCACTTGACTATTGTATCCTTTATCATAGGCAGTTTTCTAAGTTTGACTTGTAAGTGATTTTTGACCTTCCAAAAAACATTTTTAGCAAAAGTGGTATTCTAAACACTTGTTCCACTATGTTTCTAGTTTTTAAAACATTAAAAATAATCTCAATATCATTTCTATATTTTCAGATATTTACAAAACACTGAGGTCTGCTCCTAGTGACTAGGTAGCAAACTATTTCAGATTTTATGCTTAAACATAGCATAGATAAAAACAGATTTGAAACTTAGTTTCTTAATATGAAATCTATGTATGGATGTCTATTTTCAAACCCAATTGGAATCATCTAATTTGGTACCCTATAACTCGAGATATAGGCAAAAGAGTACCGAAAGGTCATGCAAAACATAATAATTCATCAAATAATATTTAATTAGACTTTAATAATGTGAAATTGCCCTTGAATTTTATTAGGGCTTATTTTGTGTCCTTAAAAATCTCTCCTCCTTAAGGAATTTTATCCTTGAAATTCATACTTGTATTATTTAATCAAATACATCAGTATCATTCTTATACTTCAATGTCTAACATTATAAACTTTTATTACCTGCTATCTCTACAAACTTTCCTTGATACCTACTTTAACTTAATTCACTTCTCTTATATCTCTATCTCTATAAAAGAGTAATCTTGTTATACAGTTGTTGAACTTTTTCTAAGTATCAATTTCGCAAGCATATGGTGAACCGATTATAGTATAAAAGATGTTGATCCCACAAGGAATGCTGATTAAAATTGTACACTATTACTACTTAATTTTTATTTTGTTTACGATGATCATTATTTTGCAAGTTAAAACTATGACTAACACTATACTAAACCTAATATTATTTTACTGTAATGATAATCAGAGAAGACTTATGAAAATGATGAATATAACATATACATAAATATGGAACTTGTTATTTCTCTCTTGTTTAGAATTTAATTTTTATCATGCAAGCCAAGTTGGAAGATTGTTCTATGTCGCAGTTCTCACATTTAGACTAGATTATGCCTCAAACATGCATTTATGGTTCTAAATCGCAGCTTTCACAAGTAGACTATAATTACATAAACACACATTGAAAGAATAAAACCAACTTATAGCAATTATCTCCACATGTGATCTCTCAAACTATGCTTTGATAATGAATTTTCTATTAACTATCAGAAAGTGGTTGGTCTCACAACTCTCTTACTTAAAAGCACTTTGATGATTTTAGGAAAAGGAATTGCCAACTAAGGTCTTTTTTCTTAACTTATAATGTGATGGGGATTTAATTAAACCCTTAGTCTCACTAGACTGCGCATAGGATGAGTAGGGTATCGTTCCAAAGGGAACAAGGTAAATTTTGTATTGAAACCACAAATAGTAGATGGATAGGTAACGAATAAAATGAAGATTATGTATTTAATTAAATATCTAAATTACTTTGCATATATTAAATCAAATTGGATTAAAGATAACTTAAATGATGGTATGAATATATATTATAAATAAGAGAAGCAATTCATTTAAGAACAAGATCAAGTAATTCTATGGATAAGCAACTCTCGTTGTCAGTAAATAAGTTTTCATTTAGAGTCTATAAGCACTCTCGTGTCATTATAGAGATAAACAAAAATTATGAAGCTCTGTGCCAATTCTTTAACCCCTCAAAGTGAATTCCTTATCTCTAAGTGAATTCAATGCTTCAAGTACATTCATTTGTTTTTCCATCAAATAATTCCAACTCTCATTGCGAACAAATTAACTAACATGCCAAATATGGTGGCCAATCATACATAGCAAATCAAAGCACATAAATGGATGTAAATCATACTTCATTCATAATAAGAATAATAAATGTGTCTTAAACAAATACTAGTACATATTTATAATGTACAAAGGAAACTAGCTAAATACATATTTAAATTTAAGATAAACAAGAGAAAGAAACTTATCCCTTGTTCCTTTAGCTATGTCCCTTTGCCATCTTCTAATAAAAAGTAAGTAAAAATATTTATCCAAAATAATAATTATATTTCTAAAAACTAAACATTGATCGATTCCCTTTTTCAGTTAATGCCATCCATATTTATAGAGGGAATAACTTTATAAACATGTCTCTTTATAATAGTTGTCAATGTGAAAAGTTTCCATGAAAGGTCATGATGGTTGGTTGAGAAAACTTATGCTGAAGAATTGCATCGCTTGAAAAACAGGTGTCATTGTCGACTCGTGAACTTCCTGCCGAGTCGTGAACTCCATCAAGTCTTCTTCACCCGTGATCTTTCCTCCGCCTTGTGAACTTCTTCAACTTTGCCTATCGAGTCGTGAATGCCTTCACGACTCATGAACATGGCTACTCTGTGTCACTTATGAGCCTCTTCACTACTCGTACACTTCAGTCCGACTCATGAGCTTCTTAACGACTCTTGAGCTTCATTTAAATCCTTTACCATTTCATCACTTCACTTCACATTTGCACCAACTTTTACCTAAAAACACAAATAAGCACATAAACTAAACATAAACACATAAAATACACATAATATTACATACTTAACTACTTAAATAAAAGAAAATACACACCAAATAGTAGACATTTTACATGGCATCAAATTCCCCCACACTTAAACCTTGCTTTTCCTCAAGCAAAAGAAGAATGAGAAAATTTAATTCCAAGTTAAACTAAGTAAGTTATACTATAAAGCATTGCTCAATATTCACTTTAAACAAGATTGAAATGAAGTCAAATACTTTAAACACTCAAAATATCAGTAAATCAAATCTTAAGACATGTATTCTAAGTTACCAAGTCACCTAAGTTTACTAAACCCAACATCAAGGTAATAAAGTCTCAAAACTAACCATGCTCAAGCGAGAATATTGATCATAAAACTTAAGATTCTAAGACTATAGTTGCCTTTTAGGACAATTTGCAAGCACACATACCTTTAAACCAATTTCATGGCAGTTTTAGACTGCATTTTTTTCTTTTTGTTTTTCTTTTAGCATGGGTATTCTTTAAAGCTTTATCCCATGTACTTAAAGTAGCAAGAAAATGTATTAATGGGTGCGTTTTACGCTCCATCCCATACTTTATTATACTTTTAAGCATACATCTTGCTTTGTTTGTTTTATTTCATCATTTGTTTTCTTTTTGCTAGCCCTCATCCATTATTGAAAGGTAAAGGTAAGTATTATGGCTATAATTTCCATGAGGCAACAAAAATCCTAAAATCTTAAACTAAATAAGCATATTCTAACCTTAAAGCATAGTTAGTAAAAAGACTTAATAACCTAAAATGTTGGAAGAAGTAAAAAGAGATGACTTGAAAACATAATACACATCCCAAAAGCCTTGAAAAACTAGTCAAATGAGCATAAAAGGCAAATGAGTCTTCATAACAACCTATATTATATACAATATGAGCAATACTTATAATAAAACTTACTAAAAAGTTTAGTCTAAATAAAGAAAATGAGGCACAACCAAACAAACATAACAATGTGAAGCTAAACATACAACACACAACATATACTCCCCACACTTAGAACACACATTATCCTCAATGTGAAGAAACAAAATAAAAACAAAAACAAAAACAAAAAGAAACAACTGAACAAAATAGAGGAAAGAAAACTTCCCTAAAGATCATGGTGAAGGTGGAGGAGAGGGCACCACATAACCCGCTTGGGTAATGAAGGTATCCACCTTGTGCTCAAGGCGGCGTTGACGGCGAACCAAATTTGATGTAACTTGCGCCAAAGATTGTAATTGATACTGAATGGCAGATTGATTGTGCAGTAATTGGGTGAACACGGATTGAGTCGTAGGTGATCCAACAACGGGTGAAACAGCAGCCTCTTCACTAGGGACATTAGCCATGATATCATCATGATGCCCTTGTTCCTTTTGCATTGGCTCATCAGAAGTGCTCTCCACAGCCGATTCTTGTGGAATAGATGGTCCTACAAGATCCTTCCAACAAGATCGTGAAAGCGATGGAATAAATTGAAAGGAATTATTGACAATTTCACCCCGAAGAAAAAGTTGTTTGGAAAAATATAAACATGGAAGGACAGGATCATAAGTGCACAAATCAATATCAAGACCTCTAACAATAGTAGATATGACATGTCTATGGTTGATAGGAGACTCCGGACGACCAACATATTATAATAATTGATTGAAAATCCAATAAGACCAACAAATAAATTTTCAAGTATGCACACACCACATCAAAAAAAACTCGTGATGAGACACTCTATTGAACTCAGGCTTGTTAAAAACAATAGAATCCAAAATCTTATGCAAAATCCAATATTTCAAATCTATAATGAACATTGATTTAGCCTCTCTAGCCCTAAATGGTATAGTCAATCTAGTTAGATAATTCCAAAACTCATTAGGTCTGTAAACCTTAGGAGGATCACATAATCCAAATTGTTTAAAGCCAAAAATGCGGTGCATTATAAAATAAGTTAGTGTATAATCAATGCCATTCAAACGAAAGTCCACTAGCCTAAAATTTTCTGCATTCTCTTTTAAATTGGTATAAGACTCCAAGACCAAATTAGTATAAAATTGTTCATGCATATTAACAAAGCGCAGCAACCCACATTGAGATAACATTTCATTTACAGCATCAAGTAATCCCACTTGTTCAACGAGAGAGTCTGAAAAATACTTACATTAGGATATTGTCCTATCCTTGAGAGCAAGGAAACGATTACCTTCATACACAGAAGAAATGGGGAATGGAGCACCAAATTATGTGGAGAAGCTCTCAGGTTGTGCTTCATCGGCCCCTTGCTGTCCCCTTGAAGTGGAAACGTTCTTTGTTCTCACCATAATGGAAAAAGAGAAAGACAGAGAGAAGAAATGCAAGAGTGTAGAAATGAAAGAAGAAGAACATTGAAGAGAAACACGCAAACAAATGAGTAGTAGAAAGAAGACAAAGTAAAAGAGAATAAATGAAATAAAAAGCCAAAAGGAAATAAGTGCACGAGACATGAAGAGAAGAAAAGAACTGTGAAAGAAAGGAAAAGATTGACTGCTATATTTATAGAAAAATAAGGGAGAATAGTGAAACGACATGTTGTTTCACAAACCCTAATTTCCCTTATAACTGTTGTCGCCTTTGATTTAACTAATTGATTACAGTTAATTAAAAGTTAAAAGTGATAAAGATGATTAAGTAAAATGATGAAGAAATAAAGAAAGAAAGAAAAACAAATTAAGAAAGAAAAAGGGTTAAAATTCACGACTCGATAAAATTGAGAACAGTAAATCACGAGTCGGAGGAAAATTCACGACTTGTGAAAAAAATGAGATTATTCAACACATGTATAAATGTTCACGAGTCGGACAGAAGTTCATGACTCATGAAAAAAATTAACTTTGGGCATATGTAAAAATGTTCACGAGTCGGACAGACCTTCACGACTTGTGAACCTTTCCTTTCTGTGTTGCTTGTGAAACCCTTCATGAGTTGATCCTGTGATGCACGACTCGGTAAGCTCTTCACGACTCATGAAGCATTTGCTTCTAGATCACTCGTGAACATCTACACGAGTCGAGCATTACTCGTGCAGGTGCCTAAAGCTGCAAACTGTTCTTCAAAAATGACCAATCTCGATCCAAATGTTAGAAAGATAGAGGAAAAATAAAACAAGAAAAATGAAAATGATAAAATACTTAAAATATAACCAAGAATAATCCAAAGAACAAATAAAATCTAAACTAAGAAAGCTAATCCTAACCAAAAAGATTATTGTGCAAGAGATGAATTTAATAAATTAACTGTTAAAATCACAAATACTTTTAGTATAAGATCATTACAAAAACTCTAATTACAAAGAATACAACAAACACAATATAAAAATTCATACATCAAATAACTAATTTATATCATATAATCCTAAAGCATCCACTCTTTTGTATCAATCAATAAAAATTTATTTAAACCGTGCCTCGACAACGGTGCCAAAATCTGATGGGGATTTAATTGAACCCTTAGTCTCACTAGACTGCATATAGGATGAGTAGGGTATCGTTCTAAAGGGAACATGATAAATTTTGTATTAAAACCACAAATAATAGATGGATAGGTTGTATTAAATTAAATATCTAAATTACTTTGCATATATTAAATCAAATTGGATTAAAGATAACTTAAATGATGGTATGGATATATATTATAAATAAGAGAAGCAATTCATTTAAAAACAAGATCAAGTAATTGTATTGATGAAGTGACTAGAGAATTTAGCCAAGATTATTTAAAGCAACTCTTGTTGTCAGTAAAGATGTTTTCATTTAGAGTCTATAAGCATTCTCGTGTCATTATAGAGATAAACAAAAATTATGAAGCTTTGTGCCAATTCTTTAACCCCTCAAAGTGAATTCCTTATTTCTAAGTGAATTCAATGCTTCAAGTACATTCATTTGTTTTTCCATCAAAGAATTCCAACTCTCGTTGCGAACAAATTTACTAACATGCCAAATATGGTGGCCAATCATACATAGCAAATCAAAGCACACAAATGGATGTAAATAATACTTATTTCATAATAAGAATAATAAATATGTCTTAAACAAATACTAGTACATATTTATAATGTACAGAGGAAACTAGCTAAATGCATATTTAAATTTAAGATAAACAAGAGAAAGAAACTTATCTCTTGTTCCTTTGGTTATGTCCCTTTGCCATCTTTTAATAAAAACTAAGTAAAAATATTTATCCAAAATAATAACTGTATTTCTAAAAACTAAACATTGATTGATTCCCTTTTTCAGTTAATGCCATCCATATTTATAGAGGGAATAACTCTATAAACATGTCTCTTCATAATAGTTGTCAATGTGAAAAGTTGCCATGAAAGGTCATGATGGTTGGTTGAGAAAATGTATGCTGAAGAATTGCATCGCTTGAAAAACAGGTGTCATTGCCGACTCGTGAACTTCCTGCCGAGTTGTGAACTCCATCAAGTCTTCTTCACCCATAATCTTTCCTCCGAGTCGTGAACTTCTTTAACTTTGCCTGTCGAGTCGTGAATGCCTTCACGACTCGTGAACATGGCTACTCTGTGTCACTCGCGAGCCTCTTCACTACTTGTGCACTTCAGTCCAACTCGTGAGCTTCATTTAAATCCTTCACCATTTCATCACTTCACTTCACATTTGCACCAACTTTGACCTAAAAACACAAATAAGCACATAAACTAAACATAAACTCATAAAATACACATAATATTACATACTTAACTAATTAAGTAAAAGAAAATAAACACCAAATAGTAGACATTTTACATGGCATCATAATGATACTAATAATGTTTTAATAGAAAAAGCTACATATATAGATAAGTGAAAGAGAAATGAATGAATATAAGTATTGACATTAAAATTCCTAAAAAGCATTCATAATAATTACAATGAAGGAAAGTAAAAGAATCAAGTAAATAAAATTCTAATCCTTTACTCATGAAGGATGACTTCCACTTCCTTATTTGCCTTCTCTTCAAACCATAAAATAAACTAATAATTAAAACCAAAAATATTATTCTTCAATTACAATCTCAAATCAGAAAAAATATTGATTGATCTCTCTTGATGATGATTCATTGTTTCAATTGAAATTAATATTTATATTGCTCTAAAAGAGATGTCCCTTGACATGCCTCCTCAAAGGGTTGCAAATCTTTGTGGAAAAACACAACTTTTCAAGCTTAACTGCCATCAACTGCCATTTGTCGTGCTCGCAACTCATTTCTCGCTCTTGACATAACATGCCCTGGTCTTGGATTCATTTTCCTTACGTTGGCCTCCTTTATTCTCCCCACTAGCCATTGTGACCCACTACAATTGTTGCCCTCGCGACATTGCTTCATCTTCAAGCCTTCATTTGGCTTTTACTTAGCCATATATCCCAATTTATGCTCCAAACTGCTTCTTTACTCCTGTAAAACAAGTAAAACACACACAAACATGCAACACGTATAAAAGCAACAAGATACACATAAAATACCAAAATATTAAACATTATACTTAATGAACTAAGCACATATACACACTATTTATGAGCTTTTCAAGCTCATATTAGTTCCCCACACTTAAATATTTGCTTGTCCTCAAGCAAAGCTTCAACATGTAAGAGAAAATAATGTAACACAAACACATAACTAAGACATGAAACATGAAATATGGAGTTTTTCATTCTTGAGATTCGCATAAGTCAACATATGTAAAGTTTCCTTAGTTGAGTTCTATCTTACAGATCATAAGGACAAGAGTGTCAATTAGAGATCATAGATACATATTTAAAACATGGTATCTTGATTCGATCCGCTCATAAGAACACTATATGGTACAAGTCATAAGTGTTTCTCAAGTGCAAGTTTTGCAATGAAGTTTTTAGACCTAAAATCTCTATGAAACTCTTTATGAATTACTATGTACTTTGACATACACCTAACGTAATCGTAATAGGGTGACAAGTATGGGTATGATTGGGCATACACTAATTCATGTTAGAGAGCATAAGAGAAGTAAAGGGATTACCCATCTCGATAAGAGAGAAAAATATCATCAGCCACTTGATCAGTGAACTGAGAAGTGTATGGCCATATCGAGATGAAATAATGAGTAATCATTATTTATTTGAGAGTTCAGTGTCACTGGAATATCAAGAAATGAATTAGTATATATAAAGATTACTAGTTCCATGCCTTATATTAATTCTAATATTTAAGGGTAAGGGACAATGCAAAATTGCATTAGGTCACTGAATGCCATTTGCATTTTCATTTAATTTGGAATGCTATAATATCTTGCTAGAGAATATATATAGCCTTTGGATTATTTATTAATTTATTGCCAATATTAAATGGACCTATAGGATCGTACACAAAGCATTGGGCTTAAAATATTTAAATAGAGTATTGGGTATTAATTTGGGCTTTTATTTAAAGTCAAATTAATGTATGTAATGGGTATTAAAATTGCTAATTGGACCTTGGTCCATGAAAGAGAGAAAATCAGCATTTAATAGGTTTATTTCAATTAATTAATTATCTTGGGATAATTAAGGTAATTGAGTATTAAATCTTAATAGCATTTGAATCAATTTAAATAACTTAATTAGGAGTGATGTGGCCGAAATTCAAAGGAAGAATCGTAATGAATTTCGGCATGTATAAATCCCTAATGAAGTGGTTTGTTTTGGTTAAATATCTTATGCAAATTTAAATTAATTTGAATTTAAATTCTAATAGAATTTGAATTAATTTATAACACTTAATTAGGAAGTAATGGAGGCTGAAAATAATCCCTAATTCTATGGGATTTCAGCACACACATTATTTTCCTAATCTAGTGATATAAATTGATTAATTCTATTTGCCCTAAAAAAAGTTTTTCTCTCTCTTTGTGCGGCCACTCTTAAGTGAAAAGGACTCTTCCTTATTCCTTTGGATTTTGGGGCAGCAATAGCAACCTAAAAGAAGAACAAGATAAGATCTTATGGCTTCAAATCATTCCCATTGATGAATACACAAACATAGAGCTAGCACTCACGATTTTAAGCCATCTTTGCAAGTGTGTGTGTGAGTATAGAGTGGTGTGGCATAAAGGTTGCTCCTTTAGTATTGGTGTTCAAGATTAGCAGTATATAAGTCTATCTTATATATTGGCCATAGCAAAAATAAAGTTTTAAAGGCCTCCAAAGTTGTAAGTTTTTCATAAAACCCTAAAATTGCATGTTTTGATATTTTGTCGTATATTGCGTGGCATGAATGATCAAATTTTTAATTTTTTTGTTGCATGATCTTTATGTTTATTCCATTTGATATCCCTTCAAATCATGCTCACAACTAGTTGCTCCTCTTACTGTTGTTTTCATTATTTCAAAGCAACCTAGTGTAGTAGTTTTCTTTTCCTTTGTTTTTTTTTTCTTTCCTTTTTTTTTAAAAAAAAAACTAGTGGCCTTAAACTTCAAGGTACAAAAATGATTCATAAATAAGTCATGCTTACAAAATATTAGTACTCTATCATACTTATCAAAGCAATATCACATCTCCCACACAAAGGTTTAAAAAGAAAGGTTTACTTAATCAAAAATTGGATTAAGGTTAAAAATAAGGCAAGAATAAAATGGTTATAAGGTCAAAATGGCTACCTAAAGTCAAAAAAGTTTGTTGTTTAAGCAAGCTAAAATAGGTTACTTCTAATGCTCTTGTCATTTCTCATGCATATTATATACTAAATGGGATCTCAAAAATTATCTAACACAAGTTCTAAAGTAATTAATACAAGAGGAATTCCCTCAATAAAGATGTTTGATATCATTAAGGCTGAAAAGCTCACCATGGCTATGATAAAACTCTACATCATGCAAAATTCACTATTCTAAATAACATGCTTGAAGAAACATGGCTTAAAAATAAATGTATACAAAAGTACTTTACCTAAACATGCCTATCCATAGAAGCATAATCATATTAAAACCAAAAGATCCTTAATTCCATTTAGTAAATGTATCCAATAGACTCATAATTAACTATGCAAAGATTACCTACATATGCTACTAAGTGATTACCTTAAAAAGAAACAAAAACTCCATAACACATATAACATACACAAAAATTTAAAACTAATCCTATATACAAGCTAGCAACTAGCTAACTTATTGAGCTTTTTCTTAGCATTAATTTTGCAAGTATACGGTGTACCGATTATAGTACAAAAGATGTCGATCCCACAAGGAATGTTGATTAAAATTGTACATTATTACTATTTAATTTTTATTTTGTTTACAATGATCATTATTTTGCAAGTTAAGACTATGACTAACAATATACTAAACCTAATATTATTCTACTTAATGATAATCAAAAAAGACTTATGAATATGATGAATATAACATATATATAAATATGAAACTTGTTATTTCTCTTTTATTTAGAATTTAATCTTTATCATGCAAGCCAAGTTGGAAGATTTTTCTATGTCACAGCTCTCACATTTAGACTATATTATGACTTAAACATGCATTTATAGTTCTAAATCGCAGCTCTCGCATGTAGACTAGAATTACATAAACACACATTCAAAGAATAAAAACCAACCTATAGCAATTATCTCCACATGTGATCTCTCAAACTATGCTTTGATAATGAATTTTCTATTAACTATCTGAAAGAGGTGCTCTCGCAACTCTCTTACTTAAAACCACTTTAATGATTTTAGGAAAAGAAATTGCCAACTAAGATCTTTTTCTTAACTTAAAATGATACTAATAAAATTTTAATAGAAAAACCTACATATAAAGATAAGTGAAAGAGAAATGAATGAATATAAGTATTAACATTCAAATTCCTAAAAAGTATTCATAATAATTACAAAGAAGGAAAGTAAAAGAATCAAGTAAAGAAAATTCTAATCCTTTACTCATAAAGGAGACTTCCTCTTTTTTTTTTGTCTTCTCTTCAAATCATAAAATAAAATAATAATTAAAACCTAAACTATTGTTCTTCAATTACAATCTCAAATTAGAAAAATATATCGATTGATCTCTCTTGATGATGATTCATTGTTTTTATTGAAATTAATATTTATATTGCTCTAAAAGAGATGTCCTATGAAATTCATCCTCAAAGGGTTGCAAATCTTTGTGGAAAAATACAACTCTTTAAGCTTAACTTTCATGAACCACCATTTGTCGCGCTCGCAGCTCCTGTCATGCTCGTGACATAACATGCCCAGGCCTTGCCTCCTTTTTGCTCTTGTTGGCCTTCTTTGTTCTCCCTGCTAGCTGTTGCGACCCACTGTAATTGTCGTATTCGCAACATTGCTTCATCTGTAAGCCTTCATCTGGCTTTTGCTTGGCCATATGTCCCAATTTAAGCACTAAACTACTCCTTTACTCCTGTAAAACAAGTAAAACACACATAAACATGCAACATGCATAAAAGCAACATGATACACATAAAATACTAAAATATTAAACATTATAATTAATGAAATAAGCACATATACACACTATTTATGAGCTTTTCAAGCTCATATCAATAGTTACATCATTACTATGCTCACATATATTTTATCAATTTCCTTTTTCAATTGGGGCCTATACATGTAATATGATGCTTGATGCTATGCTATGCGTGAATGGTGATTTCATGTATGTAATAAGATGCGAATGCATAATTTCATTTGATGTATATGTTTTTTGGCCCATCCCATGTGTAATGTTTTATTAATTGCCCATACTCGATAAGAAAACACTAACATATATATATGTATATATATATACAGAGCATTTTAATGAATCCTCAAATTATCATCTCAAAAGACTCAACTATAGATCTTCTAATCAATATAGCATAGCTCCATCTCATGTTTCATAATAAAATAATCACTATGCATTCTACTAACACACCTATACCATAATCCCATATACTTTTAGTATGCATATACTACATACTATTCAATCAAAATTTAAGATCCCAAGAAAAATACTATCATATATATAGTCCATTTTCTAAACTTCTATCATATACATTTACCTATATATACAGTTATTCATGTTTCCTTATTATCAGATTCTATTGAATCTTCTCACTTTAGTCTAACCATAGAAAAATAAAGGTATCTGTATTGGCCAACACTCTATAGCTTCCTATGATAACAACTCTAGCCACTTATAGTCCTTAAACGGCTAAACCTAGGCTCTAATACCATTAATTGTAGCACACATATCCTTTAACGTATACATTTCACTTAACCTTTTCCATTACATAAGTTTTATAGTGCCATTTACATAAAAACCAACTATACAGAGCATATATTCATACTTAATCCATAAGAGTGTTATACTGTTAAAACTTTACAATATACATTAAAATCTTTCTCTTAATAATACAAATGATAAACATCTATACATATAATATTTTCAATTCCATAAAAACTTTATTATATCCAAAAATCCAAGTCTATAATAGTCTCTCTTTTTGACTTGAGTTGGCCAACTAGCTCCAGATATCACCTTAACAACCTACACGGATGAAACACCCGTGCTAAGCTATAAAGCTTAGTGGGGAACTAAAATTATGAAAATGACCTCTCATAAAAATCATCTAATGCACCAACATATGTGAGCATATAAACAAACATCCAATAGCACATTGTTATCAACAAGTATTGTATTCATGGTATCTTAAAACATTATACATCAGCCTTGTCAAAACTAACTTTTAAATTAATTGTGACTCACATGTGCTTTCATTCTTTATCATTTTATAGGTCATCCTTGTGCTATACATTATACATATATCAATTTAAAACATATATTTCATAATTATTATTCTCATTCAATCTTAGTAACTTTCAATACAATCATCAGTATCCATATCATAGTCCATGTATAGCCAGAACATGTCTTTGTTATTCTTTTATTTTGCTTAGGTACTTTATTGGCAGGCTTATACTTTTCATTTCAATTTTAATTGCTCAAGCTAATACTTGTTTTTAATTGTTGAAGATTCCTTTATTATGTGTGGTGTATTCCTATGTGCTTTTTATTCAATTAAACTAAAAAGTGGTCATACCTTAAATGGGAACCTAGAGTACTTGAGTGCTTTTGTGATGATTGTATCATTTGTTCTTTTTCTTTAACATATTGTATTTTTAGGTTTTTAAATTCCAAAATGGTGTGAGTAATGTTTAGATTTTTTGTTTTGAGAAGATTAAGTGCAGATGATATACTACTATAAAGCAGATAAGATGCTGATCTACTGATGCTTATGAAGTTTTTAGCATTAGACAATCATTAATGCTATGTTAGTAATTAGTACTTTTTACATGATTATTGGGTATTTACATGATATATGGAGTTGACATATACTGATGTACATGTGAGATTTGTTAGGGTTTATAAGGTGATTTAAGTCCATCATGTAATCTATTGCAGCAGTGTAATTTTTTAAACAATATTTAATTAAAATTTGACAAGTATCCAATATTTTGCAATGGTACCAAAGATGTCACTTTGATTGAGTATGCCAAGCTAATTGGAAGGCCTTTTAGGGTGTTTAGCCTGGACACTAGGAGGTTGAACTCGAAACCTTATAGATTCTTTAACTCAATTGAGAAGCATTATGACATATAGATTGAGTACATTCTTCCTGATGTTGTTGAAGTTCAAGCACTTGTAAGGACCAAGGGCATGTTCTCTTTCTGTGAAGATGGCCACTAGGAGTGCTGTCGAGTGAGAAAAGTGAGACCTTTACGGAGGGCTCTGAAGGGGTTATGTGCCTGGATTACCGGCCAAAGGAAAGATCAGTCACCTGGTACTCGATCTTAAATTCCTATCATTCAAGTTGACCTAGTTTTTGAGGGATTGGATGGTGGGAGTGGAAGTCTGGTCAAGTGTAACCTAATGTCAAACGTTGAGGGTAAAGATGTGTGGAACTTCCTTCGGACCTTGGATGTGCTAGTGAACCGCTTGCATTCACAAGGTTATGCTTATTTCAGCACTGCTAGTCATTATAGCAATGTAGCTCTTCATTGATCTTTATGTACAGTGTTGGTGTATACTTCTTTGTTCTTCCCCCATTTTTTCCTTGCTAGTTGTTTGGAGTCCTCTTTAGGCATGAAATTTTGGTTCTTTTAAAAAGTCCTATGCACATCTTGAATTGAGAAGTAGAGCTATTTTAATATATTGCTTTTTCATATTTTAGGGGCAGTTAAAGAATGAAGGCTTGGTCCAATAAACAATTTCAGTACTTCCTTTATCTACTAATTATAGGTAGATATAGGCTTTTGCATAAATTTTTGTGTAAAAAATCAACAAAAATTTAGTGACAGAATAGCGATGATAATACCGTCGCAATTGTTTATATAATACTAGCTGAATTTAGTAACAAAAATTGATTTTGATTGCTATGAATAGCAATGAAATTTCAATTCAGTTGCTAAAAATAGAAATAGAATTTTTATTCAGTTGCTAAATATAGCAACAAAAATTCTTATTTCGTTGGTAAAAATAGCAACGAAAATTGAAATCTATTGCTAAAAATACCAACCGTCAAATTTGCAACCTAATGTTCCGTTTGCTATTTTCCATTGGTATTTGCTAATTTTCTTGTAGTGTTCAAAATCACTATAACCTTTACTTCGTTATCCTAATTCTACATGCAAGAGGATAATACTATGTAAATCAATTTAATTAAATCATATGTGAATATAGAGAACATGTATTCAACCATGTAATTACTTAACAATGCTACCATAATATGCAAGTTCATATGCATAATTTTATAAATTTTGATTGCATATGAGATTAAAAAAATGTATATTGATAGCTTTAGTTCACTCATACTTTTAATACAATACTGTAACTAGCATGCCTAAGTTCTAGCAGTGGATAACGGGAGCAATAGATGCTAGTTGGTGTTGAGCAATGGATACTCTTAGGTATCAACAATGGATATCCAAAGATATCAAACAATATACCCAAATGGGGCCACATAATGGTTCCAAAGGAACGAACAATAGACCCAAACGATGTTGATAATAGCAGCTGCAACAATATCCTTTTAGGTATGCCTATGTAATCCACAACCTAGACTCAGATGGAGGCAATAAAATCTCTTCTTCAAATATTGTACTCTATATGCATTTGATGGCATAAAATTTCATGACATCAAATCCTTTAATTTCATTTATCATGCTTTAACATTTCATAATCAATTTCATAGGTGAATAATTGTATAAAAATATACATTATCATTTAAATATATATATATATATATATAAGTATAATTTCATATAACTAGCCATATACATGTTTTTAAACATACATGTATATACATAACACTTCAATCAATGTTTTTACATGCTGTTTGTAAATCAATGTATTTCCATGTATACATAAATTTAACATAACAACATTAAAATTCATAATCATAATCTCAATGTACATTCTTTGTAAACCTACCAACATTTAAACATTAAATGTTCATATTCATAAGCTCAATATATATATATATATATATATATATATATATATATATATATATATTTCTTGTATTTCTAGTAAACATAACAACATTTAATATTAAACATTAAAATTTTGCCTTTAGAATTCTGCATAGAGGTAGAATTCAAAAACCAAATTATATGCCACTTTTGACAAGGAAAACTTCATTTTTAGCCATAGTGTCTTTCTACAAACAAGTTTCCCTATGTTTCCAAATTTTGGAACATTAAAAATCATTTCAATATCACTGCTAGAACTCAAGATATTTACATTTTATTAAATATTATTCCTACTGACAGTGCTGTGTATAGGTCCGGAATCAAGCTAAAACTAGACAAGCTTAAGGATAGAATTAGGCTTTACTTTCTTTATGAAAAGTATAGGTTTAAAATTCTATTTTTTTCATAGAAGTTAACCTCACAGTATTTTGTTCACTATACCAGGAGATATTTCATATTTTTCACAATCTATTATAGAACAGAGAATAACAGCCCTATTAAACTTTTAAAAATTTTTAGGATGACTTATATGCATAATTAGCTCCATGTCCCTTCTACAATTTTGTAGACATATATCTTATACAATGCCAAAAATTGGAATGGTCTCAAATAGAGTTTTCTAACTCAAATTATGCTAAAATTACAACCATTAATCCATAAGGTTTTCATCTCTCTCTTTTCTTTTATTTGATTAAAACTTCTTAAAATTTAGTTCTCTATTCATTTATCCAATCTACCATACATTTAAATCATATCTCTACTATAATCAATCACATGAATGTATGAGAATCTTAATCCCATACCTTGGTTGAATTCTCCTTCATTTTAATCTTTAACAAGTCCTTTTTCCTTTGTTCTTCTTATTACTGTCTCCTTCTTCTTCTACAAATAAATTTATCCTTTAAACATTCATTGCCAGCATTTTCTCCAATCAATTACTCTACAAAATAAGAATAAGAAGAAGAAGATGTGAAATAAATTTTACAGCCATTACCTTAATAATTAACACAACTTTGTTCTTGAATAGCCAATATGTAATAGATTTTCTTCAAGGATTCTTAGAGATATTGAGGAATTAAGTAGAGAATGATAGAAATTTTGAAATTTTGAAATACCCTTATAAAATTTATACCAGATAATTTACACATTTTCAAACAATTAATTACAAGTTAATAACATTACTATAAAGGCACTCCTAAATTTTTTTTTTGCACTGCAAAATTAGACCTGAAACTCCATTTTCCACCTGATTTTCATGAAATTGCCAATAATCTCCTCATAAATTAAAACTAAAATCTCTCTAAACTAACTCTACCAATTGCTCACAGTAAATTAAACTAAATTCCACTTCATACAAACTAATCTTCAATTTTAACTAACAATTAAATTGCCTTATCTGCATGAACAGACTTTACTGATATAACATAGTAGAGCTTGCTTACAACTTTAAGTCTGATTTCCCTCCTACTTTACTTACATGAAACACTTAAGCATTATACAACACATACAATGTAGGTTTAAGTAAATTGTATTTCCCTTTTATTGAAACCCTAAAATTAATACAAGCTCTCTAATAATCCTGAAGCACATGCTAATTTAAATATGATCCTTAAGCACAAATTTTATTAGGAATGGCTTCTTCTTCAACCTTTCAATCTTAAACTTATGAATTGAAAGACACAACCACAGTAAAATCAAAAAAATATGAAAAACATGCATTGAACTATAAAAGCCTATGAAATTAAATTAAAGATATGAAGAAAAAATAACAAACAAAACACAACTCAATAAAAAATTTACAAAAATTTAAAAATAAGGTTTAGAAGAGTTCCGGTTTATCGAGTCCCAGCTCGACTCATGTTACTCTCTGGAGGTCGAGCTTGTGATCTAAATATTGGTCTCTTTTAACTGTGCTCCTCATTTTCTCCCTTTAGTAAAAGAAACTTGTCATAGTTCACTAAAGCTGGAAATTTCATATCTTCAATAAAGAATGACTCCTCCTTTGGCTCTTTAAATACAAACTCTACAGGCTTGCTAACCTAATAAATTCTTTAAATTGATTGAATTCAATACTTTCACTTGAAAATTGAACACTTATTTCTCCTTTGGTGATAAATTCTCCACAAGAGGTTCAAATACACCTTCTATATTACCACATGACTTGTCTTTAAATATGAATTGTTCATTTTCTTTTTTGTGCACCTCAAAACTACATATTTCTTTATCCACTGTTAGTGATTGATTGTGTCCTTCTCCTTACGACCATCACCTTAAAGTTGCACTATAACACTCAAGAGTTCTAGTTTAGATTCCAATCTTTCAATTCCTTCTTCTTTATCCCTCAATAAACCCTCTTGATTTGTAATTGTCTATTCTTAAGCCTTTAACTTTTCTTCTTGAATTCTAAGTTTTTCCTCTTGAATGCTTAACTTATCTTCTTGCACTCTAAATTTTTCCTTTTGACTTTTAAATGTAATCTCCCATTCTTCTTTTTTAGCCTAAAATTTAATATTCTTGCTCAAAAGCAAGTTAATAAGAACTTGATTTTTTGAGTTACAAGCCTCTTATGAATATTGCAATTCTTGATTCTCTCTTCTTAATTCTTCCATTTTTGATCTCAAAATCCATGAAGTATCATACTCTTTAACAAAGGATGGCGGTGAATAAGGACTTGGTAAATGTGCACACAAGAGCTTTAATTCCTCCATTTCTCTCATTAAATTATTCATTTGCTGTTTTAAAAGAAATAATTCATAGTTTTAGACTTCATCTTGCATCATTGTGAAGAATATCTAGCAAGTGTACTAGATCGGCTAATAATATTGAAAAATATATATTAAGACTCCAAATATCATACTCAAGGGAACATGAATTGCTAAGCCAAATATCGTTAAGTGAGTAAAATTAATATGAAATTATTCCTTAAGTTTTTGATTTTAAAGACAAGAATTAAACTAAATTAACAATAAAATAAAACAAAAATAAAAATTAAACTAACATGTATTAAACACAGAGCAATAACTTAAATACTTCTACCAAAGAACTTTCCACCTCAATTTCTAACACATATAACTTAGTTAAAAATAATGCAATTGATTATGGAAAATTGGTAATAAATTCAAATAACTTCTCAAAATATCATTCTAAGCATCAAATTTCCTTACTCAGAATAATTTAATATTCAGCATAAAAATCTAGTTCATGAACTCTTAAATATCTATCAGATCCTTTCTTAAGAAATCTCACTTCAATTCATTCTTAATTCACCTCTTCATAGCTATAATTCATCTAAAGTTAATGCACAGTTACCACATTTTTTAAAAAATAATCACATTTCAAATTAAATGAGTTGAACTATGAACATACATACCTTAAGCCAATATTATAGTTGATTATGAACTATTTCTCAACAAATCAACAATTAACATAAATATAATTCAAGACATGGATTTTTGCTCAGGAATTGAGAAATAACCAAATTGCATTCGATTAAATAACAAACTAAGTCATTTCATAAAGAAATATAAGGGTTCAAATTCCCTCAGCAAAGGAAAAAAAACTACTTACTGAACATGATTGAAATAAAAGAAAAATAAAAATAAAGAGATATAATACTCATAAAGCTTCAAACTTGCTCTTGATGACTTCTCAGTACACCAATAAAAAACTTGAATCTTTACGAGAATTAAAAACTAAATGAAGAAAAATTAAACCTAAACTACGTTACACAAATTAAGAAAAATAATAAAAACCCAAAATTTAACTAAAGAAAATCCCTATATAATTACTCTACTTAATTTTGTCCCTTTCATTCTGGTATTTAGGTGTGCTTTTATGGTTTGAAAAGAAGGAAATTTGGTGGCTTTATACTTTCTATTCCGCACAAGACTTTCAATTTCATCAAACAACTTCCTTTTCAGTAGAGAAGAGAATTCCAATCGTAAATCAAATTGTTTGACTCAATAGTGTGATTTTAATCCATCAATTGTTGTTGCTGGCTTGGACTGCTCGGCAGAGTGATATTTCACTTAACCATGTATTTTCCCTTATAGCTCACTCTACGAAGTGACTTTCCTCTGGAACTCATGATTAAAACTCTTAATTCCTTAAAAATATGCCAATGCTGAAATTTCACTTTAATCCTTCAATTTTCTTCTTTTTCTTCAATTAAACATCTAAAAATGCCAAACTAGACAATTAAACTCATAAAATAATAACTTAAGAAATTAAAAACTAAATTTAAAAAAATTAACACTAAATTACTTAATAAATACACTAAACACACTTTAATAATATAGTATAATTAACACTTATCATTGAGATAAGGAAAATGCAGCTAACAAGATTACCCTTGGTAAGGAGTATCAGTTCGGCAATAAAGGTTGATGATTTGGGTGCCTTGGTGAAAAGATTGGGGATATCTGATAGATATATAGTTAAAGCACCAATTGTTGGGTTTTGAAAGGAAAAATGAAAACAAAACATAGCGGATAAAAGAAACCCACCAGGATCCATGCGATCCAACTGATTCAATCAAGAAAAAATAACGATTACTAACCTCTTAAAGCATAAAATCAATTTATAGGTGCTGTCTCACATGAAATGAATAGCCTCTATCAGTATCCACACTCGAACCTAATGAACGGATTCGCCTTGGATGCTAGCTCCCTTCCTTAGTGGCTAGGGTTATAAAAAAATGATTTTTTTCTTTTCTTTTCTTTTTTCTTCACCCTCTCAAAGATGACAACTCACTCTTTAAAGTATGTCTAGTTAGTGTTTTCAAAACATATAAATCATATATATATAAGTGACCTAACCCTAATTAAGATAGAGAATTTTGGGCCCATATTTCTTATTAAAATAAGAAATATTTTATTTCTTATTTAAAATAAGAATTATAATACTAATCTTAATTAATATTTATTTATTTTGAATTTTAATATGTCACAAAATAAAAGTCAAAATGCTCAAATTAATCTTTAGTCCATTCATCACATTTTATGTGTGCGATCTAATAGGTTCATATTATGTTGGTAATGGGTCCCTATCCTATCACGAGCCTACATATCATAAGTGGCCTCTATCAAGATCTTAGGACTACCCAAATAATATGAATATCAATAATTCAATTTTAACCTAATAGAATATGTTATAATCCTTTTGTCACATGATATATTTTTTGAACATAAGTCATTGTCCATGTCAAACTTATATAGTCCAAACATATAATTTCTCGATCACTAAGTAGACCGATAATATCAAATGACATTGATCGCTCAATCAATTCAATTGATCATGGCCATGCATTTCTCAGTCTTACTTATCAAGAGTCCTACTAGATATCTCTCTCATGAGAAAGGGATAAATTCCATTTTGATTATTCACTATCCTCTGTATAATTCTCATAATGTCCAATGGTAACTTTATTATTATCCGACTAAAGATAATGTTTGATTATGTAAAAATATAATATTTCTTATGTAGGATACTATGATAATTTTAGGTCTAGGGATTGGTAACATAACTATTATGAGATCAATAATGACACTAACCCATATAGTATCTCATAACAGGTCTATCCAGCACCCTATTCTCCAATATATACCTACAAGTTTGATTTATATCACCATATATAATCATCCTATGATTGTCAATCAAACTCGTACTAGTATTTATTTATCATTATTCTTGTAATGAGAAATGACTAGGGATTGCCAAAAATAACATTAAATTGTTATTTATAAACATTATTATATTCTAACATGCCAAAATATAATAACATGAAGAAAACCCAATTTTATAAAATGAAATGTGATATTACATAAAAAAACCAAATGTATGGCCTAAGGCATAACCACTAACAATCTCCCACTTACACTAAGCCTAATCATATAGGTGTTTAGTACCTAAGAACCCCTTATAATTATCATGTTTGGCTTGTGGGAGAGCCTTTATAAGTGGATCAACAATGTTGTTATTTGTTGGTACTTTGCATATTTTGGCATCTCTTCTTTCAATAATTTCATGAATGAGATGAAAGCACCTAATTATATGTTTGTATCTTTGAGGGGATCTGGGCTTTTTAGCCTATGTTATAGCACCATTATTATCACAATAAAGGTCTATAGGATTTGTGATACTAGGAACTACTCTCAGTTTAAAAATGAATTTCTTTATCCATACTACTTAATTGCATCTAATGCTGCTATATGCTCAGCTTCTATTGTAGAATCGGCGATAGTGCTTTGTTTAGAACTTTTCCAGATAAAAGCACCTCCATTTCATAAAAACACATATCCGAACTGTGATTTATAATCATCTTCATCAAATTGGAAGCTAGCATTTATGTAACCATTTATTACTAGCTCATCTTCCAATCCTCCATACACTAAGAATGCATCCTTAGTTCTTTTTAAGTACTTAAGGATATTCATAACGGTTGTCTAATGACTTTTACCAGGATTTGACTGGTATCTGCTTGTCATGCTCAATGCATCTAAAACATCCGCTTTAGTACGTAACATGGCATACATGATAAATCCTATAGCCGAGGTATAAGGAATCATACTCATACGGTCTCAGTCATTAGATGTCATAGGACATTGAATCTTACTATGAGTAATGCCATGAGACATTGGAAAAAATCCTCTTTTAGTATTTTGCATGCTTAACTTATTTAGTACCATATCTATATAAGTACTTTGACTTTGAGCAATTATCCTTTTAGATCTATCCCTATAGATTTTAATCCCAAGGATATAAATAGCTTCACCTAGATCTTTCATTTAAAAAGATTTTTCTAACCAATCTTTGGTCTTTTGTAATGTAGGGATATCATTCCCAATGAGTAATATGTCATCAACGTACAAGATGAGAAATATTACTGGCCTTTTACTAACCTTTTTGTACACATAAGGTTCATCTTCATTTTTTATGAATCCAAACTCTTTCAGTGTTTCATCAAAATAAAGATTCTAGCTTCGAGATGCTTGCTTTGATCCATAAATGGATCTTTGCAGCTTACATTCCTTTTTGGAATTCTCAGGATGAACAAAACCTTCAGGTTGTGTCATATATACATCCTCAAGTAAGTTTCCATTAAGAAATGTTGTTTTGACATCCATTTGCCATATCTCATAATCATAATATGCAACAATGGCAATTAGAATTCTTATTGATTTAAGCATTGTGACTGGTGAAAAAGTTTCATCATAGGCAATACCATAAGTTTGCTTGAAACCTTTTGCAACAAGTCTTGCTTTAAAGTTGTGTACTTTACCATCCATGTCAGTTTTCTTCTTGAAAACTAATTTACACCCAATGATTTTAATTCTTTTAGGTGGATCAATCTAGTTCCAAAATTAATTGTCATACATGGATTTCATTTTAGACTTGATGGCCTTTAGCCATTTCTCAGAGTCTGGACTTAAAATAACATCTTGATAGATAGTAGGCTTATCTTGATCCATGAGTATTACTTTATGACTATTTATTACGAGAAATCCATATCTCTCAAGTTGATGTCATACTCTATTAGATCTGCATAATTTTTGTATAACCTGCACAGGTTTCATAACTATTTGTGGATTTCAAACTTCTTTAAGTTCTTTTTTATTTCCAGCAGTTCATTTAGAAATAAATGCTTTTTTTTTAGAAAAACACCACTTCATGAAACAAACACTTTATTCTCAAAGGGATTATAAAAGTAATATCATTTAGTTTCTTTAGGATATCCCATAAAAATACATTTATTAGATTTTAGTGCTAATTTATCTGAGACTTGACATTTGACATAAGCTTCATAGCCCCAAATCTTTAAAAAAGAAAAACTAGGAGTTCTCCTGGTCTATATCTCATATGGTATCTTTTCTGTTAGAGAGTATGCCCTAAAGCCCATGTAATAAGGATGTATTTCAAATGTATGAACTCATATTCTTAATAAAAGGCATCATTCATTTATTAATGTTATGTTTAAATACATGAGTTTGTAAATCTTAAATTAATAAATGAAGTCCTAGATATTATAAACACAGTGAAAAGGCTATCATGAAAGTGTTCATGATATGAGATGTCTATTGCATGTAAATATGTTAATATCTAAATATCCCTAGTCATATAATTAACAAGATAGGACATTGTTAATTCGGACAGACTAGCACATGTTATGCTTCTTGAATGGTTCAAGTAGTGGTTCTCATAACTATGATTATGGAAGATAATCAAAGCTAACATGTGGATGCTTGTTAGAAGAACAAGTTCATTAGAGACCTGCAAAGAGAATTCTCACATGGATATTAAATCTATGTTAGTGAGGAATCTCTTCATAGTGGTTGTGCAAGTATCCTTAGACTTGAGATCACCAAAGTTATATTAAGTAGCAAGTGGTATACTTTGACTCCATAACTGATTACTTCCAACTGAGGGTGAACATAGTTAGGAGGTTGGGTATATCATGACCTACTAGAAGATAGTTGAGCGATTAACAAAGGATTCACCATCCCAGATTTGTTAAGGAAAGTTATCTCACATGATTCTATAATTGCCTTGTTCAGAGAATTTCTGGCTAGAGTAATATACCAAGATGGATAGAGATCCATGAAGGGCATTTTGGAAACAGTGGTTAAATTAATAGAACATACATAATTAGATTTATATGAGTTGACAGAAATCCATACTCAGAATCTAATTGAGATAAGAGTGGTGAAAGGAGTAATTACACTGTAACTGTTTCTATGGAAGGGTATAGTCAAACTACTTGACTTTCCTGACATTTGGGTAGTCATGATGCCTAGCTAGAGGCCAATCATAACTTGTATAATAGTGTATCATAAATATCAATAGGGATTGATAAAATGATTTAAAGAAGTTTAAATCATGTGAGTTTTGAATAGAACTCACAATTACATATTATATTGCCAATATGGATAGGAGCCCAATAGGTCACACACATATAGAGAAAAGACTAAAATGGTAAAATGACAAGGATAATAATATTTTATATTATTATGGGAGTATAGAAGTGAATAAGAGAATAATTAATTAAAGAGTTTAATTAATTATGGTCAAGTAAAATTTTTCGCAGAACTTTTTAGAAATATTTTGTAAAATAGACCTAATTAAAATATTATATTTCATAATTAATTATTATTGGACTATAAGTATTATATGGATGATATAATAATTAATATATCCATTAAAGAAATTAAAAGGGGCCCAAAAGAATGGCTTTAGCGCAGAAACCCTCAAGAGGAAAGGTGACACGCCAAGCCCTGGTAGAAGGCCTTAGAGGCCGAATTCTTGGACCAAAATAAATTAAATATATTTTATAAGTGTTATGGAGCCCACATATTTAATTTGGATGGATGTGGAATTCATTTGGGTGATTAAATCCAAGTATATGCACAAAGAGCCTAATTTATGGGTTTTATGCATAGTCTTTTGTGAAAGGACTTAAATTGGATTTAATTAATCCCAAATAAATTGTTAATAATTTCATAAGCCCATTTAATATTTGTCCAGCAATTTTAAAGATCCCAATCCTATTATGAAGTTGGATTTTTAATCTAACTATGAAAATCCAAGTGATAGGGTATTAGGGTTAAGGTGAACAATTAAGAGAAAAGAATTTCTCTCACTCTCTCAAACCTAGCCGCCACCCCCTTGCTAGCATCAAGGGGATTTCAGCCAGCCCTTGTTCTCCTCCTTTGTTGGTTAATTCAATCCTTCTCTAGTGTGGATTACTCATTGGAGGTGTTTAATTTTGGACACTATGGTTTGTGACAACCCGGTGGGAAGGAAAATCAACTGTTTAACAAAAATCAAAGGTGATTTTTTCTTATTCTCGTTAATATATATATTGTAAATTTATGGCAAGATCAGATCTATTCGTTAAAATTTTAAATTCCGCTTATGTATGAGATACATGTAATCGATAATTCCCAATATGGTATCAGAGCCACGATTTTACGATGAATCTACAATTCTATATTTTGCGAAATAATTTTTATTTTTTAGTTATTTATTTCATGAAATTTAAAATATCATATTTTATTTTTCATGAATGATAAATATTGATTTCTAGATGTATGTGATCAAAATATATAAAACGAAAATAAAATGATTCTTTTGAGAAAAGAACCATTGAGAATGGCATGTAGGGTTTTATTTTTCAATAAAGTTTAGGGGCTGTTCTAAATTAATTTTTTATTGATCCACTCTAAAATCATTTTGATGATAATTTATGTGTTTAATATGTGATATTAAGCCATAGGATCAAACAAAATTAAAATCGAACAAGTTTTTCATGTAAACTAGTGTAGTCGAAAAGTTCGATAAATTTGTGTTCTTCGTGTGTTCTTGGTATGTTTTTGGTGTGTTCATGTTTAGAAAGATTTTTAATCTTCTAAATCTGATATATTAATGTGTTTTTAATTAATTGGATTAATTAAAATGGGCCTTAAATTAATTGAATTAATTTTAATTCATTAAAATCACTTAATGGACTTAATTATGTTTACAAATTTGGTTTAAATTAGTGAATGACTTGGTGGGCCCAATAAGCTGATTTAAATTAAATATTATAAACTATAATTAATTTTATTAATTGTTTTAAGGGCTGGAGTGGGCTTGGCTCATTCCAAAAGGCCCAAATGGTCTAATAGATACAAAACTAGTTTCTGTATGAACACATCTTAGGGTTTATGTGTGGGTTTCGGCCTACCCTTGTTTTAAGCCACAAATTGATTTTTTAATTATTTAATATGATTAATTAATTAAATAATCAATTAATAATTAATTGGATTGATAATTAAGGCAAGAACACATGCATGCAAAAAGGTTTCCTAAAATGAAAGTTTCCAAAATGGAAAAAGTTTCCTAATTTGATCACATTATTAAAATAACTCAAAAGTATGTTTCAAGAGTTGAGAAAAAGTTAGTAATTCATTATATGTTTTACTTTATGCATTAGAAATGCATATAAGGGTGTATGATTGGCATGATGGATAGTTATGGACAAAGGCCTAATGTGATTGAGCATAATGCATGTTTCGGCCCAATGAGGACTTCCATGTCCCGACCAATTGTTTTTGGTATGTATTTCTTTTCAAATTGTAATATGTAATTAGATTACTTATATTAAAATTAGAGATAGAGATTAAAACCACTATCAAGGAGCAAGATGGAGATCCAACAAGTTTGAAGATAATGTAATTATTTTTACTTATTTGAATCATGCATATTACCTAGGTGTGACCTTTTGATTTCCCTCTTAGCTCGGGGAAATCAATGTAGTAAAGTCCATAACTATACCATATTTGTATGCTTATATTTATGAGATAGATAAAGGATGCATACCAATGTATGTCAACCATGTATGATGAGACTTAATTAACTAAAATCTCTCTAACTAATATTAAGGTGTATAAGCCATCTATTAATTTAAGGAGAACCGAACTTCTTTATAGTGTGGGTTGTTGACCATTGTTAAGCTCACATTATATTGAATATGTTCGAATCTAATTAAATGGGTCATCTTTTTTGTTAGAGAGTATGCCCTAAAGCCCATGTAAAAGTGATGAATTTTATATGTATGAATTTATATTCTTAATAAAAGGCATTATTCATTTATTAATGTTATGTTTAAATACATGAGTTTGTAAATCTTAAATTAATAAATGAAGTCCTTAATATTATAAACACAATGCATAGGCAATCATGAAAGTGTTCATGATATAAGGTGTCTATTGCATGTAAATGTGTTAATATCTAAATATCCCTAGTCATAGAATTAACAAGATAGGACATTGTTAATTCAAACAGACTAGCACATGTTATGCTTCTTGAATGGTTCAAGCAGTGGTTCTCATAACTATAATTATGGAAGATAATCAAAGCAAATATGTGGATGCTTGTTATAAGAACAAGTTCATTGGAGACCTGCAAAGAGAATCCTCACATGGATATTAAATCTATATCAGTGAGGAATCTCTTCATAGCGGTTGTGCAAGTATCCTTAGACTTGATATCACCAAAGTTATCTTAAGTAGCAAGTGGTATATTTTGACTCCATAAATGATTATTTCCAATTGGGAGTGAACATAGTTAGGAGATTGGGTATATCATGACCTACTTGAAGATAGTTGAGTGATTGATAAAGGATTCACCATGCCACTTTTAATAAGGGAAGTTATCTCGCATGATTCTATAATTGCCTTGTTTAGAGAATCTATGGGTAGAGTAATATGCCAAGATGGATGAACAATGGTTAAATTAATAGAACATACATAATTAGATTTATATGAGTTGACAAAAATCAATACTCAGAATCTCATTGAGATAAGAGTGGTGAAAGGAGTAATTGCACGGTAACTGTTCTATGGAAGGATATAATCAAACCACTTGACTTTCCTGACATTTAGATAGTCATGATGTCTACCTAGAGGCCACTCATGATTTGTATAATAATGTATCATAAATATCAATAGGGATTGACAAAATGATTTAAAGAAGTTTAAATCATGTGATTTTTGAATAGAACTCAGAATTACATATTATACTACCAACATGGATAGGAACCCAATAGGTCACACATATATAAAAAAAAAAAAGATAAATGGTAAAATTACAAGGATAATAATATTTGATATTATTATGGGGATAGATAAGTGAATAAGAGAATAATTAATTAAAGAGTTTAATTAATTATGATCAAGTAAAATTGTTCGCAGAACTTTTTTAAAATGTTATTTAAAAATGGACCTAATTGAAATAATATATTTTATAATTAATTATTATTGAACTATAAGTGTTTTAGGGTTGATATAATAATTAATATATCCATTAGAGGAATTAAAGAGGCCCAAAGAAGTGAAGTTGGCGCAGAAACCCTCTAGAGGAAGGGTTACACGCCAACTGCAAACAAAAGGCCTTAGATGCCTAATTCTTGGACCAAAATAAATTAAATATATTATATAAGTGTTATGGAGCCTAAATATTTAATTTAGTTGGATTTGAAATTCATTTGGGTAATTAAATCCAAGTATATGCACAAAGGGCTTAGTTTGTGGGTTTTGTGCATAGTCTTTTGTGAAAGGGCTTAAATTGGATTTAATTGAGCTCAAATAAATTATTAATAATTCAAGAAGCCCAATTAATATTTCTCCAAAAATTTTAAAGAGTCCAATCCTATTATGAATTTGGATTTTTAACCTAACTATAAAGATCTAAGTGATACGGTATTAGGGCTAAGTGTGAACAATTAAGAGAAATGTTTTTCTCTCACTCAAAAAGCCCTAGCCGCCACCTTCCCTAGCTAGCATCTAGGATTTTCAGCTAGCCCTTGTTTCTTCTAATTGTTGGTTCATTCTATCCTTCTCTTGTGTGGATTACTCATTGGAGGTGTTCGATTTTGGACATTATGGTTTGCAACCACCCGGTAAGAAGGAAAATCAACTGTTTAACAAAAATCAAAGGTGATTTTTCTTATTCTCATTAATATGTATATTGTAAATTCATGCCAAGATCAAATTTATTGGTTAAAAATTTTAAATTCTGCTTATGTATGAGATACATGTAACCGATAATTCCCAACATGGTATCAGAGCCTGATTTTGCCATGAATCTACAATTCTATATTTTTCTGCGAAATAAGTTTTATTTTTGATTTATTTATTTCATGAACTTTAAAATATCAGATTTGATTGTTCATAAATAATAAATATTGATTTCTGGATTTATGTGATCAAATATATATAATGGAAAATAAAAACTATTCTTTTGAGAAAGGAATTATGGTTTTGGCGTGAATGGCTTTTATTTTTCAATGATGTTTAGGGGCTGTTCTAAATTAAAATTTTATTGATCCACTCTAAGATCATTTTGATGATAATTTATGTGTTTAATATGTGATATTAAGCCATAAGATCAAACAAAATTATAATCGAACAAGTTTTACATGAAAACTAGTTTAGTCGAAAAGTTCGATAAATTGGTTTTCTTCGTGTTTTCTTGGTATGTTCTTGGTGTGTTCATATTTAGAACAATTTTTTAATCTTCTAAATCTGATATATGTGATATATTAATTTGTTTTTAATTAATTGGATTAATTAAAATGGGCCTTGAATTAATTGGATTAATTTTAATTCATTAAAATCACTTAATAGGCTTAATTATATTTACAGACTTGGTTGAAATTAGTGAATGACTTGGTGGACCCAAGGAGCTGATTTAAATAAAATATAATAAACTATCATTAAGTTTATTAATGGGTTTTAAGGGCTGGAGTGGGCTTGGCTCATTCCAAAAGGCCTAAATGGTCCAATAGACACAAAACTAGTTTGTGTGTGAACACATTTAGGGTTTAGTTTGGTTGGTTTTGGCCTACCCTTTATCTAAAGCCCAAAATTGATTCTTTTAATTATTTAATATGATTAATTAATTAAATAATTAATTAATAATTAATTAATAATCAATTGGATTGATTATTAAGGTAAGAACACATGCATGCAAAAGGGTTTCCTAAAATGGAAATTTTTAAAATGAAAAAGTTTTCTAATTTGATCACATTATTAAAATAATTCGAAAGAAAGTTTCTAGAGTTGAAGATAATGTAATTATTTTTACTTGTTTGAATCATGCATACTACCTAGGTGTGACCTTTTGATTTCCCTTTTGGCTCGGGGAAATCAATGTAGTAAAGTCTATAACTATACCATATTTGTATGCTTATATTTATGTGATAGATATAAGATGCATACCAATGTATGCCAACAATGTATGATGATACTTAATTAACTAAAACCCTCAAACAAATACTAAGGTATGTAAGCCTTCTATTAATTTGAGGAGAACCAGAATTCTTTATAGTGTGGGTTATTGACCACAGACAAGCTCACATTATATCGAATATGTTCAAATTTAATTAAATGGGTTATCTTAGCTAGCCCATTAGCTTGTTGACCACAGTCAAGGCTAATGGTTCTAGAGGCAAGATTAGGGCATGCATATATGATATGCATGCATCAAGAGTTGATGACCTAATGATCCAATAGTTGTGTAGAGACACAATTGGTATAAAGATACCTACCTTTCAAGGGTATAGAGTTTGGCTTTTTAACCACAGTCAAGGTCAAATTACATATCAAGGATTGGATATTAGCCCACTAGGAAAACCATCGAGTTTTCTCGAATTAAATAGTGAGGGCTATTAATTCGCAATAAAATAGTAGGAGTAAATGGATTAATTAAAGACCTAATTAATGCATACATATATATGAACATACTCTCATATGTTTTCTTTTTCACATCTAGGTCATCATCATGAGCACATCAAACAACTATTCTGACTGGATCAGGCAAGTGAGAATTGTTCTCAGAGCTGAAAAGATACATTATGTCTTGGACAAAGATCCATCGCCACTTCCATCAGATTATCCATTGATGAGATCAAAGGCACTTATTATAAATATATGGAGGAGCAGCATGTCTGATGCTGGGTACTATGTCCTCAAAGCTTCAGAAGCAACATGAGATGATGGATGCTAGAACCATCATTTTGCATCTAAAGGAGCGTTATTCTTCTCATGTTAGAATTGAGTAATATGAGATTGCTCGAGCTCTATTTAGTTGCAAAATGGTGGAAGGCACTTCAGCTGCTACTCATGCATTGAAGATGTATGGGTATATTGAGCATTTGAGTAGACTTGGCTATGTAATGGATAATGATCTATACATAAATTTAATCTTGTACTCATTGGCTCCAAGTTATGCACCTTTCGTGCTTAACTTCAACATGAACAAGATCCAAGTAACCATTCCTGAATTAATCAACATGCTCAAGACAGCTGATGGATCCTTTAAGAAGGATCCAAAAAGTGTCAAGGTTGTCACTTCTGCTAAAGGCAAGAAGCAAAAGAAGAAGAAGAAGATAACCAAGGCACAGCCAAAGAATGGTGGGATCTCCAATAAGAAGGTTGCCAAGAAAGAAAATCCCAAAGGAACTTGCTTCCATTGTGGAAAAGATGGTCATTGGAAGCGTAACTACAAGGCCTATCTAGATTCTCTCAAGGAGAAGAAGCAAGCTGATGCTTCTACTTCAGGTATTCATATGATTGAAATTAATACTTATTTTATCGCTTCAAAACAATGTTGGGTATTAGATACCGGATGTGGATCTCACTTGTGTAATGATCTACAGGGGCTTAGAAGCTTTAGAAGAGTTAGAAAGGCAGAAATATGTTTGCAGTCAACTATTGGACAAAACATCTCTACAATGATTGTGGGAACTTACCATTTGCCTCTTCCAAGTGGATTAGTACTGGAAATAAATAATTATTATTATGTTCCAGCTTTATCCAAGAGTATTATTTCTTTCAGTTGTTTATTGAACGATTATGACATTTCTTTAAAGGACAAGTGTTGTTACATTTTTAAGAACAATATGTTTTATGCAAAAGCTATCATTGAGAATGGTATATTTGTTCTTGATTTAATTAAAGAAATGTATAATGTGGATACCAAGAGAATAAAATATGATAATATAAATACCTCTTATTTATGGCATTATCATATAGGCCATATAAATGAGAACCGCATGACCAAATTACACAAATCAGGTGACTTGGGATCATTTAATTATGAATCATTTAATACATGCGAATCTTATTTTTTGGGAAAAATGACAAAAGCTCCCTTTATTGGTAAAGGAGAACGAGCTAAAATGATTTTAGACTTAATACATTCAGATGTATGTGGTCCAATGACTACACATGCCAGAGGAGGTTACTCCTACTTCATTACTTTCATAGATGATTATTCCAGGTCTTGATACATCTATCTAATGAAATATAAATCAGAAGCATTTGAAAAGTTCAAAGAATTCAAAAATGAAGTAGAGAAACAACTTGGCAAGAGTATTAAAACACTTAGATCGGATCGAGGTGGAGAGTGCTTAAGCCAAGAATTTCAAGATTATCTTAGAGATAATGGGATTTTATCTCAATGGACTCCACCATATACACCACATCACAATATTGTATCTGAAAGGAGAAATCGAACACTATTATATATGGTTCGATCAATGATGAGCCGAACAGACTTGCCAAAGTCCTTTTAGGGATATGCACTAGAAACTGCTGTTTATATGTTAAATAGAGTTCCCAGTAAATCGGTTGATGTTACTCCATATGAGATGTGGAATAACAAGAAACCCACGCGTACTCATATAAAAGTATGGGGTTTTCCTACTTATGTGAAGAGGACAATGTCAGACAAACTAAATGTTAAGTCCAACAAAAGTTTATTTGTGGGATATCCAAAAGAAATCGTTGGATACTATTTTTATCATCCCTTAGAACAAAAGGTGTTTGTTTCAAGGCATGCTATCTTCTTGGAAAGAGAATTTCTCCTATGAAAGGGTAGTGGGAGTAAAATTGAACTTGGTGATGTTCAAGACCCACAAATAGAAGTAAATCAACCGATTGAACCCGAGACTGAATTTCATAATGATGAGATTACAGTTGAACCTGATTATACAAAAAATCCTAAAAAATCTACAAGGATGCATTCTATCCCTGTGAGTTATGGATTTCACATTGATTAGGATAGAGGCATAACTGTAGTAGAGGACAATAAGCCTACAAGCTATCAAGAAGTTTTGAATAGTTCAGAACGTGATTTATGGCTTAAGGCTATGCAGTCTGAAATGGACTCCATGTATGATAACAAAGATGGACATTAACTCAACCACCTGAAGGGATAAAACCCATAGGGTGCAAATGGGTCTTTAAAAAGAAGACCGACATGGAAGGTAATATAGTTACCTATAAAGCTCGCTTAGTAGCAAGGGGCTATCATCAAAAAGAAGGCTATAAGAATACTTTTAGCCATTGTAGCTCATTATGATTATGAGATTTGGTAAATGGATGTGAAGACAGCTTTCCTAAATGGAAATCTGAATCAGGATGTGTATATGACACAACCGGAAGGGTTCACACCAGGAAATGGCGAAAAGGTATGCAAGCTTTAAAGATCCATTTATGGATTGAAGCAAGCCTCTAGGAGCTAGAACATACGATTCATTGAGACAATGAAAGAGTTTGGTTTCTCTTAGAATGAAGATGAACCTTGTGTGTATAAAAGGGTCAGTGGGAGTGAAATTTTCTTCGAGGTTCTATATGTGGATGATATATTAATCATGGGAAATGACATTTCTCTTCTCCAATCTGTTAAAATGTGGTTATCCAAGCAATTCTCCATGAAAGAACTTGGAGAAGCATCCTATATTTTAGGAATAAGGATCTATAGAGATAGATCCAATAGGTTGCTAGGTCTTTCTCAAAGTACATACATAGATAAGGTATTGAAGAGGTTCAATATGGATCTCTCTAAGAAAGGATTTATACCCATGGTGTATAGGAAATACCTTTCTAAGTCTATGCGTCCACAGACACTAGAGGATAGAGAGAGCATGAATAGAATACCATATGCATCGGCAATTGGTTCTATCATGTATGCTATGTTATGTAAACGTCCAGATGTAGCATTTACTTTGAGTATCACAAGCAGATTCCAATCCAATTTTGGAGAGCAACACTGGGTGGCTGTCAAGAATATCCTTAAGTACTTGAGAAGGACTAAGGATATATTCTTGGTATATGGAGAGGGCAGTTTGGAAGTAAAAGGGTATACAGATGCTAGCTTCCAATCTAACAAAGATGATTGTAAATCAAAGTCTGGTTATGTGTTCATAATAGGAGGAGGAGCAGTTAGTTAGAAGAGTTCCAAATAAGAAACAACTGCTGATTCCACGATAGAAGCTGAGTACGTTGCTGCTTCGAAAGCAGCCAAAGAACTAGTCTAGATCAAAAAGTTCATGTCTAAACTAGGAGTGGTGGCTAGCATTGTTGATCCGATTCCTTTATATTATGACAATAATGGAGCCATTGTGCAAGCAAAGGAACCACGGTCTCATCTGCGATCCAAACATATTCTCAGACACTACCATCTCATAAGGGAAACAATAGCTAGAAATGATGTGAAAATAGAAAGGGTTCCTACAGATGATAATGCAGAGGATCCCCTTACTAAAGCATTTTCCTAGATAAAGCACAATCACCATATAAATAGCACGGGTCTGAGACATATGAGTGATTGGCTCTAGTGCAAGTGGGATATTGTTAGAGAGTATGCCCTAGAGCCAATATAAAAGGGATGAATTTCATATGTATGAATTTATATTCTTAATAAAAGGCATTATTCATTTATTAATGTTATTTTTAAATACATGAGTTTGTAAATCTTAAATTAATAAATGAATTCCTTGATATTATAAACACAGTGCAAAGGCAATCATGAAAGTGTTCATGATATGAGATGTCTATTGCATGTAAATGTGTTATTATCTAAATATCCCTAGTCATAGAATTAATAAGATAGGACATTGTTAATTTGAACAGACTAGCACATGTTATGCTTCTTGAAAGGTTCGAGCAGTGGTTCCCATAACTATGATTATGGAAGATAATCAAAGCTAACATGTGGATGCTTGTTAGAAGAACAAGTTCATTGGAGACCTACAAAGAGAATCATCACATGGATATTAAATCTATATCAGTGAGGAATCTCTTCATAGCGATTGTGCAAGTATCTTTAGACTTGAGATCACCAAAGTTATATTTAGTAGCAAGTGGTATATTTTAACTCCATAACTGATTACTTCCAACTGGGAGTGAACATAGTTAGGAGATTGGGTATATTATGACCTACTTAAAGATAGTTAAGTGATTGACAAAGGATTCACCATCCCAGATTTAATAAAGGAAGTTATCCTGTATGATTCTATAATTGCCTTATTCAGAGAATCTCTAGCCAGAGTAATATGCCGAGATGGATAGAGATCCATGACGGGCATTTTCAACAATGGTTAAATTAATAGAACATACATAATTAGATTTACATGAGTTGACAGAAATCCATACTCACAATCTGATTATGATTAGAGTGGTGAAAGGAGTAATTGCACGGGCACTGTTCTATGGAAGGGTATAGTCAAACCACTTGACTTTCCTGATATTTGGGTAGTCATGATGTTTAGCTAGAGGCCGCTCATGATTTGTATAATAATGTATCATAAATATCAATAGGGATTGACAAAATGATTTCAAGGAGTTTAAATCATGTAAGTTTTGAATAGAACTCACAATTATATATTATACTACCAACATGGACAGGAACACAATAAGTCACACACATATAGAGAAAAGGATAAAATAATAAAATGACAAGGATAATAATATTTGATATTATTATGGGGATAGAGAAGTGAATAAGAGAATAATTAATTAAAGAGTTTAATTAATTATGATCAAGTAAAATTGTTCGCAGAACTTTTTTGAAATGTTATGTAAAAATGGATCTAATTGAAATAATGTATTTCATAATTAATTATTATTGAACTATAAGTGTTATAGGGCTAATATAATAATTAATAGATCCATTGGAGGAATTAAAGAGGCCCAAAGAAGTGAAGTTGGCGCATAAACCCTCTAGAGGAAGGGTTACACGCCAACTACAAACAAAAGGCCTTAAAGGCCTAATTATTGTACTAAAATAAATTAAATATATTTCATAAGTGTTATGGAGCCGATATATTTAATTTGGTTGGATTTGGAATTCATTTGGGTAATTAAATCCAAGTATATGCACAAAAGGCCTAGTTTGTGGGTTTTGTGCATAGTTTTTTGTGAAAGGGCTTAAATTGGATTTAATTAAGCCCAAATAAATTATTAATAATTCCAGAAGCCCAATTAATATTTCTCTAGATATTTTAAAGAGTCTAATCCTATTATGAATTTGGATTTTTAACCTAGCTATAAAAATCCAAGTGTGAACAATTAAGAGAAAAGTTTTTCTCTCACTCAAAAAGCCTAGTCGCCACCTTCCCTAGCTAGCATCTAGGGTTTTTTGCCAGCCCTTGTTTTTTCAAATTATTGGTTCATTCTATCATTCTCTTGTGTGGATTACTCATTGGAGGTGTTCGATTTTGGACATTATGGTTTGCAACCACCCAGTAAGAAGGAAAATCAACTGTTCAACAAAAATCAAAGGTGATTTGTCTTATTCTCATTAATATGTATATTGTAAATTCATGGCAAGATCAAATTTATTGGTTAAAAATTTTAAATTTTGTTTATGTATGAAATGCATGTAACTGACAATTCCCAACAAGTTCACGACCCACAAATAGAAGTAGATCAACTGATTGAACCCGAGACTGAATTTCATAATGATGAGATTACAATTGAACCTGATTATACATAAAATACTAGAAGATCTGCTAGGATACGTTTTATCCCTATGAGATATGGATTTCACAGTGATTCAAATAGAGATATAACAGTAGTAGAGGACAATGAGCCTTCAAGCTATCAAAAAATTTTGAACGGTTCAAAACATGATTTATGGCTTAAGGCTATGCAGACTATAATGGACTCCATCTATGAGAATAAAGTATGGACATTAACTCAACCACCTCAAGGGATAAAACCCATAGGGTGCAAATGGGTCTTCAAAAAGAAGACTGACATTGAAGGTAATATAGTTACCTATAAAGCTTGCTTAGTAGCCAAAGGCTATCATCCAAAAGAAGATATTGACTATGATGAAACTTTTTCTCCTGTAGCGATGCTTAAGTCTATAAGAATACTTTTAGCCAATATAGCTCATTATGATTATGAGATTTGGCAAATGGATGTGAAGACAGCTTTCGTAAATGGAAATCTGACTGAGGATGTGTATATGACACAACCAGATGTGTATATGACACAACCAGATGTGTATATGACACAACCAGAAGGGTTCACATTAGGAAATAGCGAAAAGGTATGCAAGCTTCAAAGATCCATTTATGGATTGAAGCAAGCCTTTACGAGCTGGAACATACAATTCAATCAGACAATCAAAGAGTTTTGTTTCTCACAAAATGAAGATGAACCTTGTGTATATAAAAGGGTCAGTGGGAGTGCAATTGTCTTCCTTGTTCTATATGTGGATGACATATTAATCATGGGAAAAAACATTTCTCTTCTCCAATATATTAAAATATGGTTATCCAAGCAATTCTCCATGAAAGACCTTGGAGAAGCATCCTATATTATGGGATTAAGGATCTATAGAGATAGATACAATAAGTTGCTAGGTCTTTCTCAAAGTACAAATATAGATAAAGTATTGAAGAGGTTCAATATGGATCTCTCTAAGAAAGGGTTTATACCTATGATGTATGGGAAACGCCTTTCTAAGTCTATGTGTCCGTAGACACTAGAGGATAGAGAGAGAATGAATAAAATACCATATGGATCTGCAATTGTTTCTATCATGTATGCTATTTTATGTACATGTCCAGATGTAGCATTTGCTTTGAGTGTCACAAGCAGATTTCAATCCAATTTTAGAGAGGAACATTGGGCAGCTGTCAAAAATATCCTTAAGTACTTGAAAAGGACTAAAGATATATTCTTGGTATATGGGGAGGGTAGTTTGAAAGTAAATGGGTATACAGATGCCAGCTTGCAATCTGACAAAGATGATTGTAAATCATAGTCTAGTTTTGTGTTCATAATGGGAGGAGGGGCAGTTAGTTGGAAGAGTTCCAAACAAGACATACCTACTGATTCCATGACAAAAGCTGAGTACATTACTGCTTTAGAAGCAGCCAAAGAAGCAGTCTGGATCAAAAAATTCATATCTAAACTAGGAGTGGTGCCTAGCATTATTGATCCGATTCCTTTATATTTTGACAATAATTGAGCCATTACGCAAGCAAAGGAACCATGGTCTCATCAGTGGTCCAAGCATGTTCTCAGGCGCTGCCATCTCATAAGGGAAATAGTAGCTAGAAATGATGTTAAAATAGAAAGGGTGCCCATATATGATAATGTGGTGGATCCCCTCACTAATGCAGTTTTCCACATTAAGCACGATCAACATATAAATAGCATGGGCCTGAGACATATGAGTGATTAGCTCCAGTACAAATGGGAGATTATTAGAGAGTATGCCCTAGAGCCCCTGTAATAGGGATGTATTTCATATGTATGAACTAATATTCTTAATAAAATGCATCATTCATTTATTAATGCTATGTTTAAATACATGAGTTTGAAAATCTTAAATTAATAAATGAAGTCCTAGATATTATAAACACAGTGAAAAGGCAATCATGAAAGTGTTCATGATATGAGATGTCTATTGCATGTAAATGTGTTAATATCTAAATATCCCTAGTCATAGAATTAACAAGATAGGACATTGTTAATTCGGACAGACTAGCATATGTTATGCTTCTTGAATGGTTCAAGCAGTGGTTCTCATAACTGTGATTATGAAAGATAATCAAAGCTAACATATGGATTCTTGTTAGAAGAACAATTTCATTGGAGACCTGCAAAGAGAATCCTCACATGGATATTAAATCTATGTCAGTGAGAAATCTCTTCATAGCGGTTGTGCAAGTATCCTTAGACTTGAGATCACCAAAGTTATCTTAAGTAGCAAGTGGTATACTTTGACTCCATAACTGATTAGTTCCAACTGGGGGTGAACATAGTTAGGAGGTTGGGTATATCATGACCTTCTTGAAGATAGTTGAGTGATTAACAAAGGATTCACCACCCCAGATTTATTAAGGCAAGTTATCTCGCATGATTCTATAATTTCCTTGTTTAGAGAATCTCTGGCCAAAGTAATATGCCAAGATGGATAGGGATCCATGAAGGGCATTTTAGGAACAATGGTTAAATTAATAGAACATGCATAATTAGATTTATATGAGTTGATAGAAATCCATACTCAGAATCTAATTGAGATAAGAGTGGTGAAAGGAGTAATTACACGGTAACTGTTTCTTTGGAAGGGTATTGTCAAACCACTTGACTTTCTTGACATTTGGGTAGTCATGATGCCAAGCTAGAGGCCAATCATAACTTGTATAATAGTGTTGTTAGAGAGTATGCCCTAGAGCCCATGTAATAGGGATGTTTTTCATATGTATGAAATTTATATTCTTAATAAAAGGCATCATTCATTTATTAATGCTGTGTTTGAATACATGAGTTTGTAAATCTTAAATTAATAAATGAAGTCCTAGATATTATAAACATAGTGCAAAGGCAATCATGAAGGTGTTAATGATGTGAGATGTCTATCGCATGCAAATGTGTTAATATCTAAATATCCCTAGTCATAGAATTAACAAGATAGGACATTGTTAATTCGGATAGACTAGCACATGTTATGCTTCTTGAATAGTTCAAGCAATGGTTCTCATAATTGTGATTATGGATGATAATCAAAGCTAACATGTGGATGCTTGTTAGAGGAACAAGTTCATTGGAGACCTGCAAAGAGAATCCTCATATGGATATTAAATCTATGTCAGTGAGGAATCTCTTCATAGCGGTTGTGCAAGTATCCTTAGACTTGAGATCACCAAAGTTATCTTAAGTAGCAAGTGGTATACTTTGACTCCATAACTGATTACTTCCAACTGGGAGTAAACATAGTTAGGAGATTGGGTATATCATGACCTACTTGAAGATAGTTGAGTGATTGACAAAGGATTCACCATCCCAGATTTAACAAGGGAAGTTATCTCGCATGATTCTATAATTGCCTTGTTCAGAGAATCTCTGGCCAGAGTAATATGCCGAGATGGATGGAGATCCATGAAGGGCATTTTAGGAACAATGGTTAAATTAATAGAACATACATAATTAGATTTATATGAGTTGACAGAAATCCATACTCAGAATCTAATTGAGATAAGAGTGGTGAAAGGAGTAATTGCACGGTAACTGTTTCTATGGAAGGGTACAGTCAAACCACATGACTTTCCTGACATTTGGGTAGTCATGATGCCTAGCTAGAGGCCAATCATGACTTGTATAATGATGTATCAAAATATCAATAGAGATTGATAAAATGATTTAAAGGAGTTTAAATCATGTGAGTTTTGAATAGAACTCACGATTACATATTATACTGCCAATATGGACAAGAACCCAATAGGTCACACAAATATAGAGAAAAGGGTAAAATGGTAAAATGACAAGGATAATAATATTTGATATTATTATAAAGGTAGAGAGGAGAATATGATAATAATTAATTAAAGAGTTTAATTAATTATGATCAAATAAAATTTTTCGCCGAACTTTTGAGAAATATTCTGTAAATTGGACCTAAATGAAATAATGTATTTCATGATTAATTATTATTGTCTTATAAGTGTTATAAGACTACTATAAGTGTTATAGGACTGATATAATAATTAATAGGACCATTGGAGAAATTATAAAGGGCCAAAGGAATGAAGAAGTTGGAGGAAGCCCTCCAGAAGAGGGCTACACGCCAACTCCATACAGAAGGGCTTAGAGGGCTTTTTCTTGGACCAAATTAATTTATATATGTTACATAAGTGTTATGGAACTCACATATTTAATTTGGTTGGATTTGGAATCCATTTGGATATTTAAATCCAATTAGATGCACAAAGGGCCTAGTTTGTGGATTTTGTGCATGGTCTTTTATGAAAAGATTTAATTTGGATTTAATTAAGCCCAAATGATTATAATTAATTCCAGAAGTCCAATTAATAATTCTCCAGCAATTTTAAAGAGCCCAATCTCATTAAGGAGTTGGAATTTTAACCTAACTATAAAAGGCCAACTAATTAGAATTAGGGTTAAGTGATTAAAACAAAAGGAAAGTCTTTTTCTCTTAATTCTCTCTCCCTTTTGCGCCACTTCCATTGCTAGCCTCTTGGATTTCGGCCAGCCCTAGTTGAACACCAATTTGTTGGATCAATTTACCCCTCTCTAGTGTGGATTACTCATTGGAGGTGTTCGATTTTGGACACTGTGGTTTGCGATAACCCGGTGCGAAGTAAAATCAACTGTTCAACAAAAATCAAAGGTGATTTTTCTTATTCTCATATAGTTATATTGTGTATTCATGGCAAGATCAGATCTAATGGTTAAAAAATTTTAAAATTCCGCTCATGTATGTGATGCATGTAACCGTTAAAATCCAACAAGTGTATCATAAATATCAATAAGGATTGATAAAATGATTCAAATAAGTTTAAATCATGTGAGTTTTGAATAGAACTCACAATTACATATTAAACCTCCAATATGGACAGGAACCCAATAGGTCACACACATATATAGAAAAGGCTAAAATGGTAAAAGGATAAGGATAATAATATTTGATATTATTATGGGAGTAGAGAAGTGAATAAGAGAATAATTAATTAAATAGTTTAATTAATTATGGTCAAGTAAAATTGTTCGCATAACTTTTTAGAAATGTTATGTAAAATGGACCTAATTAAAATATTATATTTCATAATTAATTATTATTGGACTATAAGTGTTATAGGGATGATGTAATAATTAATAGATCCATTGGAGAAATTAAAAGGGGCCCAGAAGAATGGCTTGGCGCAGAAACCCTCTAAAGGAAGGGTTACATGCCAAGCCCTGGTAGAAGGCCTTAAAGGCCTAATTCTTGGACAAAAAAAAAATTAAATATATTTCATAAGTGTTATGGAGCCCACATATTTAATTTGGATGGATTTGGAATTCATTTGGGTGATTAAATCCAAGTATATGGATAAAGGGCCTAGTTTGTGGGTTTTGTGCATAGTCTTTTGTGAAAGGACTTAAATTGGATTTAATTGATCCCAAATAAATTATTAATAATTCCAGAAACCCATTTAATATTTCTCCAACAATTTTAAAGAGCCCAATCCCAAGTGATAGGGTATTAGGGTTAAGGTGAATAATTAAGAGAAAAGAATTTCTCTCACTCTCGCAACCCTAGCCGCCACCCTCTTGCTAGCATCAAGGGAATTTTGGCCAGCCCTTCATTTGAGCATGGCCATGTATTTCTCAGTCCTACTTATCATGGGGCCCACTAGATATCTCTGTCATAAGAAAGTGATAAATTTCATTTAGATTATGCATTATCCTCTACATGATTCTAATCATGTCCAATCATAACCTTCATTATTATCCAATTAAAGATAATGTTTGATTATGTCAAAACATAATGTTTCTTATGTAGGATATTATGATAATCTCAGGTTTAAGGATCGATAACATAACTAGTATGAGATCACTAATGATACTAACCCATATAGTATCTCATAGTGGGTCTATCCAATACCCTATTCTCAATACATACCTATAAATTTGATTTATATCATCATATATAATCATCTCATGATTATCAATCAAATTCATACTAATCTTTATTTATCATTATTACTTTAATAATAAATTACTAAGGATAGTTATTTATAAACATTATTATTTTCTAACATTCCAAAATATAATAACATGAAGAAAATCAAATTTTATAAAGTGAAATGTGAGATTACATAAACAAACCCTCTTTGGAAGCCAACGCTGAGATCTCGGATAAATGAAGAATAGTGCTATACGAGGAGGACATCGATGTCGGGATGAACCTTCATTTGACCAAATTTGAGCTAGATATTCTAAACTATTATGGTCTAACAATTAGTCAGCTTCATCTTAGTGCTTGGCATACTTTTTTGGCATTGCGGGTGTGGTTAGAAGAGTATAATATCGATCTTCCCATTAATCTCTTTTGAGGTACTTATGTAGTAGGCCTGCGCATTGCGACCAAGGATCACAATTATATATAGGGTTGGGCTGGATTCGGTTCCTTCACTGACAATCCAAAATCTCTAAAGCATTGGAAAAATTAGTTTATTGGTTTGGAAAGCATACATGAGGATTTTCCATTCCACACCTCGTAGGGTCAGTTTGTACACTACAATGATGATAACTTGCAATTATCTTATTAGGAAAAGTGAGCATTAGCTCAATGGAGAGGGTCGCAAAAGATAAATGGGATATAAAGCTACTACTTGAGCCCTTTATTCAAGAGCTTGCTCGTCCATCAAATAAAAAGGGTAATTTAACCTTTATTCAATAAACATCTCTAATATGTTTCTTAATTTTTTTCTTTGCAATTACAAAGAGAGGAAATAAGCCAATCTTGGTAGAAGTAAGGAAGGCAAGGAGTTAGAGCGCCAGTAGATCTAATGCTAGCATGTCTAAGGTCCCAATAAAACTAAGGTATACTTCAATAACCAAAGAAATCCCTACCCCTCATATACTTAAGATCTTCGATGATCCCTCCACTATAGAGGCTAGGGAGATTAAAGAGGCTAAGGGCACCATGGCCAAGCCTTATCCCACAGATTTGCAAAGGTCAACTGCTAAAGTTATGGGGTTAAGTAGAAAGGACTTTAAAACCCTTACTAATAAGGTTTTAAGGTTCAAGCAAAGGTAGGAAAGTGCTTATTCCAAGAGTAATGAAGATTTTACCACCTTTGCTTAGAGTTTTTTATGGTCTAACTGTCCATTGCTTGGAGTTGTCTTGTGACAAACATTGGCACGAGAGGCCCATTCTCATTTTTTACAAGAAATTATTCATGTGATCATGTGAAGAAAATTATATATGTGCAGGATATGTGCAAAATTTAAGTACAGATGTATTATTATATATGTGACTTTTGTACGACGGGTGTAATACGTGGTGTGTGCAAAGAGTTATTTGCCAAGATGTGTGCAAAATTTAAAGTAATTGTTGCTTATCAAATACTTTAAACTAGAATTTTACTCATCTTCAAATAATATGAATGGACCACATTCTTAGTTAGTTTAATCTCGATAAGAGAAAATTAAAAGGTCATTCTCGATGAGGAGATAGGAAAATAAGCATGCAAATACTAAAGTCTACTGAACCAACACATAAACAAAATGTATACCAAATCATTTTCGAGTATGTGTGTACTGAGAGACAAAGAAAAATTTTATCTTTTGAAAGCAAATTCTCGATGCAAATTTGGAGATAAGATTTAACTCAAATACATAAATGCATTCATGGCTTCTCACTTGAATCTTAAGAAATATAATATGTCTTTTCTTACGTACCAAACATTACTAGAAGGTCATCTCCATTTGGTTGGATGAGACCAAATCCATAATTAAGAGCTCTTACATTGGTTGTAATGTTAGGCTTAGGTGAATGGTTAAAAAAGAAAGGTTAAGTTGTTAAAGCAAAATGACCACTATATTTTCTTAAATGGCGAGAGGGTTATTCTTTACCCATTTTCCTATAATCAAAGCACTCTCGCATTTGGCTTTGATGATTTTCAATTAAATCAAAGCACTCTCACATTTAGCCTTGATAATTTTCAATTAATCAAAGCACTTACATTTGGCCTTAATGATTTCTAATTAATCAAAGCTATTCATATTGGAAATTATCGGTTACATGCATCTCATACATAAGCAGAATTTAAAATTTTTAACCAATATATCTGATCTTGCCATGAATTTACAATATTCATATTAATGAGAATAAGAAAAATCACCTTTGATTTTTGTTGTACAGTTTATTTTCCTTCTCACCGGGTTGTCACAAACCACAATGTCCAAAATCGAACATCTCCAATGAGTAATCCACACTAGAGAAGGAATGAATGAACCAACAAAAGAGAGAACAAGGGGCTGGCCGAAATCCATTGAGCTAGCAAAGGGAAGTGGCGGCTAGGGTTTTGAAGGAGAGAAAAACTTTTTTCTCTTAATTGTTGACACTTAACCCTAATTCCACATCTTTTGGATTTTTATAGTTAGGTTAAAAATCCAACTTCATAATGGGATTGGGCTCCTTAATAGAGGCCTTTTTTTTGAGTTGGTGTGTGGCCCTTCTTCTAGAGGGTTTCTATGCCAACTTCACTTCTCTGGGCCTCTGTAATTCCTCCAATGGATCTATTAATTATTATATCAGTCCTATAACACTTATAGTCTAATAATAATTAATTATGAAATACATTATTTCAATTAGGTCCAATTTTATAGAACATTTCTCAAAAGTTTCGCGAATAATTTTACTTGATCAAAATTAATTAAGCTCTTTAATTGATTATTCTCTTATTCACTTATTTATTCCCATAATAATATCAAATATTATTATCCTTGTAATTTTATCATTTTATCCTTTTTCGCTATATGTGTGTGACCTATTGGGTTCTTATCCATATTGGCAGTACAATATGTAATTGTGAGTTCCATTCAAAACTCACATGATTTAAACTTCTTGAAATCATTTTATCAATCCCTAATGATATTCTTGATACACAATTATACAAGTCATGATTGGCCTCTAGCTAGGCATCATGACTACCCAAATGTCAGGAAAGTCAAGTGGATTGACTATACCCTTCCACAGAAATAGTTACCATGCAATTACTCCTTTCACCTCTCTTATCTCAATTAGATTCTGAGTATGGATTTCTGTCAACTCATATAAATCTAATTATATATGTTCTTTTAATTTAACCATTGTTCCCAAAATGCCCTCCATGCATCTCTATCCATCTTGGCATATTACTCTGGCTAGAGATTCTCTGAATAAGGCAATTATAGAATCATACGAGATAACTTGCCTTACTAAATCTTGGATGGTGAATCCTTTGTCAATCACTCAACTATCTTCAAGTAGGTCATGATATACCCAATCTCCTAACTATGTTCATTACCAGTTGGAAGTAATCAGTTATGGAGTCAAAATATACCACTTGCTACTTAAGATAACTTTGGTGATATCAAGTCTAAGGATACTTGCACAATCGCTATGAAGAGATTCCTCACTGACATAGATTTAATATCCATATGAGGATTCTCTTTACAGGTCTCCAATGAACTTGTTCTTCTAACAAGCATCCATATGTTAGCTTTGATTATCTTCGATAATCACAGTTATGAAAACCACTGCTTGAACCATTCAAGAAGCATAACATGTGTTAGTCTGTCCGAATTAACAATGTCCTATCTTGTTAATTCTATGACTAGGGATATTTAGATATTAACACATTTGCATGCAATAGACACCTCATATCATGAACACTTTCATGATTGTCTTTGTACTGTATTTATAATATCAAGGACTTCATTTATTAATTTAAGATTTACAAACTCATGTATTTAAACAAAGCATTAATAAATGAATAATGTCTTTTATTAAGAATATAAATTCATACATATGAAATTCATCCCTTTTATATGGGTCTAGGGCATACTCTCTAACAATCTCCCACTTGCACTAGAGCCAATCACTCATATGTCTCAGACCCATGCTATTTATATGGTGATTGTGCGTTATCTGGGAAAGTGCTTTAGTGAGGGGATCTGCCACATTAACATCTGTAGGGACCCTTTCTATTTTCACACCATTTCTAGCTACTATTTCCCTTATGAGATGGTAGCGTCTGAGAACATGCTTGGATCGCTAATGAGACCATGGTTCCTTTGCTTGCGCAATGGCTCCATTGTTGTCACAATATAAAGGAGTTGGATCAACAATGCTAGTTACCACTCCTAGTTCATATATGAACTTTTTGATCCAGACTGCTTCTTTAGCTGCTTTCGAAGTAGCAATGTACTCAACTTCTATTGTGGAATCAGCAGTTGTTTCTTGTTTGAAACTCTTCTAACTAATTGCTCCTCCTCCCATTATGAACACATAACCAGACTGTGATTTACAATCATCTTTGTTAGATTGAAAGCTGGCATCTGTATACCCATTTACTTCCAAACTGCCCTCTCCATATACCAAGAATATAACCTTAGTCCTTCTCAAGTACTTAAGGATATTCTTGATAGCTGCCCAGTGTTCCTCTCCAAAATTGGATTAGAATCTGCTTGTGACACTCAAAGCAAATGCTACATCTGAACGTGTACATAACATAGCATACATGATAAAACCAATTGCCGATGCATATGGTATTGTATTCATGCTCTCTCTATTTTCTAGTGTCTGCGGACACATAGACTTAGAAAGGTGTTTCCCATGCACCATGGGTATAAACCCTTTCTTAGAGAGATCCATATTGAACCTTTTCAAAACCTTATCTATATATATACTTTGAGAAAGACTTAGCAACCTATTAGATCTATCTCTATAGATCCTTATTCCCAGAATATAGGATGCTTCTCCAAGGTCTTTTATGGAGAATTGCTTGGATAACCATATTTTAATAGATTAGAGAAGAGAAATATCATTTCCCATGATTAATATGTCATCCACATATAGAACCAGGAAGACAATTGCACTCTGACTGACCCTTTTATACACACAAGGTTCATCTTCATTCTGTGAGAAACTAAACTCTTTGATTGTCTCATTGAATCGTATGTTTCAGCTCCTAGAGGCTTGCTTTAATCCATAAATGGATCTTTGAAGCTTGCATACCTTTTCGCCATTTCCTGATATGAACCTTTTCGATTGTGTCATATACACATCCTCAGTCAAATTTCTATTTGCCAAATCTCATAATCATAATGAGATGCAATGGCTAAAAGTGTTCTTATAGACTTAAGCATCGCTACAGGAGAAAAGGTTTCATCATAGTCAATACCTTCTTTTTGACAATAGCCCTTTGCTACTAAGCGAGCTTTATAGGTAACTATATTACCTTCCATGTCGGTCTTCTTTTTGAAGACCCATTTACACCCTATGGGTTTTATCCCTTCAGGTGGTTGAGTTAAAGTCCATACTTTATTCTCATACATGGAGTCCATTTCAGACTGCATAGCCTTAAGCCATAAATCACATTTTGAACTGTTCAAAACTTCTTGATAGCTTGTAGGCTCATTGTCCTCTACTATAGTTATGCCTCTATCCGAATCAACGTGAAATCCATATCTTGCAGGGATATAACGCATCCTAGTAGATCTTCTAGGATTTGGTGTATAATCAGGTTCAACTGTAATCTTATCGTAATGAAATTCAGTCTCGGGTTTAATCGGGTTATCTACTTCTATTTGTGGGTCTTGAACTTCACCAAGTGCAATTTTAGTCCCACTGTCCTCTCGTAGGAGAAATTCTCTTTCCAAGAAGACAACATGCCTTGAAACAAACACCTTTTGTTCTAAGGGATGATAGAAATAATATCCAAATGTTTCTTTTGGATATCCCACAAATAAACATTTGTCAGACTTAACATCTAGTTTGTCTGACATTTTCCTCTTCACATAAGTAGGACAACCCCATACTTTCATATGAGAAAGCGTGGGTTTCTTGTTATTCCACATCTCATATGGAGTAACATCAATCGATTTACTAGGAACTCTATTTAACACATAAACAGCAGTTTCTAGTGCATATCCCTAAAAAGACTTAGGCAAGTCTGCTCGGCTCATCATTGATTGAACCATATCTAATAGTGTTTGATTTCTCCTTTCAGATACACCATTGTGTTGTGGTGTATATGGTGGAGTCCATTGAGATAAAATCCCATTATCTCTAAGATAATCTTGAAATTCTTGGCTTAAGTATTCTCCACCTTGGTCTGATCTAAGTGTTTTAATACTCTTGCCAAGTTGTTTCTCTAATTCATTTCTGAATTCTTTGAACTTTTCAAATGCTTCTAATTTATGTTTCATTAGATAGATGTATCCATACCTGGAATAATCATCTATGAAAGTAATGAAGTAGGAGTAACCTCCTCTGGCATATGTAGTCATTGGACCACATACATCTGAATTTATTAAGTCCAAAACCATTTTGGCTCGTTCTCCTTTACCAATAAAGGGAGCTTTTGTCATGTTTCCTAATAAACAAGATTCGCATGTATCAAATGATCACAAATCACCTAACTCGAGTAATTTGGTCATGCGTTTCTCATTTATATGGCCTAAAAGACAATGCCATAAGTATGAGGTATTTAGATTATCATGTTTCATTCTCTTAGTATCCACATTATACACTTCTTTAATTAAATAAAAAACAAATATACCATACTCAATGATATCTTTTGCATAAAACATATTGTTCTTAAAAATGTAACAACACTTGTCCTTTAAAGAAATGTCATAATTGTTTAATAAACAACTGAAAAAAAAATAATACTCTTGGATAAAGCTGGAACATAATAATAATTATTTAATTCCAGTACAAATCCACTTGGAAGAGGCAAATGGTAAGCCCCCACAACCATTGTAGAGATGTTCTGTCCAGTAGCTGACTACAAACATATTTATGCCTTTCTAACTTTTCTAAAGCTTCTAAGCCCTTGTAGATCATTACACAAGTGAGATCCACATCTAGTATCTAATACCCAAGATTGTTTTGAAGCAATAGAATAAGTATTAATTTCAATCATATGAATACCTGAAGTAGAAGCATTAGCATGCTTCTTCTCCTTGAGAGAATCTAGATAGGCCTTGCAATTATGCTTCCAGTGACCATCCTTTCCACAATGGAAGCAAGTTCCTTTGGGATTCTCTTTCTTGGCAACCTTCATTTTGGAGATCCTGCCATTCTTTTACTACTCCTTGGTTATCTTTTTCTTCTTCTTCTTCTTCTTCTTCTTCTTCTTCTTCTTCTTCTGCTTCTTGCCTTTAGCATAAGTAAAAACCATGACACTTTTTGGATCCTTCTTAAAGGATCCATCAGCTATTTTGAGCATGTTGATTAACTCAGGAATGGTAACTTGGATTTTGTTCATGTTGAAGTTAAGCACGAAAGGTGCATAACTTGGAGCCAACAAGTACAAGATTAAATCTATGTATAGATCATTATCAATTACATAGCCAAGTCTACTCAAATGCTCAATATACCCATACATCTTCAATACATGAGTAGTAGTTGAAGTGCCTTCCACCATTTTGCAGTTAAATAGAGCTCGAGCAATCTCACATTATCTTCAAGCTTGTTGATCTCCATCTGGCCCATCTTGCTCCTTGATAGTGGTCTCCATCTCTATCTCTTATTCTAATCTAAGTAATCTAATTTTACATTACAATTTGAAAAAGAAATACAAACCAAAAATAAGTGGCCGGGACATGAAAGTCCTCATTGGGCCAAAACATGCATAATACTTAATCACATTAGGCCTTGTCCATAACTATCCATCATGTCAATCATACACCCTTATATGCATTTCTAATGCATAAAGTAATGAATTACTAACTTTGTTTCAACTCTTGAAACATACTTTTGAGTTATTTTAATAATGTGATCAAATTAGGAAACTTTTTCCATTTTAAAAACTTTTATTTTAGGAAATCTTTTTGTATGCATGTGTTCTTGCCTTAATAATCAATCCAATTGATTATTAGTTAATTATTAATTGATTATTTAATTAATTAATCATATTAAATAATTAAAATAATCAATTTTGGGCTTAAGATAAATGGTAGGCCGAAACCCACAAAATTAAACCCTAAATGTGTTCACACACAAACTAGTTTTATGTCTATTGGACCATTTGGGCCTTTTGAAATGAGCCAAGCCCACTCCATCCCTTAAAATCCATTAATAAACTTAATTAAAGTCTATAATATTTAATTTAAATCAGCTCGTTTGGTCCACCAAGTCATTCACTAATTTAAATCAAGTCCGTAAACATAATTAAGCCCATTAAGTGGTTTTAATGAATTAAAATTAATCCAATTAATTCAAGGCCCATTTTAATTAATCAAATTAATTAAAAACACTTTAATATATCAGATATATCAGATTTAGAAGATTAAAAATTATTCTAAATCAGAACACATCAAGAACACACCAAGAACACCAATTTATCGAACTTTTCGACTAAACTAGTTTTCATGCGAAACTCGTTTGATTTTAATTTTGTTTGATCCTATGGCTTAATATCACATATCAAACACATAAATTATCATCAAAATGATCTTAGAGTGGATCTATAAAAAAAATTAACTTAGAACAGCCCCTAAACTTCATTGAAAAATAAAAGCCATTCATGCCATTCTCAATGGTTGTTTTCTCAAAAGAACCATTTTTATTTTTCGTTTTATATATTTGATCACATATATACATAAATCAATATTTCTCATTCATGAAAAATCAAATCTGATATTTTAAAGTTTGTGAAATAAATAACTCAAAAATAAAACTTATTCCACAGAAAATATAGAATTGTATATTCATGGCAAAACCGAGGCTCTAATACCATATTGGAAATTATCGGTTACATACATATCCTACATAAGTGGAATTTAAATTTTTTGACCAATATATCTAATCTTGCCATGAATTTACAATATATATATTAATAAGAATAAGAAAAATCACCTTTGATTTTTGCTGTACAATTGATTATCCTTCTTACCGGGTTATTGCAAACCACATTGTCCAAAATTGAACACCTCCAATGAGTAATCCACGCTAAAGAAGGAATGAATGAACCAACAAAGGAGAGTACAAAGGGCTGGTTGGAATCCCTTGAGCTAGCGAAGGGAAGTGGCGGCTAGGGTTTTGAAAGAGAGAAAAACTTTTTTCTCTTAATTATTCACACTTAATCCTAATTCCACATCTCTTAAATTTTTATAGTTAGGTTAAAAAATCCAACTTCATAAAGGGATTAGGCTCTTTAAAATTGCTGGAGAATTATTAATTGGGCTTTTGGAATTATTTATAATTATTTGGGCTTAATTAAATACAATTTAAGCCCTTTCACAAAAGACTATGCACAAAACCCACAAACTAGGTCCTTTGTATATATACTTGGATTTAATCACCCAAATGAATTCCAAATCCAACCAAATTAAATATTTAGGATCTATAACACTAATGTAACATATTTAATTTATTTTGGTCCAAGAAATAGGCCTCTAAGGCCTTCTGTTTGGAGTTGGCGTGTGGCCCTTCTTCTAGAGGGTTTTTGTGCCAACTTCACTTCTCTGGGCCTCTGTAATTCCTCCAATTAATCTATTAATTATTATATCAGCCCTATAACACTTATAGTCCATTAATAATTAATTATGAAATACATTATTTCAATTAGGTCCAATTTTACATAACATTTTTCAAAAGTTTCGCAAACAATTTTACTTGATCATAATTAATTAAACTCTTTAATTAATTATTCTCTTATTCGATTCTCTATTCCCATAATAATGTCAAATATTATTCTCCTTGTCATTTTACCATTTTATCCTTTTCTCTATATGTGTGTGACCTATTCGGTTCCTGTCCATATTGGCAGTATAATATGTAATTGTGAGTTCCATTCAAAACCCACATGATTTAAACTTCTTTAAATCATTTTATCAATCCCTATTGATATTTATGATACACTATTATACAAGTCATGATTGGCCTCTAGCTAGGAATCATGACTACCCAAATGTTAGGAAAGTCAAGTAGTTTGACTATAACCTTCCATAGAAACAGTTACCGTGCAGTTACTCTTTTCACCACTCTTATCTTAATTAGATTCTAAGTATGGATTTCTGTCAACTCATATAAATCTAATTATGTATGTTCTATTAATTTAATCATTGTTCCAAAAATGCCCTCCATGGATCTCTATCCATCTTGGCATATTACTCTGGCCAGAGATTCTCTGAACAAGGCAATTATAGAATCATGCGAGATAACTTCCCTTACTAAATCAGGGATGGTGAATCCTTTTTCAATCACTTAACTATCTTCAAGTAGATCATGATATACCCAATCTCCTAACTATGTTCACTCTCAGTTGGAAGTAATCAGTTATGGAGTCAAAATGTACCACTTGCTACTTAAGATAACTTTGGTGATCTCAAGTCTAAGGATACTTGCACAACCAACATGAAGAGATTCCTCATTGACATAGATTTAATATCCATGTGAGGATTCTTTTTACAGGTCTCCAATGAACTTGTTCTTCTAACAAGCATCCACATGTTAGCTTTGATTATCTTCCATAATCACAGTTATGAGAACCACTGCTTGAACCATTCAAGAAGCATAACATATGCTAGTATGTCCGAATTAACAATGCCCTGTCCTGTTAATTCTATGACTAGGGATATTTAGATATTAACACATTTTCATGCAATAGACACCTCATATCATGAACACTTTTATGATTGTCTTTGCACTGTGTTTATAATATCAAGGACTTCATTTATTAATTTAATATTTACAAACTCATGTATTTAAACATAACATTAATAAATGAATAATGCCTTTTATTAAGAATATAAATTCATACATATAAAATTCATCCCTTTTACATGGGCTCTAGGGCATACTCTCTAACAATTCAAAGTGCACTACCTCAATGTCTCCCTTTCCTTTCATTATTATCTTTATTGTAGCATTATTTATAAGGGTTTTTTCCCTCTTTATTGTAGCCAAATTTAGCAAGCAGAGATAAAAAAAATGATTGTTGGGATGAAATAAGCATAAATCTCTTCTACTAAGATCGAAAGCATTCATAGTTAAGAATTATTAGGATGAAATAAAATTTCAAATTGAAAGTAAATTAACAAGAAAAAATTATGTCAAAATTTTGGACATAACTTGGCAAGATAAATATTAAACTTAAGACAAAAATTATTTTAATAAGAACACCTCCTGAAATTGGCTAAAGGAAGGTGTTGTAGCAATCATCTTAAATATATTTGATAAACAGTTAATCCTTGAATCTTCAAGCTTTGCAATTAGTGTATCACACATTAAAACTTGAAGAATTTGTTAATTTTTATTGAATTGGGGAAAAAATACAAAGTCTGCCTTCCCATTACCTACGAGGTTATATGTACAACAAAATATACAATAAAATATACAAAAAGTTGCATATGGCATGTTCAAAAAAAAAATATGCAAATAAAATTATGTGCTAGGAAAAAAGATCATCTTTATGGACTAGATGCAAATTTATCCACGAATACCAGTCCTCTTCTGCTTATCTTTCAATACCTCATTTTTTTCTTTTTGGTTGCTCATGTGTGTTATATTCACAACTAAATTGTGGAGTTAAAAGAATAGTTGTATATATAATACTTTGAAAATATAGCTATGCAATGTGATGGATATGATTAATGATGTACTTAGTGTTACATGTCTATAAAGTTGTAATCATGTTTAAATTGTATGTTAAGTAAAGTTAGTTATGCATTATATAAAGATATTATTTGTATGCTTTAATATGTATAGACCTTATGATTCTAAATATAATGAAAGTGATATTCTTAAGTGTTCAAAGACCAATTGTGCCTAAATTTTGTATAATAGTTGATAGATAGGTATGCCTATAAAGGATAGTAATTACAGCTACTAATGTTGACACCTATAGGTACCTAGTGTTGATACCTTTGGTATCTAGTATTTCGAGACTCCTATCTCTTGTGTTTGATACTATTTATTAATATCCAGTGTTTGACCCGTTATCCCTTTCTTGGAAATTCAAGCTATGAAAGTGATTTAATTTGACTTATATATTGGTGAATGATAAAAGTATAAATATATTAAGTATTCTATGGTAGTAATGTATTAGTGTACCATACAGAATATTGAAGTGATGCTGAATAGAATATATGTTACTACTATATGTTTTTACACATTGTGATATGACGAAAAGAACTAGTTTTTTAATGTTACTATATAATGTTCCTAGGTAAGTTGCATTTTTTACTCCCCACTGAGCTATTGCTTAGCATGAGTTCTTTTTCCATCTAGGTACATAGGTGTAGATCTAAGGAACTAGTTTTTAAGTCAACATCTGCGGGCCACTAGGAGAAGAGCAAGTGAAGGCAAACTTTGGTAGTTTAGTTATTTTTGTAGTATGTTCAATGTAAAGAATGTGGAATGTATGTGATGTACTACTTATAAATATGTTTTAAGTATGTATATATACATGTGTATTTGAACCCATAATTAAATGAAATAAAATGGGAATAAAGGTAATTAGAGTGAGCATTACAAATAACGCTACTTAAAATCACCACTAACAAAATTTTATAAAATATACTACTCGAAAAAAGAAAGAAAGAAAGAAAGAACTTTACAGTCTTCATAATTCCTTGTAGTAACCAATGCACTTGCCTTCATGTTCTTATTATACCCATTTGAAAGTTAACTATTCCACTAAAAAGCAATACAGTCCACTGGTCAAACCAATGGAACAAGATTATCATGGCAAAAAATATAATTTTAGTTCACACCAGGACATATAAATATGTATAAGACCTATGTATTTTAGCTCAAAATTGACCATTATGAACAAATTTATCCTAAATGGTAGGAGATCTTCTATACACAATATGACCCTTTGAAATTCCAAAAATAACATTAGTAAAAAAACATTCATCTATTAATTAAATTGTAATTGAGAAATTCTAGAAAAGAAAAAATACCTGATAAGCAGAGGTGCATAACCCAAGTACAAATCCTGGAGGAAAATCTTCTCTTCTATAATTATCACTGCAAATTACACTTGTTGATAAGTTGACCAAAGCAATGATAAAACTTACCAACATTATCAATAATTAGTAAAGCAATATTAGAGGGAAACATATATATATATATATATATATATATATATATATATATATATATATATAAAGTTGATCTTTTTATTGCATTGTACACAAAGAAGCCACATGGTGCCTCTGCCCTATAGAGCCTACACAAGGATGTCTCTTTCTTGTCATTTTTTATGAGTAGATATGCCCTAAAACTTATTGTAATACATTTTAATAATTTTAAAATGATGAATTGTAAACCAAATGTCAAATGATATGATTAATTATCAATGTAATGCTAAGAAATGAACCAATATTCCAGGTACACCATAAGGTAAAGTGTATCTAGAACTAACTTATATTCCTCAGATACCTGAGATCTGAATGAAAATAGTTCAATAATGTTATGATAGTCATCAATGATGTGAAAATACATTTTGCACCAAAACTATTTCAATATATCAATCTAATATCTCTTAGTAGCATACCAACCAAGTAGGAGCTTATTTTAAAAGTGCTACTAGCTTGATGATGCACTATAAGTGATAAGAATGGTTAAAAGAATGCACTATATAGGGTGAGAAATATTATCTTTTTCTGCTTTAGGCTTCTTTGTAAAACTATATAAAAAATTAAGAAAACTCAGTTACACCTAACCATAAATGTTTATCAAATATATAGCCATTAATAAGGACCCAAAATACAAATATCTTCAACATATGTTTGATCATAATCATCAAGTTTAAAGATTGGATCCCATAAAAGATCGTTGGGTCCGTTTGGAGGAACTATCTAACCTTGAAAAATTAAAAAAAGAAAAAAAAGAAAACAAAAACTACTAATATGCATACCATAACATATTTAAAGATCTCTTAATTGTCAAAATGATTTTACATTCAATTTACTCAATTCAGGCATATGAGTTTCAAAACAAAACAAATTGACCTTATGAAATAGATACTTTAGCTTAAGAATTCTTCTTCTTTACCCATAAAAGAATTGTAACAAAATTCATACTATGGTTTTCCCATCAAATTTAATAGGTTCTGAATCTTGACCATGAGCAAATGAAAACACACATAGAGCATAACCAGATTTATCATCACATGCCTTTAAAAATTTGTAGAAAACTTAATTAAGACAATAAAGAATATGTTAACACATTAGAGAATTTCAAAAAATAACTTCAAGAACATAGAACAAATAAAAATGTTAAAATACCATATTTAATTTGATAAGCAAAAATGAAAAACAGTCGGCTGGTAATAGCTTTTGTAAAGAGAATCCGTTTCAAAATAAATTTTAATTCTAAGCAAAATAACATTAAGAGAAAGGGATGCACCTACCTAGAAATTTATTATTAATTAAAAGTGGAATGATGGGGTCACTATGTTATTTTTTAAAGATATTTAGTAGATAATATGCCAAATCAACTACAACATCAATTCATGGCAAAGAAAATCCTAATTTTAGTCTCTTAACCATACCTTATAATTAGTTTTTAGCTACTTCTTTTGTTTCAGTACAAATTGAAAAGTTGATTTTCAATTTTTTTTAATTAATTGTATGTTATTAGTGATCATTATTTAATCATAATAGTTTCATTTTTTACATAAATATTTGGTAAAAGAAAAAAGTGAAAACATTTTAAAAGTAAGATGGAATTAACATATTAAAAACAAGTACAATGTTTAAAAAAAATCATGAGCATCCATGTTCATGAGCTTTTCATGACCTCAATTATTATTATTCTCATCTTTAAAAGCAAGCATCCAATAGGATTACAAACAAATGATGCTTTATTCACTTTTTCATCCTATCTTCGGGCATCATCAATTATTTTCTATAGTGAAGCTACCATGAGAAGGATCCAGTCTAAACTAGAAAATGCATATGCATAGATAAATATGATGTAGAAACAAAGTGCATGATGATATGAGTAGAAATTGGCCATAAGTAAAATTTGGCCTGAAAGGCAAGCATGTCTAAACTTAGAAACGTGATTAGTTATGCCCTAGCTTGGTAGTAAACTAATTTCTGAATCAAGTAAGGAAAATCTCCAAACTTATTGATGATACCATAGAAAATGATAACATCTAAAACAAACTAACATTTATAAAAAAAAGCCTTGCACATATAACATTTAATATTAGGACACTATATGAATTAGAATTTAAACCATAACATTGTAATCATCATTTGACAAATAAAGCTTATTTATTTGTAGTTGAAAGAAATTCACAAAGAAAAAAGATATTAATTTGATAATTTGAATAGGTTAAAAAAAACTCTAAAATAGAAGAGTTCACCTCATCGATGAAAGAAAAAGATAGCACAACACATTGGAGTCGTCAACAGTGTAAAGAAAGGCATTCATAATGGTGGCAATGGCATCCAACCTTAAAGTGGTGCAAGCAACATTTGTTAGAAAGGAATTGTTGCTTGGCTCCTGCCTAGGGCGTGAGATGATAAGTGAGAACAAAATGAAAGAACTGAAAGTTTTTTTCTAGGGTTTTAGAGGGGCGATTAGAGTTTTGGGGTTTAGAGGGCTTCAAAAAATAAAATTATTTACTTGTGATTAAACAAACCCACAAATATTTTTATTTTAAAAAATAATTTAATTTATTTTAAATTATTATTAAATTGTTAATTAATTAACTTTAGTTGTTTTTGTCAAAAAGTAGATGACAAACTATTTTTATCATTAAAAAATTTGTTAGGCATGAAATTATATAGTGTCTTATAAATAATTTTTTATAACATAATTTAGTTAGTATACATTTTTATTACAGATTATGACAGAATATTATTGTCATCATAAAGTGATTGTATTGATGATGAACTTATATTTTATCACAATATATTCCTTTTTTATGACATATTATTTGTCATAAACAAAATTATTTTTATAACATAATTTTTTTCGTATATTAACAACCAATTGTGATAAAATATTATTATTGTCACAAATTGATTGCACTAGTGAAAAAATTACATTTCGTCACAATATATTAATCTTTTGTGATATATTTATTTGTCATAAATAAAATTATTATGACAAAATAATGTTATTATCACTAATTCGTTATTATCACTAATTCATTATATTGTGAAAAAATAATTCATGTCACAAAAAATAAATACATCATGACGAATTTATATGTTGCAAGTAGTTATTTTTTGTCCTCAAAATATTTCCCTCCAAAAGAAAAAGATTGAAACTTTTTCCTTGATATCAAAGATGATAAAATTGTATTTCATCACAATATATTCATCTTTTATGATAATTTTATTTTTCATAAATAAAATTAATTTTTAAACTAAAACCTTTTGCATAAAAAATTTAATTTTTTTCTCTCGATAGCTTATTTATGATAAAATGAATTTGTTGTCAGTAATTTATTTAATCATGACAATAATAATTCCTCACAAAAAATAAATATTTCGTGAAGAATTTATATGTTACAATAAGTCATTCTTTTGTTATTAATTTTTTCCCTTTAAAAAATGTGGAAAATTTTCCCTCCTAAACAAATCATGATGAAATATATATATATATATATATATATATATATATATATATATATATATATATATATATATATATATATATATATATATATATATATATATATATATATATATATATATATATATATATATATATATATATTTACAAAATTAGTCTATTATTGATGAAAGTTAAATTATAAACTGACGCAAGATAATTTTGTCACAATAATAAACAGTATGATGATATTTTAAAAAATTTATTACTATAAGAAATAATTAATGACAATATTTTATGCTTCACTAAAATATTTGTCACGAAAAGTAAAATTTCTTATAGTGACAAATCCTATATATCCATCCAAGTCGGACTTATACATGCCATTAGAGCTTTCTTCCTCCTTGTCCTCAATTACCTATCCTTTCTGCAGTAAAATAAACCATACGCTAACTAACGAAGTTGTCTAATGGTGGATACACTACACAAAATTTTGTTTATACAAATAATATTCCATAAATTTATCATTTTTCCATTAGTTAATATTTATTATCTTTTATTTCCTAATTAGACCTTAAATTTCTTAAATTATTGTTTGATCCTTAATACCACTTAACTTTATCTGTTTCTCACTTATTTCTTAAATTAGATGGCAAATTACAATTTAGTTCCTAAACTTCCACTTTAATAAACTTTGAGGTATTTCTACACTAATTTGCCCTTTTCATTTTCTTTTAGGGTTTATTCATTATTAATTCCAAAAATTTATATTTTGATTCTCATATTTTCTCATGCAATGGTAAATTATAGTTTGGTTCCATAACTTTTTTTATTTACAATTTTGCCTCTTTTACCTATTTAACATATGTAACCATATTTTTAATGTGAATTTACTATTTTACCCCTGGTTTCTAGCATAATTACATATTTGCCCCTTATTAATAACTAAATCACAATTTTCACCTTTTCACTATTTTATTCCATATTTGGCTAGGTATAATTTATCATTTATTCCTTATTCTCTTGTGCAATTACAAATTTTCCCCAAGTAGTGTCCAGTGAAAACTTTCAAATCGGAGATGTAGGGCAAGGATTCCAATGGTTCTAAATGAAGTAGAGGGGCCCTTTATGGTGGCCAATTCCTCCATAATGTATTGAAGGATCACTTAGGATGATCAGCTCCTCTATTTTGAATCTAATGTGTGAGGGATCACTTAAGGTGATCAACTTTTCACTATAATCTTAATATGTGTTGAGGGATCACTTAGGGTGATCAACTCCTCAATTATGAATCTAATGTGTGTTAGTCCAAATCACTCGTTATTCTATTATGATATTTGCTTCTATGGCTAGTCATTATATTCTAAAATCCTAGATTAGCCACTATGCACTAAAGGTAAATATTTTTGTTTAATTCATATCATGGTTTCACATAAATTTTCATGTCATTTACATTATGTCACAAGATACATTTTCTCATTTCTCATTCACTTACACTTATTATACATGTTTTCATAATAAACATAGAAAATATCTTTCAAACATGATGAAATTATGCCATTTCCATAATGCACACCATTCGGCCACCATATGTTCATATGCATATTTTATGTTTTCCATATTTTATTATTCCTTACATGTTCCCATCATCATTTTAAGCTTTTATGTAGTGATACATACTTAAATTACATTAATAGTCATTTAGTACATAATTGAATATTATTATATACATTCACATTACATTATGTCTAAATTAAATCTTGAGTTTCAATTAACCATACTAGGTTTATTAATAATTACAATACTTCTTTCATGTTAAATATTCAATAAATCATCAAATTATCACATGGTATGCCTTAGGTTACAATTAGGCCCCATTATATCCTATCTTATTTATATTGTTTTCTTTATCTATTATTGATCATTTCATGATATTTCATCATTTTATCATGATATCTTAAATTATTTCACAATTCTACATAAAGTTCCTTGATTACATAATGTAAATTTAGGTAAAATTCAAATAAAATAAATGAAATTAAATGTAGATTTATATCCACTAACCTCAAAATGGCTTGAAATCATATAGTCTTCCTTTTTTCTTACCTTTTCCCTTTTTGTTCTTCTTCTCACCTTGAGTTTCTCCTAATTAGGTCAAATTCTTCCCATAAAAATTCACACTTCTTAAGCTTCCTTTTGCTCCTAACTTGTAGCTATGTTGAAGAAGGTGATCTCTAGTGTATCTAAATAAAATTTAGGGTTGAGATATGGTGGAATTTGTGAAAGGGAGGAAGAAAAATGGTGGATGAATGAGAGATGCATGGTATGATTTTGGTGGATGAAGAGGGAGGAAAATGTTGTATGTCGGAGAGTTTTGAAGAGATTTCTACATCTCTCTAATTTGTCCTTTATTGCACCAAATGAAAGGCAAAGATTAATTCACTTTTAATTTGATTTAATGGCTTTTTTTAAGCTACTTGTCATCACCACATGCATTTTTATAATTTCTTATACACAATGAATGGATATAGATTATCATAGCCTATTTCCTTATGATAATTATGCCCTTGAAAAAATTAGAAATGACCTTTAACCCCCATAGCTAAATTAATCTCTATTTTCACCATTTTTTGAATTTCAATGTTCCCTTTATCATAATGCCATAAAATGTTATCTATAGTGCAAAAACATATGTAGGAGGTGTGTTTAAAATTTCAGGTCATTCCATCATCGTTTCGATCTAGATCTAGCACCTTGAAAAAATTCACCGATCTAAAACTTAAAAATTCAAAATTATCAAAATAATTATTTTTACACTTTTTAAACATTCATTTAGGCTATTTTTAATGGATATATGCAATTAGAATAATTTTTGGAGGTTTTTATTATATTTTTGAGTCTGATCAAACTCATGGTCAATCGGATAACGATATTGAAAAATTTTTCAATGTTTGTTTCGGGGACCTATCTGAGCTAAATTTCTACTCAACTTATACCTATGGATTCCATTTAATATACTTCATCTCATCTAATAGTTAAATATCAGACTTCGCGATAAGTCATCTATCCTAAAATTTCCCTAGCTCATGCACGTTCAACTCTCAGGTTCTTATGAATTTTACTGTACTAATGTCAATATTATCCATCTAAATCCTATTCTAATATTACTGTTCATAGTTAATAAAATTCCAATCAAGCTAGTAAAAAGTTTAGGGCAATACAATGTATGTGTAATGATGCAAGCTAATACATATATGCTATGACATGTGTTAGTATATGCATATATGATAGATATATGCTCATACCATGGTAATGTATGTATGTACATGTCATGTTAATGTAGTATTATTACTTATCTTTTTGCCTTTATTTTGCTTTTTTATAGTGAAATCTTACACACATAATGTACATATTCCAAACTATACCAACAAAATGAGGTATTTTCATTTTAATCATTATTACAATCTCATATGAAAGAAATCTTATTCATAACATATATCTATGTAGCGCAGACAAACACATATAAAGGAAATAACCTCCCAACCTTATTGCTTCCCATACATAAGGATGTGCAATATCTTTTTTAGGTAGGCTTAGTCCATAGTTAACTGGGAACCAGATAGATGCATATAATGCACAGTTGACAATCGACAGCATAAACTCTATTTATTTAAATTTCACATAAATGGATTTTAGCCATTATGTATTTAAACAATCTAAGTAAATTTAAATACGCCCGTAATTCATGAAAGCCTTTGATGAGTGATCATCTAAATTTAATTGGATTTATTCAATATATAAAGGCCCACATCATAAGCAATGTATTATGGTGTATACCCCCTAATGAAAGTGCTTATGCCATTACATGGGTTTTCAATCTAGTGATATAGCTTTAGAACTATCTAAGCATGGTCTCTACCAATGAATTTAACTCATCACGAGTGATCAGGTCACCATTTGACATACCAATGTATAGGACTTGGGTTGAGGTCCTTTTCAACACTTTTCTGCAATGAGTGAATTTAGGGTTATGGTTTAGGAATGCATTGGGGTTAAAAAAGGGATGACTAACTTAATTCTAAAGCCCTAGGATGGCTAATGCATCTTATTTTAAAAAATGATAAAACTTTTTAATTTCTAAACTCATTTACATTAAATAAACCAAGGTACTTTTAAAGCATAATCTCATAGGTCCCCAATGGAGTTAGCATTGTGACATCTACCAAACCCCAATGGTATTTGATTTATTCTTAAAAGTTCACTTTTAGGGCTCGAGACTGAACAAATAATTATTTAACTCATGAAGGATGATTGCTTCATAATGGATAGGATTTTATCCCCATCTATTGGAAAACAAGTTCTAACCTTATAAGATCAAAACCAAAATAGTTCAGTACCTCACTCTTATTTATACATTGATATAATGTTGGATAAATGAGTTTTCAAAATTAATGATTTTACCTCTTTTCTCAAGTGAGTTATCAAGCAAGAAAAATAAAAGGCACACCCAAGTATGTTGGAAAGCTGAAAATCATGTTATATTAAAAGCAATAAAGATAGGGCATAGAAAGCAGTAAAATTACAATAAGTAAATGGTTAAATCATACATAAATCATGTAGTTTTATTTCAATGTCCATATGGATGGGTTCTTGCAGGCATATTTATAAAAAGGGAGACTTTTTGGTGTATTTTTGTATAAAAATGATAATATTTGATCCCTTGCAATTTTTATGAGAAGAATCCTATTGATTAATTTGAAGATAAAAAAATCATTTGTATTTATGAAGAAAAATCTTTTTACATGTTATTTTATGGATGAAAAACAAGACATTAATCCTTTTATTATAGAAAAATCTCAGTCAAACCTGTATAAAACTTTTTAGTGAGTTTTTAGGTTAACGTTCGAAAAATCACTAATTATTACACCATTTGCAATAAATAAATAACAAACATGAAAGAATGATGATACAAGTAAGATGAAATACATAAATTGGGATATTTATTAGATTGGAAACATCGGTTTCATCATGTATATTTATTTATAGAAATTCTTTTGTGCGATTTTGGGATAACAAGTAGACATTGGTCTGTTTTATTTGAAAAGCCCAATTAATCAAGTACAAAGTATTTTGAGTGATTTTCCTTATTAACAGTCAAAAAGCCTTCATTATTACCAATTCAATATTTGTTTCCATTATTACATCTTATTCCCATTTTATCTCCAAATGTGTCGAAGTCGGTTTCATTGCTATTTCGTTGGTCCGTTAAGTGCCAAATTAAATTTTTGTTGCAAAGTTATTATTCATTTGGTAAATATTTTGACAGTATAATGGCTATAATGTTAGCCTATCCCTCCTGCAAAAGTTAAAAATTTACATTCCTAAATGTTCAACCTTTAATTCTTATACTCCAAGCAACAACACAACGCTTCTATAATCTATCATGTTCATCATTTTCACAAACCATCAATAACTACATTCACATACGTTTATAGTTCATATATCAATCGAATACACAAATATACATGCCATAATATTTTAAGGTCACAAATAGATTACATATACAAAGTCTTTATCCAAAATGATATACATGCATAATATATTAAGTACTACTTCAAAATTAACTTTATCTGCATTTGTCATTTCTGCTAGAACTTGAGTACATATCCCTACATGCAACAAACAACTACTCACTAAGAGTAAAACCTAGTGTTGAATGCCCAACATACAAATTTCACTAAACTATGCAAATTAATTTAAATACAACTTCTGATAATTTTTATTCAATATTACTAATTATTTATTAAAATATACTAAATAACATTTTATTTCTTTTAATTACTTAATTCTTCTTAATTATATCTAATTTTGTTATTTTCTTTAAATTAATTAATCTTGTCTACTCCAATTTCTTATATCTCCACTTTCTTTTGATAATTCCATTGTTATCCCTAACTTCGGTTGAAAATACATTTTTACCCTGATTATACTCTTCTTTTGTTAAAATATCATTTAAATCCCATATTTTACCAAAATTACAATATTATCCTTACTTTCATCAAAATTTCATTTATGTCCTTACTTTTATCAAAATGACATTTATGTCCCTAATTTTGTCATAATTATCATTTTACCCTTAGTTTTTTCTCTTTAAGTATTTTTCACCATATTTTTATGTTCTTACCCATAAACTTTCATTTTCTTTTATTTTAAAACTTAAATTCATTTCTTTTACCAAAATTACATTTTAGTCCATATTTCTATTACCTTTCCACTAAATTATGATTTTCCCTCCATTTACCAAATTTATTCCATAATTCTAATTTTACCTTTAGTAACCACTTTTTTGTTATCTTTTAACCATTTTAGCCTTAAATACCTATTTAACCATATTTCTTTCTTTTTAACTCTAAATATTCATATTTACTCAAGATTTACCATTTCTTTTCATTTTTTTTTATCATAATCTCATTATTTTGGTTTCACCCTTAGTAATTTACAGTAGAAATAAGACCTTCAAATTAAGTAGGCAGAACATAGACCCTATAAGTCTAAATCTATATACTTTCCAACTTTATTTCTCTTTTTCTCGTCTTTCTCATTCTTTTCTCACTTTTATAATATGGGACCACCCTTGGCCCACTATAGCTAACCAATTATACTCTATACATCTAACTTTATTTTTAAGTAATAATGGTAAAACTATTTATAATGTTTACACAAGTAGCGATAAATTCACATAATTCCTTATTCTCACATTGCATATTAATTATATTTCACATAATGTATATCATTTTTATCTATTTATCATATAAATTATTTTTCATGCATTAAACCATCATAGTCACATTAATTTATCCATGCATACCATTTAAACATACCTTGTTATATGCCTTCCATAATTCTTTTCATGTCATTTTTAATTCCCATAATGTTTTTTGATGCCATGCAATTTAGCATGGTTATTTAGTGTGATATTGCATTATTTTTTTGATATTAAATGTATTTTTTATGTTTTAAGTGACTTTTTATGTCTTCTTTGTTTTGTATGTAAATGTGCCTACTTGGGTGAAATAAAGTAAAAATGAAGGGACTTTTATTGAAGAATAGAAGAAAAGAACTCAGTGTGTTGACTTATTCTATGTTGAAACAACTTGTGAAGTAGTTGAGGATGTGACAACTTATTCAAAGTGTTACGACTCATTACATAGCCTTGATGTGCTAAATAGTCTAACTCGATATAGGGTGTACTAACTCATGATAAAGTCAACAATTGTAACTTTTTATGCAACTCTTTAGAATTTTAACAGTTTTTAGAAATACACCAATTAGGACACCTTTAGGCCTATAAATATATGAAGATAGCCATATTTTGGATATAGAAAAACTACCTTTTAACTTTAATATCTAATTAGAAAGATTATGATGAAGAAGAATACTTTAAGGAAGAGGAAGGAATAAAATATGCCAATCATCACTCAAGTAGTTTTCTGAATAAGCATTAAGAAGTATTCTGGCATTTCTTTATTCTTTTTTCTCTTTAGATTTTAATTGATATTAGTTCTTTTCCTTTTGTATTTTTTCCCAATATGTATTTAGGATAACTTTACTTTGTTAGAATTGCAAGTATGATTTTATCTTTATTAATATAATATTTTATTTAAAGTATGAATGAATTAAGTTTGATTAAGTTCTTAATTTATTATGTATGCTTGATTATAGTATCTAATATGTTAATCAATTTGTTCACAATGAGAAATGAGACATTTTAATGAAAATGTAATTAAACTTACTTAAAGTTAGAAATCACTTAGGAGACAAGGGTTTCATTTTGAGAGGTTTAAGAATAGGTATAGAACTTAAAGGTTCTCATCTATCTTTATAATGACATAAGGGTGCTTATAGACTCTAGATGATGATGCTCTTATTTGGTAATAAAAGTTGTATCTAGGGATAGTAGGCCGTATTCTTCTTTCATTACATGCTTATATATGTTGTTTGCATCTTTTATAAGATCAATTGATGTCTTGTAATTCTAATGATTAAATTGATTATTTGAAGTTATAATTTAGAGTAGATTATTAGATTAGTAAGTAAGAAATTAGTACAATTAATCCCATTTTATTTATTATTGCCTAGACATCCTATTACCCAACCAATTAATAAAAGATAACACTTAGCCATAAATTGATTCGTAGAGTTTGACACCCCTTTCACCCTATATAAGTTCTATAGACTAGGATGTAAAGAAAATACACCATAATAAGTTTTTAGCACCATTACCAGGGAGTCAAAAACATAAGTGTTTGTTTTTGTTAACTTAGGAAGGAAAAAAGTTTATTTAGGCCTTTTGTTTATTTTATTTTGCAATAGTTAGTTTGATTTGTTATTTTCTTTTATGTGTAGTAGTAGTAGTAGTAGTAGTAGTAGTAGTAGTAGTAGTAGTAGTAGTAGTAGTAGTAGTAGTAAAGGTAGTAATTTCTTCCATTTGAACTTGAAATTGATAAAATTTTTTATGTTTTGCATAAAGATCAAAGACAGCAACAAGAAGAGGAGGACCAAAGTTCAAATATCATGGTTGAATAAGATAGGCATACTTTGGCAGATTTTACTATGCATGATATTTTGGAAAATTTGGGGGGAATTATGGTACCTATATTGCCAATAATAACTTCAAGATCAAGCCTATATATAATCCAAATGGTCCAAAATAATTAGTTTGGTGGTCTCTAAGGAGAAGATCTATATGCTCACATATTAGCCTTTTTAAATATGTGTGAAATATTTAAAATAAATAAAGTCACGGATGATATAATTAAACTTTAGTTATTCCTTTTTTGCAAAAGATAAGGCATAATTAAGGCTTGCTAGTTTGCATACTGAGTCTATTACAACATGGGATTAATTGAAGCAAGCATTAAAAGATGGCTAAATTTAGAAATAAGACTGCAACCTTTAGGAAACATTCAAATGAGATAATATATGTATTATGGGAAAGATTTAAAGAACTTTAAAGGTAATATCCTTATCAGATCTTGCCTGATTGGATGATTCCTCAAATCTTTTATAATGGATTAATGGATGAAAATAGAAATATAGTCAATACAGCCTCAAATGGTAAATGAATGGATAAAATAGCAAGAGAATTGATCACTTTGCTTGAGGAACTTACATCGTAAGGGTACATGGGAGATGAACAAACTAAGGCTAAAGTAAGAGGAGTTTTAGAGCTTGATACCATTAACTTATTGATAGCAAAGGTAGATGCACTCACCGAATTGGTAAGTGAATCTCAAGTTAATTCTATTGATAATTCAAGTGTTGTTTATGAGTTGTGTAAAGGATCTCACTCCTATATATAATGCATAATGAGTAATAATGAAAAAGCCAATTATGTTCAAGAAGGTTTCAATCAAAGGGAAGGATTAAACTATAATTTTTGTATTCTCAAATTGATGAACCATCCTAAATTTTCTTGGTCTAATACTTCATCGTAACTTAATCCTCCAAGTAACCCCATGCCTAAACCATAAAACCCACCTGGTTTTCCTATGAAACCACTATTTAATCCTTTAAAACTAAAGTCCCATCTTGAATTCTTATTGAACAATTTATTAGCCAATAAATTATCATAAATAAAACAATGATGACTAGTTCAAGCAAGTCAATGCCAAGAATGAACAACTTATTATTTATAATAGGATCTTGGAAACTCAAATTGCCCAACAAACCTCTTTAAGTTCTCAATATATAGGAAAGCTACCTAGCCAACCTAAATTTCAACATAAAGTGACCTATTAAGCAATTACACTAAAAAATGGTAACGAGGTTGATAATAAAGAGGTAAAAGGTAATAATGTATTAATTCAAGATGATGAGTCTAAAGGTAAATTAATAAGTCTATTGTGCATGATGTGATTGATATTGATAATGGTGTAGTTAAGCATAAAGAAGTTATAAAGATAGATAACCAAGCTAGTAAGAAGGATGAGCCTAGAGTAGATATTAAAACTTTACCTTTTGCTCAAATATTTTTGAAGCATAATTTTGATAAGCAATTTGGCAATTTTATAAATTACCTTAAGGATAAAACTATAACCATGCCATTTATAGAAGCTATAAGAGATATGCCTTCATGGGGGAAGTTTTTAAGAGATATTACAACATATAAGAGTAACATAAAAAAGTATGGTTTAGTTTCATTAGTGAAGGAATCCAAAGCTATGTATTATAATTCACTACTTAAGCAAAACGGTTCAGGTTATTTAAGGTTCCTTATGTTATAGGTAGAGTGCCTTTTGAAAAAAATCTTTATGATGTTGGTGCTAGTGTTACTCTTATACCTTATTCTATCTATAAGAGGTTAGATTTAGGTGAACTTAAGCCTACTAGCATGTGTTTGTCTATAGCTAACAAAACTTTTACTCATCCCCTAAGTATTATTGAAAATGTGCCCACTAAGGTAGGTAAATTTGTAATTTGGTAGATTTTGTAGTTTTAGATATGGAAAAGGACTTAGAAATTCCATTATTTTTTTAGGAGACCTTTCTTAGTTGCAACTGGTGCCATTATTGATATGAAAAGAGGCAAGATTACCTTAAAAGTGAAAAACAAAGGTATGGAATTTGATGTTTTTAAAATGATGAGATCATCATCAATAGAAAGTGTTAGTAGAATTGATTCTTTGGATATTATTGATGAGTGTGTTAAGGAAGTTTTGCATGAATGTTTAAGGTAAGAGCTTATTAAACCTTATAGAAGTGAGGAGGTTAACATAAATAGATTGGAGGCCTAACCATTTTTTTTTTGTAGGCCCTCAAGATTTGAACCTCTGGATCATGATGATGACCAAAAGGGTTTTTCACCAAAGGAAAAAGCAAAGTTAAAGCTTAAGCCTTTACCATCAAATTTAAGATATGTATTTCTAGATTCAAACTCTTAATTTCTTTTTATAGTTAATTCACCTTTTCCTAATGATCAAGTAGATGCATTGAGAGATGTTTTTCTCAAGCATAAGAATGCTATTGGCTACTCTATAAATGATTTGAAATGGATTAGCCTTAAGATTCATATGCATAGAATTATTTTAGAGGATAATGTTAAGCCTTCAATTGGGGATTAAAGGCATTTGAATCCTATACTTAAAGAGGTGGTTAGGAAGGAAGAGATCAAACTGTTAGATAATGGTATCATATATTGCATTAGTGATAGTAAATGGGTGAGCCTCGTTTAAGTGGTTCTTAAGAAGAAAGGCTTGATAGTGGTTAAAAATGAATCTAATGATTTAATTCCTACTAAAACTATAATGGGATGGAATATGTGTATTAATTATAGGAAGTTAAACAAGGGTACTAGAAAAGATCATTTTCCCTTGCCTTCTCTGGATTAAGTCTTAGAAAGGCTAGCTAATTTTCATATTTTTGCTATCTTGATGGTTTAAGTGGTTTTTATTAAATACATATTCACCTTGAAGATTAAGGAAAAACTACATTTACATGTCCTTATGGAACTTTTGCTTTTGGGCATATTCCTTTTTGTTTTTGTAATGTCCCTTTACTTTTCAAAGATGCATTTTTTTATTTTTAGTGATTTGATAGACGAATGTATTAAAGTTTTTATGGATGATTTTAGTGTCTATAGAGCTAACTTTAACCATTATTTAGAGAATCTTTCTAAAGTACTTGATAGGTGTATAGAGCATTAATTGGTGCTTAATTGGGAGAAATATCACTTTATGGCTTAATAGGGTATTATTCTTGGTTATTCTATCTTAAGTAAGGGAATGGGAGTGGATAGAGAAACGATTAAGGTGATAGCCAATTTGCCCCCTCCAAAGAGTGTAAAGGACATAAGAAGTTTTCTTAGCCATGCAAGATTCTGTAGGAGATTTATCAAGTATTTTTCAAAGATAGCTAAGCCATTATGCAATCTTTTGGCCAAGGATATGGATTTTGTCTTTAATGGCTTGCCTTGATGCATTTGAGATATTAAAGAAAGCCCTAGTTTCAGCACTCATTTTGCAACCACCTAATTGGAATAAATCATTCGAGATTATATGTGATACAAATAATTTTGCTATAGGGCCAGTTTTAGAGCAAAGAAAGTAAGGTAAACCAAATGTGATATATTATGCTAGTAAGTTGTTAGATGGAGCTCAAGACAACTACATTACAATAGAAAAAGAGTTATTTGCTATTGCATATCCAATTGATAAGTTTAGAGCTTATTTAGTAGCGCAAAAGGTTATAGTATATTCGGATTATGCTGCTCTTATGTATAATTTAAGTAAAAAAGGATGCAAAACTAAGGCTTTTAAAGTGGATTTTGATGCTTCAAGAATTTGATTGGGAAATGAGAGATAAGAAAGGAAGTGAGAACCTTATGGCAGATCACTTATAAAGGTTGGATCAAGATAGATTTAAGATGTATGATGATGGTGTATCTATAGATGAAAGTTTTCATGGTGAACATCTTTTGAGTATAGTATCTAAAAAGGTCATTTGATTCGCCAATATTGCTAATTTCTTGGTAAGTGGTATTCTTCCATATGGTTTAAATTATAATCAAAGGAAAAGGTTTTTGTATGATTGTATGTTTTACTATTGGGAAGAGCTATTGCTCTATAAGTAGTGTGTTGATGGATTGATTAGAATTTGTATTCTCAAAGATAAAGTCAAAGATATTTTGAAGCATTGCCATTCCATGGAGGTTGGTGGTTACTTTGGTATATCTAAGAAAACTTCTAAGGCACTTTAATTTTGTTTTTAGTGGCCTTCTTTATTTAAGGATATTAGAGCATATGTATTAAGATGTGATAGATGCCAAAGGATAGGTGGTAAAATTAAGAAAAATGAGATACCATTGAAATGAGCATTAGAGGTTGAGATATTTGATGTTTAGGGGATGGATTTCATGGGTCATTTCCCTAGTTCTTTTAGTCATAAGTATATCTTGGTTATGGTTATTTATGTATCTAAATAGGTTAAGGCAATACCTATTCTCACTAATGATGCCAAAGTAGTTATAAAGATGCTTAAAAAGATCATTTTCCCTAGGTTTGGTACTCCTAAAGCTATTATTAGTGATGGAGGTTCCCATTTCTACAATAGCATTATTGATGGTTTATTGAAGAAGTATGGAGTGACACATAATGTGGCTACCCCATATCATCCTCAAACTAGTGATCAAGTAAAAGTGAGCTATATAGAATGAAAGTGGATTTTTGAAAAAAATAGTTTCTTCATCTTGAAAGGATTGGGCATTGAAGTTAGATGATGTTCTTTGGCCATATAGTATACTATCAAAACACCCATAGGTCTTACCCCTTATCAACTTATCTATGGTAAGTCATGTTACCTACCAGTTGAGCTTGAACATAAGGCCTATTGGGCAAAAAGAGCTCTAAATTTTGATTTGAAGTAAGTCGGTAGAAAAAGGTTACTTCAATTAAATGAGTTAGAAGAGTTGAGGATGAATGCCTATAGGAATGCTAAATTGTATAAGGATCATACCAAGATATGGCATGAGAAGCATTTTCTAAGTACTTCAATAAAGGTGATTTAATGCTTCTTTATAACTCAAGATTGAGGTTATTTCCTAGGAAGCTTAAGTATAGATAGTCTGGTCCTTTCAAAGTTGTTAAAGTATATGAGTTTGGAGAAATAGGTATTGAGAATGATAAGGGAAAAGTGTTCAAAGTAAATGGTTATTGCCTCAAGCCATATTTTATTGGTAAGTCCACGGGTGAAGTGAATTTGCTTACTCTCTCAACTTCTAAAAAGGTCATTTCTCAAGCTTTTTAATGCTGATTTTTAGTTTTTACACAAGTTTCTTTAGTTTTCATTAATATGAGTTAGTTTATTATAGTTTTAAAATGTTTATAAGTATGTTTAATATTTGTTTTGTGTTCTTATTTCATTTTTACACATTCTTTTGATAGCCTAATGTTTTTTCTTGAAATTTTTGAAAGTTTGTATTTTTTAGTCTTTGGGCAGGGTGTGATGAGTCATAATGTATATGTCAACTTGTTATATAGAGTCAACATGCCAACTTGGGTGTCATGCTGACTTTCATGCTGTGTCATCCTAGGTAGTTATGTAATGAATTACCATTCATCATGTCGTTTCATAAAGAATCACCTATGTGATGAGTCGTAATGCCTGTGATGGCTCGTTCTAGAGAGTAATTATGCCGAGTCATCCCGTATGTTCTTACTCATTACAACATCAAATCTAGCCAAATGTTTCTCTGCTTTAAGTCTCTCAAATACCCTATTTCATTTTTGTTTTTAGCTTTTATTTCTTGTCATTGTTTTTAATTTCTTTTTCCATGTATTTTGAAAAGGTGTGGGGAACCCTATAGGGATGTGTCTTTTTCCATTAAAAGTCATATCTCTCTTTATTTTTCTCATCACTTTTTCGAAACTTTCCTTCCCCTTAAATATTAGTCTTTATTTTCTTTATTGTAGCAGCATTTTGCATTTCCCAAAGGAGTTATTTCCCTTTAAATACTAGTCTTTCCCTTTTTTTCACTTTATTTTAGTTTTCTCTTACTTGTTTCTCTTAAGCCTCCATTTTTAAGTTTTTATCTTCTTATGTCTTTCTTTCATGTGTTCTTCTCCAATGGTGTTTCTTTATTTTTCTTTTGATTTTTTCTCTATTTCATCACTCAAGATGCTAAGAGTACGTGGTTTAATATCTTTAAGGCCTTAAGTGGAAGCTTCTCATAATGAAGATTTCACTTCAATGTATAAAGCCCTTTTTTGCCATTGCTTCACATAAGGAAGGTGCTAGGTTTATTTCTCTTAAACCAAGGGGAATAGTGGCTTGTAAGTATATTTTTAATAGCCTTTGAAAGAGTTAGGTATGCTTGAAACTCTAAATAATCTTTTACTTTTATGTGGAATTTCTAGATTTATTTCTATGAAAGAACCTACTTACATTCACTTAGTTTTAGAGTTTTTCACTACTTTAGAAGTGAATGAAAATGTTTCTAGAGTGCTTGAATTTCAATTGTTAGGAGATAAGCATAAACTTACTTATTCTTTTATGCATAGGGTGTTTAACTCTATGAAGGATGGTTTATGTGATCCTTTTAAAGATTTTGATGAGCATGAATTTTGGACTTTCTTGACTGATTTAAGAACTCCATTTCAACCTAAAAAGGGTAAAGATATGATCATTAAAGATTTCAAATTTTGGCTTTTGCATAAAGTTCTAAGATGTGTCATTTTTAACAAATCTATATTTAACAGGGTCACATTTTAAGAGCTATTCCTTATGTGGTATGTTCATAATAACAAGTAAGTTTCTTGGACTTATTGGATTTTTAATCAATCGCTTACATGTACTGATAGGAAAGATAGACCTATTACCTATGGTTATGTGGTGACCATCATTACTAAAGCATAGCATTATGATTTGATTAACTTCACTCATGTTCCTAAGTTTATATATTTCACAAAATAAACATTGATTCTAGGTGAAGTGGTAAATGCATCTATGCGGTTCATTCCAGCATGTTATCATTCATGTCAGAGGGGATTGCAACCTCTACCACCACCACCTCAAGAGAGAGTAAAAGAAGAAGAGTAAAGTTAGACCAAAATATTTTGTTTGAATATCATAACCAAAAATTCATCTAATCAGAGTTTTTTGAATTTTAAAAGATAATAGGGGACTTAGGGAAGGTAGTGGTGGGGTCCATATGTGAATGTTTGATCCTGTTTGGGTCCATATGTATATGTTTAAGCTCGTTTGGATCCATTTGACCGGTCCACATATTTGACCTAATTTGGGTCCATATGTTGATACCTTGGGGTATCCATACATCTTGTACCTTTAGGTACCATATATTTCACCTATTATCCACTTATTTAGGAAAATGTAGGTTTAATATCAAGTAAAGAAAAACATCATATAAAATTTGAAAGATAAAGAAGCTTGATAGTTCTCACATTGATCTTTATGTTATCATTATAAGAACCCTAGTTGATATAAGGATGAATATGATATAGAATGAGGATGTGCTTTTAGTATTCATTCATATATGACATTTTAGTATCATATATATATCTTAGAGTTATAAATTATGCATATGAACTTGCACAATACTAATGCTTTATCAATAATATATTGTTGAATACATGTTCTTTATGGTCATATGCTTCTTACTTGATTTGATTTACATCTTATCATAATATGTATCAATATATTATATATGAGAAACATGTCAAGTAAGGAAAAAGTATTTTATTATTGTATGAATGAAATCATTAATGTAATTTCAAAGGATTTCTATACCTAGGATTGCAAGATATATGTGCTTGTATTTATGTGTTGTGCTATCTTGCCATAGTTGTATGGGTTAATATGTATTCCCTTTAGTTACACATTTCGTTCCTAATAGTGTGTAGTGATTTGAATGACTTCTTGCATGTAAACATAAATGAATTATGAACTCACAACATGCGTATGTAATATACGCATGAGATAGAAGTAAATTAGTATGTTAATGTGAAAGCAAATCGGGTATGTAATGAAATGTGAAAGGGAATGGTATGTTAATGATAGTGAGAATTAAAAGATCTAATAAATAAATTGGATACATAGAATGTTTATGTGTATATATATTATTATGATGTGCAAATTATTAGTATTCAGCTATGTTTAGGGACCCATTTTATTGACTCAAATCTCTATAATATATTGTTAGGCTTTCCTACAAATCTTGATTGATACTATCATGCCCTAAGAAAGAAGTGTAAGTTTTAAAATGATTAATTAAAAATAAATTATAGTAATTCAGGAAGTTTATATGATGTATATGATTAATTCTAAGTAGAAATAGTCGATAATTAAGTATAATGTTAATAAGTATTAACATTGAATATTAGAATTATATGTTCTTAAATAGTACCAGAAGATGCTATGATCAAATTCTTATTGTTTAAATGATTAACGACATGTTTAATAAAAATAATATGCTTTTATGTGTATGCATTATTTTGATAGCTTTCGGAAGAGGTTTTCTATATGTTTTATATTCCTCACTAAGGTTCATAGCTTATCATGGGTTTTTATACATGTAGGTTTTCAAGATAGGTCTTCTCTCTAGGATAATATCTGTAGTTAGACGGCTAACACAAAAGAGAAACTAAAAATGTATAGCTCAAATTTTTGCTTTTAATTTGTTACTAAAAATTTTGTATAAAATAGATGTTCAATATATGTGTTATTGTAATGTTTTAAAGGACTTATATGAAAATTTAAGATTTAACAGTAATGTTTATATGTTGTGGTTTAAGTTTTCTATAAGGTCTTGGTGTAGTGTTGTTAAGTAAAGTTAAGCTCATTTGATTATAGTATATTTATGTTGCATGTTAAAGGATAAAAGTATGCTATAGTGAAAGGTGTTACAAAGAGAAAAGTGAAAAGGAGGAAGGACAAGATTTTGGTGTTCCTCCTGCAAAGGAAACTCATGATGCATTAGCAATTTTTCCATCCCAATACTCTAAGGCTCCTAGTAGGCCTACCTATGGTCCTTGTCATAGACAAACTCATGATGTCTCTAGTGGATCTTCAAGGATTTAGGAGCAAGTTTTGAAAGGCTAGCATGCCATACAAAGATAATTAAATTCAATGGAGACTATGCAAAGGAACTTTGCAATAAGGAAAATGAGGTTGGAACAACAATTGGATACTTTTGTAGCATAAGTGAGCTATATTGTTGGCTCTCCACCCCCTTCTCCTTTGAAAGACTAAAGGAAGCAGTACTTTTCCTTCTCTTTTTTGTTGTGTTGGGTTTACATTAGTCATATGATGTTTAAGTGTGAGGGAGGGATGTTTATTTATGTTTATGTTTCTTTATGTTTGTTTGTGTTTATGTTTATGATTTTTGCATGTGTAATATGTTTGGTTGCTATGCTAAGTTCAAACATGCTTTTACATTTATCTTGTATCTTTATTTCCAAGTAGTTTTTCTAAGTTTATCTTAGCATGATGAAGTGCAATTTAATGCTATGTCTTAAGTTTCATGTAGTATAGGTTTTAAGTTTTTCTTACTATCTTTTGTTGTTAATTTCAAAATCTTAGGATGTTTAGTCAATTTTCTAGCTATACTTGAAAATTAGGATGGCATGATTCAAGTTTAGTGTTTTAAGAGCTTTTATGGTCTTAGGGAAACTATAGCCATAATACTTATTGCCCACTTTTTAGAAATGGATGAGGACATAATAAATCATAATAAAAAAAGAAAAAAAGAGCAAGAAAAATAAAGTCATCTTCTGGGATGGAGCATAAAATGCACCCATTAAGCATGATTGAAAAAGAAAAAGTGGCATGAAGCATAAAATGCACCCACAAAACCATACAAAATTACTATGTTATTAGAAAAATTTATACGTGTCTAAAAATGCCATGAGAATTATGTGTTGATATGTAAGCTTTCCTTATCCCAATGTCTATGGTTGTTATTGAATCTCTAATTTTGAAGATTGTCTATCCTAGTTGAATAGTTTTGTTAGATTATTGACTCAATGTTCTCAATTTTGATTTTAATAATTTAAGATAGTAGGATAAATTTATTACCTATGTTATGCAACTTGTCTACTCTATCATTGTTGAGCATTAGGGACTAGTTATTTGGCAAATTTATTCTAAGCATTTTCTAATGTTAAAGATGATTCTTAGGAAAATTCTTTTCTACTTGAAAGGAAAATGATTTCTTTTTTTGTTATCTCACTTAGGTTCTTGTATTTTTGGTTGGGGGAAAGCAAGATTTAAGTGTTGGGAAACTTGATGCCATGCAATTTAGCAAGGTTATTTAGTGTGATATTGCATTGTTTCTTTAGTTATTTTATGTATTTTGTTATGTTTTAGGTTACTTTTTATATCTTCTTTTTTTGTAGGTTAAATGTGCCTAATTATGTGAAATGAAATACAAATGAAGGGATTTTTGTTGAAGAATAGAAGAAAATGGTCTTTAAGGAATTCAAAAGCCTGTGTCGACTCGTAACAATGTGTGCCGACTCATTACAAGGATCAATGTGCCAACTCATATTGTGTTAAAATGACTTGTGAAGCAATTAAGGATGTGATGACTCGTTACAGAGCCTTGGTGTGCCGACTAGTCTAACTTGGCACAGGGTGTGCTGACTTATGACAAAGGCCAACAATTACAACTTTTTATGTAACTCTTTAAAATTTTAACCCTTTTTCAAAAAGACACCAATTGGGACACCTTTGGGCTTATAAATATATAAAAATAACCATATTTTAGATATAAAAAAATGACCTTTTAACTTCAATATCTAATATGAAAGATTGTGAGGAAGAAGAATACTCTAAGGAAAAGGAAGGATCAAAATAGGTCAATCATCACTCAAGTGGTTTTTTGAAGAAACATTGGGGAGTCTCATACCATTTCTTTCTTCTCTTTTCTCTTTAGATTTTACTTGATATTAATTATTTTCCTTGTGTATTTTGTTTTCCTAATATGCATTTAGGCTATCTTTACTTTGTCAGAATTGCAAGTATGACTTGATCTTCATTAATATAATATTTTGTTTAAAGTATAAATGAATTAAGTTTTATTGGGTTCTTAATTAATTTATTATATATGTTTGATCACCATATGTAATATTTTAATCAATTTGTTCACAATGAGAATTAACACATTTTGATGGAAAGGTAATGAAACTAACTTAAAGTTAGAAATCACTTAGGAGACAAGGATTTCATTTTAAGGGGTTTAAGAATAAGCATAGACATGGTTCTCGCCAGTCTCCATAATAACATGAGAGTGCTTATGGACTCTAGATAAGGATGCCCTTATTTGACAATGAGAGTTACATCTAGGAATAGTAGGCCTTATTCTCGATTTATTACATGCTTATATATGTTATTTGCATCTTTTATAAGATCAATTGATGTCTTGTAATTCTAAAGATTATATTGATTTTTTAAAGTTATAATTTAGAGTAGATTATTAGATTAGTAAGTAAGAATTTTGTACACTTAATCCCATTTTACTTATTATTTCCTAGACATCCTATTATCCTATCAATTAATACAAGATAACACTTAGCCATAAATTGATTCCTAGAGTTTGACACCCTTCTCACCCTATCTAAGTTCTAGAGACTAGGGTATAAAAGAAACACCACATCATTTTTATACTCCAAATTGCATGTATCTCATATTATTTCATCATTTCCATCACATATTCAACAATAAATACATTCTATACCATTCGACTCATACTAGTCCACATGCATATATTTTCATTTAATTCACAAAACTCTTTCTAACTATGTTTTCCTTACATATTAAACATTATTCTAACATTAAATCAAATTAATTCTTTGTGTAACCTTGAATTCATAAGCTTACATAACAGGTTTCTCAACTAATGTCCTATTTCTACCCATAGTTTTATGACTTTAACATTATATACCTTATTAATTATCATCTAATTACATGAATTTACTATAAATTTAAATTAAGACTCACATTACACAATTGTTTTATAAGTTACATAATAAATGTTTAAACTAATTTCACATGTTTATTCATTCTTTTGACCAATTTTTCATGCCAATTAAATTCTTTGACAACAAATTTCATTATTTTACTTTTAATTTGAATTTAGACATAATATACAATATAAACACTAAATCGTATAAATTAGGTTTTTAATAAAATTACCTAGTTTAGGTATCCACATACCTTAATTCACTTGTCTTTCTTCAAATCTCCTTTTCTTTTCGGTTTCTGCCTCTTTGGTTCTTCACCTAAACCGAAATGGACATAATGTATAATTATGAAATTCTCTTCAATTTTTCATGGAAAATAATAATAAAACACTAACATACTAAATTTCTAAATTAATTATATTAAAAGCACATAAATTTACTTGGTGGATTTTCTCTCACTAAAATATTTTACTTTTTAAGCTAAATTTTGCTTCAATCTTGTATTTTAGGTTAAGAAGATGATATATTTGAAAACTAGATGAAATTTGAGGTAGGATTATGGTGGAAAATGAGAGCTTAAAGAAATAAAATGGTGAAAGAGAAAGAATGGTGAATTCAACCAGGTAAGGAAGATAATGATGGTGGCTAATTTTTAGGGAGATATGGAGAGAATTGTGCACTCCTCAATTTTTTTCCTTAGTGACTTTAAATGGAGGGCCAAGATTAAATCTCATACTATTTAATATAAGGGCTAATATTTAACCACTTGCCATCCCCTCATTGGATATTTATTTTAATTATTATTTTACCACCAAAAGGATTCTAAAATTATGTAAAAATATTAACTAATTCATGTTTAAAATTTTAAGCCAATCTTACTTTATTTTGATATAATTCTAACTCTAGAGGTAAAAATTACCGGTCCAAAATCAAAAAATTCAAAGTTATCATAACAATTATTTTTCACTTTCAAATATTAATTAGGGATATTTCAAGTAGGTCCATATAAACTGAATAATTTTTGGAGGTCTATAGAATATTATTTAGCTGATCAAAGTTTTGTCAAACCTTAAATACGACCCTAAAATTTTTTTCTCTGTTTATTTTGGAAGCCTAATCGACCTGAAATTATATCAATAGACTTGTCATAAATTATACTTTCAATGCTAATGAGAAATTTTTACGGATCTCAGATGGCACTATTTATCTTAGTGTCACTATTCACCTTAAAAAGTACAATTCTAACAACCTGGATAGCGAGGGCATCATATTTCTCCCCTACTAATTAAAAATTTTATCCTCAAAATTTACCTGGATTGAACAAATGGGGATATTTTGAACTCATTACTTTTTCTGGTTCCTACATGGCTTCCTCTACGTTGTGGTAAGTAAAAAGTACTTTTACCAAAGGTATCTTCTTATTTCTCAACTGTCTAACTTCTTGTAATGATTTTGATTGGTTCTTTATCATATTATAAATCTAATTTAAACTATAGTTCTTTAGGATTGATAATATATGCTAGGTCGAATCAGTATCATCATAGCATCGAGACATGGTAAACATCATGGATCCTTTCCAGCTCTGGGGGTAACTATAATCTATAGCCTACTAGTCTTGCATATTGTATCACTTCATATAGACCAATGAATCTAGGACTTAATTTTTCTTTCTTGCTAAATCTCAAAATTTTTCTCCAGGGAGACACCTTTAGGAAAACTTTTTCCCCTACTTCAAACTTTATATCTTTTCTTTTTAAGTCTTCATAACATTTTTGGCGATCAGAAGTGGCTTACAAGTTATCCTTGATAATCCACACCTTTTCTTCAATTTCCTTTATGAAATCTCATCCTATTAGCTTGCATTCAATAGGTTCCATCCAATATAATGGTGTTCTATATTTTCTCCCATACAGAGCTTCATAAGGTGGCAATTTAATGTTGGCTTAATAATTGTTATTGTAAGCAAATTCAGTGAATGAAAGGCACCATTCCCAACTGTTTCAAAACTCTAAGATACAACTGCTCCATATGTCTTCTAACACCTGTATAATTCTCTCTGATTGCCATCCGTTTGTGTGTGAAAGGCAATACTATAATAGAGTTTAGTAGATAATTCTTCTTGCAATTTGTTCCAAAATCTTACAATAAAGCAAGGATCTATGTTTGATACTATAGAGTAGGGAACTCCATGAAATGAAACAATCTCATTGATGTACTTTTATGCTAACTTTGTCATTGGATAATTGGTTTTCATCGGTAGAAAATGAGAAAAACTTTGTTAATGTATCAATAATCACCCAAATAAAGTCATGCTGCCTCCTAGTGAAGGGTAATCTAGTGACAAAATCCATGGTGATTTTATCCCACTTCCATTCCGGTATAGTGAAGGGCTGCAACAATTCAAAAGGAACCTAATGTTCTTCCTTCCCTTACTAGTATATTAAGAATCTAACAATAAAATTTTGTTATGTCCCCTTCATATGAGGCCACTAGTAGTGAGTTTTCAAATTCTAAGACATCTTGGTGCTATCTGGATGCATGGCATACTTGCTACTTTGAGCTTCTATCATGATGTTCTTCTTTAATTCTGTATCATCGAGCATACAAATTATCCCTTTATAGAATAAATATCCATCAATTCCTAAGGTGTAGTTATCATCCTTCTTTTATGGATGTGATCAATGGTAGAAGCTAACTGTTCATCTTGCCTCTATGTAGCTTTAACTTGATGTAAAAGATCAGGTCTAGCTTGCATTTCGGCTATATTTGATCCATTTTATGCCATAGCTAACCTAAAATTCATAGTATTTAAGGCTATTTGAACAATATTACATTATTACTTATTCTATCTATAGGGGAAAGAAATTTATTGATGAAGTCAATTTATTTACTTGTCATAAGTTTTTGATTAAGCACATCAGCTACTAAATTTATCTTGCCATGTTTGATAATCGATAAAGCAATCATAATCTTTGATAAGTTTTAGCCATTGCCTTTATCTCAAAGTGAGCTTTTTCTGAGTAGATAGGTATTTTAAACTTTTATTATCGGTGTAGATGTAGCACTTTTTGCCATATAAGTAATGCCTCAAAATTTTTAGTGCGAACACAATTGTAGCAAGCTTCAAGTATAAGTGTTGTAATTCTTTTAATGCGTTTTCAACTATCAGGAGGCGTAGGAAATTACTTTTCCTTCTTACATTAATAAATGACCTAAGTCATTTAGGGATGCATCGTTGTATAACACAAAGTCTTTCTTAGGATCTGGCTATGTTAAGATCAGCGCTTCTGTCAAAATCTTTTTTAGCTTCTCAAAGCTTTCTTGACATTTGTCAGTCCACTCAAATCTCACATTTTTGTAGAGTTGTCAAGTGAATGGGGCTACAATCAGAGAAATTCCTTTAACAAATCTCCTATAGTAACCTACCAAGCTAAGAAAACTTCTTTCTTTCGTAACATTTTTGGGTGGTTGCCATTCCATAATAGCTGTTATCTTTCTAGATCAATTCTAGTGCCTTCTACTGTAACTATATGGCTAAGGAATGAAACTTCATTAAGCTAAAAGTCACATTTATTATACTTGACATACAATTGTTTTTCCCTTAAGGTATGCATCACTATCTGAAGATGTTTGTCATGTTCTTCCGGTGTCTTAGAATAAACCAAGATGTTATCGATGAATACAACCACAAACTAGTCCACATAAGGTGGAAGATATGGTTCATCAAGTCTATAAAAGCTGCAAGTGCATTAATGAGTACAAAAGGCATGACTAGGAACCCATAATACATGTACCTTATGCAAAATGCAATTTTTTATATTTCTGACTCCCTTACTTTAAGTTGATGATACCATAACCTTAAGTCAATCTTTGAAAACACCCTTACTCCCTTCAATTGATCAAATAGATCATCTATTCTAGGAAATGGGTACTTGTTTTTTATAGTGACTTTGTTTAATTGTCTGTAATTAATACATAGCTGGAGTGATCCATCTTTCTTTTTTACAAACAACACGGGTGCTCCCTATGGTGACACACTGAGGCAAGTGAAACCCTTATCAAGTAGTTTTTGCAATTTAATTTTCAATTCTTTAAGTTTTGTTGGTGCCATCTTATAGGGAGTAATGGAAATATGTATTGTACCCAAATAACATCAATAGTAAAATTAACCTCCCTGTGTGGTGGTAATCTTAGCAATTTATCAAGAAAGACATCTGGAAAGTTATGAACTATAGGAATGTCATTGATCTATGGTTTGCAAGCACATACATATCTAGTTTCAATGACTTTGTATATGTAATTTATGACAAATATTTGTCAAGCTGATATGACTTTGTATATGTAATTTATGACAAATATTTAACATCACTAAACAAGCACATACATATCTAGTTTCAATGAAAGACATACATGCATTTAAATATTCTTCATTGCACTCTTGAAGCTAGTTACAAAGCTATGTATGTATACTTTCAATATATATATGCATGACAAATATGTCAAAAAAATTCTTATTAATCCAATTATTCCATTTTCCATGTCAATAAGTTGGCATATTTACAAAATATAAATGAACATGGGTGAGTATATACACTTATGTATATATTATTCATAGTGAAATACATACTTGTAATCATGCATATATGTATTTCACACCTTTATATTCTTTATTGTATACTTGGAGTAAATTTTATTAACATACATATACATTATAAATATATATTGGTTTAATCAAAGTGTTAATCCAATTCGAAATCATACATTCACTTAAGTTTAATTACATTGTTAGAGTTCTAAAATAGCATAGTGTGTTTGTAGGTTCCTTTTATCATAATTCATGTTTAGAATGCATTTGGAAACTTTTGATTTAAAGACTAGTGTTTAAAAAGAAAAGGAGAAAGGTCTAGGTCTATATCAACTTGGCATGGGCAGTGCTAACCTGTCACTAGTTGTGTTGACTCATGATAGAACAGAGTTATCTAATTTACTTTATTTTGCACTTTTGACATATTTTCAGCTAGATTCAAATAAAATGGTCTTATAGACTTTTGTTACCCTATATCCTAGTTTTCATATCATTAAAAATAAATCCATTCGAACTTATATATGAAGCGATATTACCAAATTACTAGAATCTGCTCCAAAAGAAAAGCTAGCAAAATTAGTCTCACTTCAACATAAAATTTGAGATAGTTACCAAAAAAATAAGATTATAGTCTCTTCACATAAATTCTAGGTCTATGAGTCTAATTCGCTCTCCAAATAGAATCATCCCCTTTAAAACTCTATATGACAAGATATGATTAAATTACTAGACTTGGTGTTAGGAATTATCGGTTACATGCATCTCATACACAAGCGAAATTTAAAATTTTTAACCAATAAATTTGATCTTGCCATGAATTTACAATATACATATCAATGAGAATAAGAAAAATCACCTTTGATTTTTGTTGAACAGTTGATTTTTCTTCTCACCGGGTTGTCGCAAACCACAGTGTCCAAAATTGAACAACTCCAATGAGTAATCCACACAAGAGAATGATAGAATGAACCAACAATTGGGAGAAACAAGGGCTAGCCAAAAACCCTAGATGCTAGCTAGGGAAGGTGGTGGCTAGGGCTATTTAAGTGAGAGAAAAACTTTTCCCTTAATTGTTCACACTTAGCCCTAATACCCTATCACTTAGATTTTTATAGTTAGGTTAAAAATTCAACTTCATAATAGGATTTAACTCTTTAAAATTGCTGGAGAAATATTAATTAGGCTTCTAAAATTATTAATAATTTATTTGGGCTCAATTAAATCCAATTTAAGGCCTTTCAAAAAAGACTATGCACAAAACTCATAAACTAGGCCCTTTGTGCATATACTTGGATTTAATTACCCAAATGAATTTCAAATCCAACCAAATTAAATATGTAGGCTCCATAACACTTATGAAATATATTTAATTTATTTTGGTCAAATAATTAAACCTCTAAGGCCTTCTGTTTGTAGTTGGCGTGTAACCATTCCTCTAGAGGGTTTCTGCGCCAAATTCATTTCTTTAGGCCTCTTTAATTCCTCCAATAGATCTATTAATTATTATATCAGACTTATAACACTTATAGTTCAATAATAATTAATTATGCAATACATTATTTCAATTAGGTCCATTTTTACAGAATATTTCAAAAAAGTTCTGCGAACAATTTTACTTGATCATAATTAATTAAACTCTTTAATTAATTATTCTCTTATTCACTTATCTATCCCTATAATAATATCAAATATTATTATCCTTGTCATTTTACCATTTTATCCTTTTCTCTATATGTGTGTGACCTATTGGGTTCCTGTCCATGTTAGCAGTATAATATGTAATTGTGAGTTCTATTCAAAGCTCACATGATTTAAACTTCTTTAAATCATTTTATCAATCCCTATTGATATTCTTGATACACTATTATACAAGTCATGATTGGCCTCTAGCTAGGAATCATGACTACCTAAATGTCAGGAAAGTCAAGTGGTTTGACTATGCCCTTCCATAGAAATAGTTACCGTGCAATTACTCCTTCCACCACTCTTATCTCAATCAGATTCTGAGTATAGATTTCTATCAACTCATATAAATCTAATTATATATGTTCTATTAATTTAACCATTTTTCACAAAATGCCCTTCATGGATCTCTATCCATCTTGGCATATTACTCTGGCCAGAGATTCTCTGAACAAGGCAATTCTAGAATCATGTGAGATAACTTCCCTTATTAAATCTGGGATAGTGAATCCTTTATCGATCACTCAACTATCTTCAAGTAGGTCATGATATACCCAATCTCCTAACTATGTTCACTCCTAATTGGAAGTAATTAGTTATGGAGTCAAAATATACCACTTGCTACTTAAGATAACTTTGGTGATCTCAAGTCTAAGGATACTTGCACAACCGCTATGAAGAGATTCCTCACTGACATAGATTTAATATCCATGTGAGGTTTCTCTTTATAGGTCTCCAATGAACTTGTTTTTCTAACAAATATCCATATGTTAGCTTTGATTATCTTCCATAATCACAGTTATGAAAACCACTGTTTGAACCATTCAAGAAGCATAACATGTGCTAGTATATCCGAATTAACAATGTCCTATCTTGTTAATTCTATGACTAGGTATATTTAGATATTAGCACATTTGCATGCAATAGACACCTCATATTGTGAACACTTTCATGATTGCCTTTGCACTATGTTTATAATATCTAGGACTTCATTTATTAATTTAATATTTACAAACTCATGCATTTAAACATAGCATTAATAAATGAATGATGCCTTTTATTAAGAATATGAATTCATACATATGAAAATCATCCCTTTTATATGGGCTCGAGGGCATACTTTCTAACAATCTCCCACTTACACTAAAGCTAATCACTCATATGTCTCAGACCCATGCTATTTATATGGTGATTGTGCTTTATCTAGGAAAGTACTTTAGTGAGGGGATCCGCCATATTATCATCTATAGGGACCCTTTCTATTCTCACATCATTTCTAGCTACTATTTACCTTATGAAATGGTAGCATCTGAGAATATGCTTGGATCGTTGATGAGACCATGGCTCCTTTGCTTACGTATTGGCTCCATGTTCTCACAATATAAAAGATTTGGATCAACAATGCTAGGCACAATTCCTAGTTCAGATATGAACTTTTTGATCCAGACTGCTTCTTTGCCTGCTTCCAAAGTAGTAATGTACTCAGCTTCTATCGTGGAATCATCAATTTTTTCTTGTTTGGAACTCTTCCAACTAACTGCTCCTCCTCCCATTATGAACACATAACCAGACTGTGATTTACAATCATCTTTGTCAGATTGGAAGCTGGCATCTATATACCCTTTTACTTCCAAACTGCCCTCTCCATATACCAAAAATATATCCTTAGCCATTCTTAAGTACTTAAGGATATTCTTGACAGCTGCCTAGTGATCCTCTATAAAATTGGATTGGAATCTACTTATGACACTCAAAGCAAATGCTACATCTGGATGTGTACATAATATAGCATACATGATAGAACCAATTGCAGATGCATATGGTATTCTATTCATGCTCTCTCTATCCTCTAGTGTATGTGGACACATAGACTTGAAAAGGTGTTTCCCATGTACCATGTGTATAAACCCTTTCTTAGAGAGATCCATATTGAACCTCTTCAATACTTTATATCTATATGTACTTTGAGAAAGACCTAGCAACCTATTAGATCTATCTCTATATATCCTTATTCCCAGAATATAGGATGCTTCTCCAAGGTCTTTCATGGAGAATTACTTGGATAACCATATTTTAACATATTGGAGAAGAGAAATGTCATTTCCCATGATCAATATGTCATCCACATATCACAATTGCACTCCTACTGACCCTTTTATACACACAAGGTTCATCTTCATTTTGTGAGAAATCAAACTCTTTGATTGTCTCATTGAATCGTATGTTCCAGCTCCTAGAGGCTTGCTTTAATCCATAAATGGATCTTTAAGACTTGCATACCTTTTCGCCATTTCCTGAAGTGAACCCTTCCAGTTGCGTCATATACACATCCTCAGTCAGATTTCCATTTAGGAAAGTTGTCTTCACATCCATTTGCCTAATTTCATAATCATAATGAGCTACAATGGCTAAAAGTATTCTTATAGACTTAAGCATCACTACAGGAGAAAAGGTTTTGTCATAGTCAATACCTTGTTTTTGACGATAGCCCTTTGCTACTAAGCGAGCTTTATAGGTAACTATATTACCTTCCATATCGGTCTTCTTTTTGAAGACCCATTTGCACCCTATGGGTTTTATCCCTTCAGGTGGTTGAGTTAAAGTCCATACTTTGTTCTCATACATGGAGTCCATTTCAGACTGCATAGCCTTAAGCCATAAATTACATTCTGAACTGTTCAAAACTTCTTGTAGGCTCATTGTCCTCTTCTACAGTTATGCCTCTATCCGAATCAATGTGAAATCCATATCTCACTGGGATAGAACGCATCTTAGTAGATCTTCTAGGATTTTGTGTATAATCAGGTTTAACTGTAATCTCATCATTATGAAATTCAGTCTCGAGTTTAATCGGTTGATCTACTTCTATTTGTGGGTTTTGAACTTCACCAAGTGCAATTTTACTCCCACTGTCCTCTCGTAGGAGAAATTCTCTTTTTAAGAAGACAGCATGCCTTGAAACAAACACCTTTTGTTCTAAGGGATGATAGAAATAATATCCAAAGGTTTTTTTGGATATCCCACAAATAAACATTTGTCAAACTTAACATCTAGTTTGTCTGACATTGTTCTCTTCACATAAGCATAACAACCCCATACTTTCATATGAGAAAGCATGGGTTTCTTGTTATTCCACATCTCATATGGAGTAACATCAACCGATTTACTAGGAACTCTGTTTAACACATAAACAGCAGTTTCTAGTGCATATCCCCAAAAGGACTTAGGCAAGTCTGCTCGGTTTATCATTGATCGAACCATATCTAATAGTGTTTGATTTCTCCTTTCAGATACACCATTATGTTGTGGTGTATATGGTGGAGTCCATTGAGATAAAATCCCATTATCTCTAAGATAATCTTGAAATTCTTGGCTTAAGTACTCTCTACCTCGATCTGATCTAAGTATTTTAATACTCTTGCCAAGTTGTTTCTCTACTTCATTTCTGAATTCTTTGAACTTTTCAAATGCTTCAGATTTATATTTCATTAGATAGATGTATCCAAACCTGGAATAATCATCTATGAAAGTAATGAAGTAGGAGTAACCTCCTCTGGCATGTGTAGTCATTGGATCACATACATCTGAATGTATTAAGTCCAAAACCATTTTAGCTCGTTCTCTTTTACCAATAAAGGGAGCTTTTGTCATTTTTCCCAATAAACAAGATTTGTATGTATCAAATGATTCATAATTAAATGATCCCAAATCACCTGACTTGTGTAATTTGGTCATGCGATTCTCATTTATATGGCCTAAACGACAATGCCATAAATAAGGGGTATTTAGATTATCATGTTTTTTTCTCTTGGTATCCACATTATGCACTTTTTTAATTAAATCAAGAACAAATATACCATTCTTAATGATAGCTTTTACATAAAACATATTATTCTTAAAAATGTAACAACACTTGCCATTAAAGAAATGTCATAATCGTTCAATAAACAACTGAAAGAAATAATACTTTTGGATAAAGTTGGAACATAATAACAATTATTTAATTCCAGTACTAATCCACTTGGAAGAGGCAAATGGTGAGTTCCCACAACCGTTGTAGAGATGTTTTGTCTAGTAGCTGACTGCAAACATATTTCTACCTTTCCAATTATTCTAAAGCTTATAAGCCCCTGTATATCATTACACAAGTGAGATCCACATCCAGTATCTAATACCTAAGATTGTTTTGAAGCAATAGAATAAGTATTAATTTCAATCATATGAATACCTGAGGTAGAAGCATCAGCATGCTTCTTCTCCTTGAGAGAATCTAGATAAGCCTTGCAGTTACGCATCCAATGACCATCTTTTCCACAATGGAAGCAAGTTCCTTTGGGATTCTCTTTCTTGACAACCTTCTTCTTGGAGATCCCACCATTCTTTGGCTGAGCCTTGGTTATCTTCTTCTTCTTCTTCTTCTTCTTCTTCTTCTGCTTCTTGCCTTTAGCAGAAGTGACAACCATGAAACTTTTTGGATCCTTCTTAAAGGATCCATCAACTGTCTTGAACATGTTGATTAATTTAGGAATGGTTACTTGGATCTTGTTCATGTTGATGTTAAGCACGAAAGGTGCATAACTTGGAGCCAACGAGTACAAGATTAAATTTATTTATAGATCATTATCTATTACATAGCCAAATCTACTTAAATGCTCAATATACCTATACATCTTCATTGCATAAGTAGCAGCCGAAGTGCCTTCCACCATTTTGCAACTAAATAAAGCTCGAGCAATCTCATATTGCTTAGTTCTAGCCTGAGAAGAATAAAGCTCCTCTAGATGCAAAATGATGGTTCTAGCATCCATCATCTCATATTGCTTTTGAAGTTTCGAGGACATAGCACCCAACATCAGACATGCTGCTGCTTCACTATCCTCCATGTATTTACGATAAGTGCCTTTGATTTCATTAATGGCATCATCTGATGGAAGTGAAGGTGGATCTTTATCCAAGACATAATGGATCTTTTCAGCTCTGAGAACAATTCTCACTTGCCTGATCCATTCAGAATAGTTGCTGCCAACCAGCTTGTTATCCAAGATTGATCATATATTAATGTTTGAAGTGTTCATGATGATGACCTAGATGTGAAAAAGAAAACATATGAGAGTATGTTCATATATATGTATGCATTAATTAGGTCTTTAATTGATCCATTTACTTCCACTATTTTATTGTGAATTAATAGCCCTCACTATTTAATTCGAGAAAACCCAATGGTTTTCCTCGTGGGCCAATATCCAATCCTTGATATGTAATTTGACCTTGACTGTGGTCAACAAGCCAAACTCCATACCCTTAAAAGGTAGGTATCTCTATACCAATTGTGTCTCTACACAACTATTGGATCATTAGGTTATCAACTCTTGATGCATGCATATCATATATGCATTCCCTAATCTTGCCTCTAGAACCATTAGCCTTAATTGTGGTCAATAAGCTAATGGGCTAGCTAAGATGACCCATTTAATTATATTTGAACATATTCGATATAATGTGAGCTTGACTGTGGTCAACAACCTACACTATAAAGAACTCTGGTTCTCCTCAAATTAATGGAAGGCTTATATACCTTAGTATTTGTTTGAGGGTTTTAGTTAATTAAGTATCATCATACATGGTTGGCATACATTGATATGCATTCTATATCTATCACATAAATATAAGCATACAAATATGGTATAGTTATGGACTTTACTACATTGATTTTTCTGAGCTAAAAGGGAAATCAAAAGGTTACACCTAGGTAGTATGCATGATTCAAACAAGTAAAACTAATTACATTATCTTCAATCTTGTTAGATCTATATCCGGCCCATCTTACTCCTTGATAATGGTCTCCATCTCTATCTCTAATTTTCATCTAAGTAATCTAATTACATATTACAATTTGAAAAAGAAATACAAACCAAAAACAAGTGGCCGGGACATGAAAGTCCTCATTGGGCTAAAACATGCATAATGCTCAATCACATTGGGCCTTGTCTATAACTATCCATCATGCCAATCATACACCCTTATATACATTTATAATGCATAAATTAATGGATTACTAACTTTGTTTCAACTCTTGAAACTTGCTTTTGAGTTATTTTAATAATGTGATCAAATTAGGAAAGTTTTTCATTTTAGAAACTTCTATTTTAGGAAACCCTTTTGCATGCATGTGTTCTTGCCTTAATAATCAATCCAATTGATTATTAATTGATTATTTAATTAATTAATCATATTAAATAATAAAAAGAATCAATTTTGGGCTTTAGATAAAGGGTAGGCCAAAACCCACCAAACTAAACCCTAAATGTGTTCACACACAAACTAGTTTTATGTCTATTGGACCATTTATGCCTTTTGGAATGTGCCAAGCCCACTCAAGCCCTTAAAACCCATTAATAAACTTAATTATAGTTTATTATATTTGATTTAAATCAGCTCTTTGGGTCCACCAAGTCATTCACTAATTTAAACCAAGTCCGTAAAAATAATTAAGCCCACTAAGTGGTTTTAAAGAATTAAAATTTATCCAATTAATTCAAGGCCTATTTTAATTAATCCAATTAATTAAAAACACATTAATATATCAGATATATCAGATTTAAAAGATTAAAAATTGTTCTAAACATGAACACACCAAGAACATAGCAAGAACACACCAAGAACACCAATTTATCGAACTTTTCGACTAAACTAGTTTTCATGCAAAACTTGTTCGATTTTAATTTTGTTTGATCCTATGGCTTAATATTACATATTAAACACATAAATTATCATCAAAATGATCTTATAGTGGATCAATAAATTTTAATTTAGAAAAGCCCCTAAACATCATTGAAAAATAAGTCATTCACGCCAAAACCATGATTCATTTCTCAAAAGAATCGTTTTTATTTTATGTTATATATATTTGATCACATATATCCAGAAATTAATATTTCTCATTCATGAACAATTAAATCTGATATTTTAAAGTTCATGAAATAAATAACTCAAAAATAAAACTTATTCCGCAGAAAAATATAGAATTGTAGATTCATGGCAAAACCTGGGCTCTGATACCATGTTGGGAATTATTGGTTACATGCATCTCATACATAAGCGGAATTTAAAATTTTTAACCAATAAATTTGATCTTGCCATGAATTTACAATATACATATTAATGAGAATAAGAAAAATCACCTTTGATTTTTGTTGAATAGTTGATTTTCCTTCTCACCAGGTTGTCGTAAACCACAGTGTCCAAAATCAAACACCTCTAATGAGTAATCCACACAAGAAAAGGATAGAATGAATCAAAAATTGGGAGAAATAAGGGCTGAACAAAAACCCTAGATTCTAGCTAGGGAAGGCGGCGGCTAGGGCTTTTTGAGTGAGAGAAAAACTTTTCTCTTAATTGTTCACACTTAGCCCTAATACCCTATCACTTGGATTTTTATAGTTAGGTTAAAAATCCAACTTCATAATAGGATTGGACTCTTTAAAATTGCTGGAGAAATATTAATTAAGCTTCTAGAATTATTAATAATTTATTTGAGCTCAATTAAATTTAATTTAAGCCCTTTCACAAAAGACTATGCACAAAACCCACAAACTAGGCCCTTTATGCATATACTTGGATTTAATTACCCAAATGAATTCCAAATCCAACCAAATTAAATATGTAGCCTCCATAACACTTATAAAATATATTTAATTTATTTTGGTACAAGAATTAGGCCTCTAAGGCCTTCTATTTGTATTTGGCATGTAACCCTTCCTATAGAGGGTTTCTACGCCAACTTCACTTCTTTGGGCCTCTTTAATTCCTCCAATGGATCTATTAATTATTATATCAGCCCTATAACACTTATAGTTCAATAATAATTAATTATGAAATACATTATTTTAATTAGGTCCATTTTTACAGAATATTTCAAAAAAGTTCTGCGAATAATTTTACTTGATCATAATTAATAAAACTCTTTAATTAATTATTATCTTATTCACTTTTCTATCCCCATAATAATATCAAATATTATTATCCTTATCATTTTACCATTTTATCCTTTTCTCTATAAGTGTGTGACCTATTGGGTTCCTGTCCATGTTGGCAGTACAATATGTAATTGTGAGTTGTATTCAAAACTCACATGATTTAAACTTCTTTAAGTCATTTTATCAATCCCTATTGATATTCTTGATACAATATTATACAAGTCATGATTGGCCTCTAGCTAGGCATCATGACTACCCAAATGTCAAGAAAGTCAATTGGTTTGACTACGCTCTTTCATAGAAACAGTTACTGTGTAATTACTCCTTCCACCACTCTTATCTCAATCAGATTCTGAGTATGGATTTCTATCAACTCATATAAATCTAATTATGTATGTTCTATTAATTTAACAATTATTCCCAAAATGCCCTTCATGGATCTCTATCCATTTTGCCATATTACTCTGGCCAGAGATTCTCTGAATAAGGCAATTATAGAATCATGCGTTATAACTTCCCTTATTAAATCTGGGATGGTGAATCCTTTGTCAATCACTCAAATATCTTCAAGTAGGTCATGATATACCCAATCTCCTAACTATGTTCACTCCCAGTTTGAAGTAATCAGTTATGAAGTCAAAATATATCACTTGCTACTTAAGATAACTTTGGTGATCTCAAGTCTAAGGATACTTGCACAACCGCTATGAAGAGATTCCTCACTGACATATATTTAATATCCATGTGAGGATTCTCTTTATAGGTCTCCAACGAACTTGTTCTTCTAACAAGCATCCACATGTTAGCTTTGATTATGTTTCATAATCACAGTTATGAGAACCACTGCTTGAACCATTCAAAAAGCATAACATGTGCTAGTCTGTCCGAATTAACAATGTCCTATCTTGTTAATTCTATGACTAGGAATATTTGGATATTAACACACTTGCATGCAATAGACACCTCATATCATGAACACTTTCATGATTGCTTTTGCACTGTGTTTATAATATCTAGGACTTCATTTATTAATAATTTAAGATTTACAAACTCATGCATTTAAGCACAGCATTAATAAATGAATGATGTCTTTTATTAAGAATATGAATTCATACATATGAAAATCATCCTTTTCACATGGGTTCTAGGGCATACTCTCTAACACTTGGGTTATACGAATCCTATGACAAAAATTTTAGCAAATATGATTTCAGGTACAATTCAATTTATACATGAAAATTGCCATCAATTCAACACTCAATCATCAATTATACATCCATAAACATGAATATACCATCTTAACACATTAAGTATTCCTAAAATCATATTAATAAGTTCTCATACCTCAAAAGCTCAAAAGGCTATTTCTTCACTACTTTTTGGCTTTTGTCCACTCCTCTTGCTATTTTCTCCTTCTATAACCATAACCTACACTTATAAACATCCATATCTCATACTCTTATCAAATTGCAGGAATTGAAAATCAAAAGGGGAAGATGAGGAAGAAAAGAGCTGACCTTAAGTCTCTAACCTTTAAATTCACTCTCTTCTAACTAAAACTTACTAAACTTAAAAAAGGAGTTGGAGATGGAGAGAATGGTAGCAATTGATGAGGGAATTGATGAAAATGTCCCTTTTAATGGTTTACTTCCCTTTTTTCCTCTTGCTTATCTCACTTTTCTAACACCTTCTAGAGAATCACATGTCACTCTCCTATTAGCCCACTTGTGGCCTTTAGGAAAACTTCCACAAAGCTCCCTTAATTTATTTCATCTTCTCAATCATTCCCTACACTTACTAGTTGCTTCAATTTAATCCCCATTTAAGTTTCTTTCAAAATGCATGCATGCCAAAATATCAAATTGCCAAATTACCCCTACCTTTTGCACTAATACCCTTTGTCCTAATTAATATTTCATTACTACTCTAATTATGCTATTTGCTCATATACTTCTAGAGTATATGTTAGGGCCTTATAGGAAAAATATTTATAATTTTTACATAAGAAGCAATAAATTCACATAATTTCACATTCTTACATTGCATAATAATGATATTTCACACAATCTATATCATTTTAATCAATTTATCATATAATTTCATTTCTATGCATTAAACCATCATAATCATATTAATTTACCCATACATAGCATTTTTCCATACCTAGTTAATTATATGCCTTCCATAATTCTTTTCATATTATTTTCAATTCTTATCATGTTTTTAAAGTCTAAATTGCATATATCTCAAATTATTTCTTGATTTCCATCATATATTCAACCATAATACATGCCATACCATTTGGCCCATATTAGTCCACATGTATATATTTTCATTTAATTCACAAAAATCTTTCTAACTATGTTTTCCTTGTATATTAAACATTATTCTAACATTAAATCAAATTAATTCCTTATGTAACCTTGAATTCATAAACTTGCATAATAGGTTTCCTAACTAATGTACTATTTCTAACCATAGTTTCATGCTTTTAACATCACATGCTTTATTAATTATCTTTTAATTACTTGAATTTACCATAAATTTTAATTAAGGCTAACATTAAAAAATTTTTCTTAAAGTTATATAAGTGTTGTTTAAACTAATTTCACACTTCTATTCATTCTTTTGCATAATCTTTCATGCTAATTCAATTCTTTGACATTCAATTTTATTATTCTACTATTAATTTAAATTTAGGCATAATATACATTATAGAACCTAAAATTGCATAAACTAAGGTTTTAATGAAATTAGCTAGCTTAGGTATCCACATACCTTAATTAACTTGTCTTTCTTCAAATCTCCTTTTCTTTTCCTTTTTCTTTTCTTTTCTCTTCCTCATCCTTTTATTCTTCACCTAAATAAAAATTGACATAATGTATATTCATGAAACTCTCTTCAATTTTCCACCCAAAATCATAAGAAAACACGAAAGCATTAACATACTAAAGTTATTAATTAATTCTAACAAAAACACATTAATTTACTTATTTGGTAGATTTTCTCTCACTAAAACCCTCTACTTTTTAATATAAAATTTGCTTCAATCTTGTATTTTAGTTTGAGAGGATGCTATATTTGAAAACTAGATGAAATTTAGGGTAGGAATATAGTGAAAAATGAGAGCTTGAAGAAATAAACTAGTGGAAGAGAAAGAATGGTGAATTCGGCCAAGTGAGGATGATTGAGAAGGTGGCTCACTTTTCTATATTTCACTTAGGGTTTTAAAATACTTATATATCACTATATATATAAGGTATCTTAACCTTACAATACGAGAGAGAAAATTTGGGCACATGTCTTATTAAAATAAGAAATACTTTATTTCTTATTTAAATAATAGGAATGATAGTTTTTTATTTTATTTCAAATTTTATTTTGTGAAAAATTAAAATTCAAAATGCCCAATAAACCTTTAGTTCGTTCATCACATTCTATGTATGCAACCTAAGAGGTTCATATTATGTTAGCAATAGGCCCCAATCCTATCATAGGCCTACAAGTCATATGTGGCTTCTGGTAAGACATTATGACTATCTAAATAATATGAATATCGATAATTCAATTTTAACCTAATTAATAGAACATGTAATAATCCTTTTGTCACATGATATCTTGTTTGAACGTAAGTCATGGTCCATATTAAACTTATATAGTTCAAACATATAATTTCTCAATCACTAAATAAACTGATAATATAAAATGGCATTGATCGTTCAATTAATTCATTTGAGCACAGCCTTGCATTTCTCAATCCTACTTATTGAGAGGCCTAATAGATATCTCTCTCATAACAGAGGGATAAATTCCATCTTGATCATTCACTATCCTCTGCATGATTCTTATCATGTCCAATCATAACCTTTATGATTATTCAATTAAAGATAATGTTTTGATTATGTCAAAATATAACGTTCCTCTTGTAGGATATTGTGATAATCTCAAGTCTAAGGATTGATAACATAATTATTATAAGATCACTAATGACATTAACCTATATAGTATCTATTAGAGTGTATGCCTTAGAGCCCATGTAAAAGGGATAAATTTCATATGTATGAATTTATATTCTTAATAAAAGGCATTATTCATTTATTAATGCTATGTTTAAATACATGAGTTTGTAAATCTTAAATTAATAAATGAAGTCCTTGATATTATAAACACAGTGCAAAGGCAATCATGAAAATGTTCATGATATGAGGTGTCTATTGCATGCAAATGTGTTAATATCTAAATATCCCTAGTCATAGAATTAAAAAGATAGGACATTGTTAATTCGGACAGATTAGCACATGTTATGCTTCTTGAATGGTTCAAGCAGTGGTTCTCATAACTGTGATTATGGAAGATAATCAAAAGCTAACATGTGGATGCTTGTTAGAAGAACAAGTTCATTGGAGACCTGCAAAGAGAATCCTCACATGGATATTAAACTATGTCAGTGAGGAATCTTTTCATAGCAGTTGTGCAAGTATCCTTAAACTTGAGATCACCAAAGTTATCTTAAGTAGCAAGTGGTAAATTTTGACTCCATAACTAATTACTTCCAACTAGGAGTGAACATAGTTAGGAGATTGGGTATATCATGACCTACTTGAAGATAGTTGAGTGATTGACAAAGGATTCACCATCCCAGATTTAATAAGGGAAGTTATCTTGAATGATTTTATAATTGCCTTATTCAAAGAATCTCTAGCTAGAGTAATATGCCAAGATGGATAGAGATCCATGAAGGGCATTTTGGTAACAATGGTTAAATTAATAGAACATACATAATTAGATTTATATGAGTTGACAGAAATCCATACTCAGAATCTGATTGAGACAAGAGTGGTGAAAGGAGTAATTGCATGGTAACTGTTCTATGGAAGGGTATAGTCAAACCACTTGACTTTCTTGACATTTGGGTACTCATGATGTCTAGCTAGAGGCTGCTCATGATTTGTATAATAATGTATCATAAATATCAATAGGCATTGAAGGAGTTTAAACCATGTGAGTTTTGAATAGAACTCACAATTACATATTATACTGCCAACATGGACAGGAACCCAATAGGTCACACACATATAGAGAAAAGGATAACATGGTAAAATGACAAGGATAATAATATTTGATATTATTATGGGGATAGAGAAGTGAATAAGAGAATAATTAATTAAAGAGTTTAATTAATTATGATCAAGTAAAATTGTTCGTATAACTTTTTTGAAATGTTCTGTAAAAATGGACCTAATTGAAATAATGTGTTTCATAATTAATTATTATTGAACTATAAGTGTTATAGGGCTGATATAATAATTAATAGATTCATTGGAGGAATTAAAGAGGCCCAAAGAAGTGAAGTTGGCGTAAAAATCCTACAAAGGAAGGGTTACACGCCAACTACAAATAGAAGGCCTTAGAGGCCTAATTCCTGGACCAAAATAAATTAAATATATTTCATAAGTGTTATGGAGCCTACATATTTAATTTAGTTGTATTTGGAATTCATTTGGGTAATTAAATCCAAGTATATGCACAAAAGACTTAGTTTGTGGGTTTTGTGCATAGTCTTTTGTGAAAGGGCTTAAATTGGATTTAATTGACCCCAAATAAATTATTAATAATTCCATAAGCCCAATTAATATTTCTCCAGAAATTTTAAAGAGTCCAATCCTATTATGAAGTTGGATTTTTAACTTTACAATAAAAATCCAAGTGATAAGGTATTAGGGTTAAGTGTGAACAATTAAGAGAAAAGTTTTTCTCTCACTCATAAAAGCCCTAGCCGCCACCTTCCCTAGCTAACATCTAGGGTTTTCGGCTAGCTCTTGTTTCTCCTAATTGTTGGTTCATTCTATCCTTCTCTTGTGTGGATTACTCATTGGAGGTGTTCGATTTTGGACACTATGGTTTGCGACAACCCGGTAAGAAGGAAAATCAATTGTTCAACAAAAATTAAAGGTGATTTTTCTTATTCTCATTAATATGTATATTGTAAATTCATGGCAAGATCAAATTTATTGGTTAAAATTTTTAAATTCTACTTATGTATGAGATGCATGTAACTGATAATTCCCAATAGTATCTCATTGCAGGTCTATCTAGTACCCTATTCTTTAACAAGTACCTATAAGTTTGATTTATATCACTATATATATAATCATCCCATGATTATCAATCAAACTCATAATAGTCTTTATTAATCATTATTCCTTTAATGATAAATGACTAAGGATAGTTAAAATAATATTAAATTTTTATTTACAAACATAATTATAATGTAACATGCCAACAATATAATAATATGAAGAAAACCTAATTTTATAAATTGAAATGTGACATTAAATAAAGGACCAAATATTTGGCTTAGGGTATAACCACTAACAATCTCCTATTTACTCTAGGCCTAATCATATAAGTGTCTAATACCCATGAACCAAGTATGATCATCATTTTTGGCTTATAGGAGAGCCTATGTAAGTGGATTGGCAATGTTGTCATCTACATATCTTAACATCTCCTCTTGCAATGATTTCACGAATGAGATGAAAATGTCTGAGTATATGTTTGGATCTCTAATGGGATCTGAGCTCTTTAGCCTGTGCTATACCATTATTGTCACAATAAAGGTCTATAGAACTTGTGATACTAAGAACTACTTCCAATTTAGCAATAAATTTCTTGATCTATACTGCTTTTCTAGCTGCACTTAATGTTGTTATATACTCAGCTTTTGTTGTAAAATTAGCAATAGTACTTTATTTAAAACTTTTCAACTAAACCCACCTTCATTTCATACAAACACATTTTCGAACTACAATTTATAGTCATCTTTGTCAAATTAAAAGCTTGCATCTATGTAACCATTTACTACTAGCTCATCTTCCAATCCTCCATACACTAAGAAATCATCCTTAGTTCTTCCCAAGTACTTAAGGATATTTTTAGTGGTTGTCTAATGACTTTCACCAGGGTTTGGCTAGTATCTGCTTGTCATGCTCAATGTATATAAAACATCTAATATAGTACATAACATGGCATACATGATTGATCCCATAGTCAAAGCATAAGGAGTCATACTTATACGGCCTCACTTATTAAATGTCTTAGGACATTGATTCTTGCTAAGAGTAATGCCATAAGACACTGGCAAAAATCCTCTTTTGGAATTTTGCATGCTAAACCTATTCAACACCTTATCTATATTAGTACTTTGACTCAAACCAATTATCCTTTTAGATTTATCCCTATAGATCCCAAGCCCAAGGATATAAGCAACTTAACCTAGATCTTTCACTGAAAATATTTCACTAACCAATCTTTGGTCTTTTGTAATATAGGGATATCATTTCCAATGAATAAAATGTGATCAACGTACAAGATGAGAAACATTGTTGCACTCCTACTAACCTTCTTGTATACACAAGGTTATCTTTATTTTTTATGAATCCAAACTCTTTAACTATTTCGTCAAAATAAAGATTCCAACTCTGAGAAGCTTGCTTTAATCCATAAATAGATCTTTACAGCTTGCACACCTTTCTAGAATTCTCATAATTGACAAAACCTTCAAGTTGTATCATATACACATCCTCAAGTAAGTTTCCATTAAGAAACGCCTTTTTACCTCTATTTACCATATCTTTTAGTCATAATATGCAACAATGGCAATAAGAATTCTTATTAATTTAAGCATTGCGATTGGCAAAAAAGTTTCATCATAGTCAATACCATGAGTTTTTTTAAAATGTTTTGCAATAAGTCTTGCTTTAAAGGCATATATTTTCCCATCAATGTCAATTTTCTTCTTGAAAACCCATTTGCACCAATGGTTTTAATTCCTTCAAGTGGATAAATCAAGTTCAAACTTGATTGTCATATATGAATTTTATTTTAGATTTCATGTCCTCTAGCTATTTCTCAAAATCTAGACCTGGCACAACATCTTGATAGGTAGTAGGCTCATCTTGATCCATGAGTTTTACTTCATGAATTTATGTTATAAGAAATTCATATCTCCCAGGTTGATGTCATGTCTTATTAGATTTGCGTAATTTTTATGTAACTTATACAAGTTCGACAACTTATTGAGTTTCCATCGATGGTCCTATGCCATCTTGTGGTTTCGAACTTCTTCGAGTTGTATTTTACTCCTATTAGTTCTTTTAGAAATAAATTCCTTTTTTAGAAAGACACCATTTTGAGCAGCAAACACTTTGTTATCAGAGGGATAATAAAAGTAATATCCTTTAGTTTTTTTAAGATATCCTACAAAAGGCATTTTTTAGATTTTGTTGCTAATTTATCCAAGACTTGCCATTTGACTTAAGCCTCGCATCCCTAAATCTTTAGAAAAAACAAACTAGGAATTTTCCCATTCCATATCTCATATAGTGTCTTTTCAACCTCTTTAAATGGAACTTGATTCAAAGTGAATGCAGCTATTTCTAATGCATAGCCCTAAAAGGATAAAGAAGGATTTGTTTGACTCATCATTGATCTAACCATATTTAATAAAGTTTGATTCCTCCTTTCAGAAACACCATTCCACTATGGCATCCCTGATGGAGTTAATTGTGAAATAATTCCACAATTTCTATGATGATTATCAAACTCTTAGCTTAAATATCTAGCACTCCGATCATAATGAAGTGCTTTAATAGTTTTACCAAGTTGATTTTAAACTTCATTTTGAAAGGTTCTAAACATTTTAAGTGATTCATGTTTATGTTTCATTAGATGGACATAGCCATATATACTGAAATCATTAGTGAAATTAATAAAGTATTGAAATCCTTCCCTGGTATTTATGCTTAATGAGCCACATACATTTGTATGTATAAGGCCCAATAAGTCAGTGGTCCTTTCACTATATTCAATGAAGGGATCCTTTATCATTTTTCCTAATAAACAAGATTTTCAATTTTCAAATGATTTAAAATTAAATGATTCCAAAAGTCTATTTTGATGGAGTTTTGATATGCGTTTCTCATTTATATAACCAAGGCGACAATGCCATAAATATGTTTTATTTAAATCATTAGGTTTTGATTTCTTTGTAGTATGTTATATATATATATATATTGTGACACCCTTATACCCCCTGGAAGGAATAAGAGCACTTGCTTTATTATTTTTCTATTACAAGTGTTGCTTGCTTTGCTAGTTATGATTGTTTATACTTAAATTTACTTAACTCATTTGTATACATTTTCCATTTTATAATATAATTAAATATATGTGTTATCTTAAAATGCCCAAAATGCATTTACAATCATTCGTACTTTACATACATTGCATAATATTTGCTATATACAATACAAAAATATCTATACCAAAAATAGATCTTTAAGTTTTGTCCCTAGTGGCCTGTAGATGTTGACTTAAAAAATCTAGTACTTTACTATGCCTATTTACCTACACAAAAAAATACCTATGCTAAACAGTGGTTCAGTAAAGAGTGAAATAATAAAATGGACTTATAGCTGAAGTCTCAAAGAGAAATAATATAACACGGCAAAATAAATTAAATAGAGCATTTAGTAATTAATATATCTTACTATTTTTATCGTATCATAATACACATGCATTTATTATTATAATTTCATGCACTTGTTGTAATGTATATAAGTGTTATAAGATTTTGCATCTAGAAGTGAGATCCCTTATTGAACCCATATGTATAGGTAATCGCCAAGGCAATGCAAAATAGCATAGGTAGATGTTAATCTCATATTTGAACACTTTCATCAATTATGATACACTGAATGCATGTATCTAATGTATTGGATGAGTTTGAATGTGTGATGATTAAATTAAGTATAATGAAGTAGGGAAGATGGTTATGAAGAACCATATAGGTACATTCTTCTGAAATGATTAAGTGCTTACATGTTATGTCATGCGTCCGTGTTTATATAACTATTGATGGAATATGACATGGTATGAATGTGATGATAACGCAGCGGAAAAACAAAATTTTTCATCATACATACCATACAAATCCAAAGCAAGAATCGAAACATGCAATTTTAGGGTTTAAAAACTTACAACTTTGGATGCCTTTTAAAACTTGAGTTTGGTGATGACCAGCAACCGAGATGACTTTATCCACCTTAGATCTTGATCACCAATGCCAAGGAACAGCCTTTTACACCACTCCCTCTATTCTCACACACACAATTGCACCAACGGCTTAAAATCGAGATTGCTAGCTCTTTTTTAAAGTATTGTGTAATGGCTATGGTTTGAAGCTACAAAAATTTGATTTTGTACTTCTCTTAGGTTGCTATTACTACCCAAGATCACAAGAGAATGAGGAACAATCCTTTCTCCTTATGAAAATTGGCCAAAACAATTTTGTGAGAGGGAGATGAAGTTCATGCCACACTTAGAGAAATTAGGGTTTCACGCCAAAACCAACTCTATTTTCTCCTAGGGTTTTATTTCTTTATATATTATTATCTTTTTGGCAAGTGTTTGATCTGAATTTACTACCTCAAGATAATTAATTGAACCTCAATTACTTCCTAAAAATAAGTAATATATTTTGAATTAAACTCCTTTGAATTTAAAATTCAAATTTGAAATAAAACATAAGACATTTAATTAAATGAAATCACTTAATATAAATATATAGCATATGCTAAAATTCCTTGATTTCCATCTTGGAATTTCAGCCACTACATCTATTATTTAAATGATTTAATTTAATTTAAATTCTTTTAGGCTTTAATACTCAATTAACTTAATTAATACAAGATAATTAATTAATTGAAATTAAACCTTGTGGGCTGAATTTCTCTCTCTCATGGACCAAGGTCCAATAGCAATTATAAAACCCATTACACACATTAATTTGACTTTAATTAAAAGCCCAAATTAATGTCCAATACTTTATTTAAATATTTTAAGCCCAATGCTTTGTATGCGATCCTATAGGTCTATTTAATGTTGGCAATGAATTAATGAATTAATTCAAAGGCTATATATATACTCTAGCAAGATATTATAGCATTCCAAATTAAATGAAAATGCATATGGCATTTAGTGACCTAATGCAATTTTGCATAGTTCCTTACCCATAAATATCAGAATTAATATAAGGCATGGAACTAGTCATCCTTATATATATTAATTCCTTTCTTGATATTCCAGTGACACTGAACTCTCAGATAAATAATGATTACTCATTATCTCATCTCGGTATGGCCATACACTTCTCAGTTCACTGATCAAGTGGCCAATGATATTTTCTCTCTTATCGAGAGGGGTAATCCCTTCACTTCTCTCATGCTCTCTAACATGAATCAATGCATACCCAATCATACCCGTACTTGTCACTCTGTTACGAGCACATTAGGTGTATGTCAAAGCACACATTAATTCATAAAGAGTTTCATAGAGATTTTAGGTCTAAGAACTCCGATACAAAACTTGCATATGAGAAACACTTATGACTTGTACCATGTAGTGTTCTCATGAGCGGATCGTATCCAGATACCATGTTCTTTAACATGTATCTATGATCTTTAATTGACACTCTTGTCCTAATGATCCGTAAGACAGAACTCATAATATCAGAGAGAGCATACTAGTCTTAATTCATTGTTATTCGCATAACAATGACTGACTGGGGATATTTAGAATGATGTCTCATTTATTTCAAGGTCTTACAACCATGTGCCTCACATATGATAACTTAAACCGAAACAACATTCTTGGATAGTTCTATCAATTAATATGCACGAGAATACAATGGATAAAACAAATGCCTCATTTTATTAATTAAAGTGTTTTATTACAATGCATTGGGGCTAGGGCTTACACTAACAACTATATGCATGATTTCATTCTCATGAACTATTATGTCTAGTATAAGCAGTGTCAACCTGTGGATTTAAAATCATATTATTATTTCATGATCGTATGCTTAATGATATGTATTGCATTAGGTTTATGAAACATTGATTATCGAACATGTGTTGCATGACACTCCATGTATTGATATACAATCATAAATATGTGATTAAATAACAAGTATAAATCTTTATCGTAAAGGAGTTCTTGCCTGTGGCTGAGTCTGCGTCTAGATTGTGGATAAATAAGCATGCCTATAAGGGTATTTACAGCTACTAATGTATTGAGATTGTCCCATTTGGATCATAACAATCCCATTTGGGTTCGTTGATCGGTCTATTATATTGTTTGGCCTTGATGGGTCTTCTGATTTTATACCTTCGGGTATGTTCCGGTATCTTCAAATACGTTCTGATTACATATATTCAGATATATTCTAGTACCTTCGAGTATGATTGTCATACCTTCGGGTGTGTTCTGGTACCTTCGGGTACATATTGATTAGCTTCTTATCCACTTCTTTATAATAAGCAGGCTTAATGCTAAATAAAAAGAAGCTATTCTATGGAACTGAAAGAAACTAAAACTTGATAGTTCAAAACTGATGTTCATAGTATAATTCTTTTGCATATTGAAAATGAATAATAAGGGGAGGTTACAATACTATTGAGTATGTCATGCTTTAATTTTGTATAAACATTCCGAACCTATTAATTCTGAGTATGCATTTGAATGCTACGGATTCATCTTTGGTCATTATATTATTTCTTAGAAACATATGTTAATTCCTTAATTTGTTGTATCCATCTATATATGTGTTTGTGCCTATGACTTTATTATAAGCCATTGTATAGTACATGGTGCAATATAGTGTCATATGACATATAGTTTACCCTTTTAAGGTAGTATTTATTACTACATTATTACGAACACGAGTGTGCTCTTAGAATGCATCCTATAAATTGAACTATGTGACATGGATAAAGAAATCATGCTTTATAATATTTTTGTGAGTTAATCATTGCTAGGTTATTTGCAAGTTTATCTAGTTTTCGTTTGCCTATGTTAGTGACATATTCCCTCTCTTGTTATATAATTGATTGTTGAATGTAAAACTTAAAACTATATGGAAATCTAAATATAAAAATTAATTGTGTTATCGATACTCTTAAAGGCTAAAATTTATAGTTCATATATGAAAAGAAATATGACTATGAGGCTCCAATCTCGGCCCTAATTAGATTATGGTAAATTAACGAGGATTATGGTTAAATAGTTGAAATTGGATTATTTTGCATTTACTGAAGTTAAGTCCTATGAGGGGTATTTTGGTAATTGTGCATATATGAAATAGAGTATGATTAAATTATAAGGAAGGAGACAATTAAATTCAATTAGAAATTTTCGATTAAAATGTAAGAAATATAAGTTATTAGGGGTTAAAGTGTATAAGGGTAATTTTGGAAATTCTTTTGGTGAGATATTTGCCCCACTCACTCATTTAAAGCTTCCTGGAGAAGGTAGAGATCGGTTTAAGGATAGAGAAGGGAGATGCAATCTCTCTCTCTCTCTTCTCTCTCTGGTTACGGATTGAAGAAAGTGAAAGCTTAGGATTTATAAGTTAGCATCTTAAAGGTAATGTTTCCTCCTCTTATAGATCTTTCTTCTCTTCTTTTCTTGATTTGATTTCTGGATATGGGGGATTAAAAAATCGTATTGTTGCCACTATGTGTAAGGGGAAGAAAGAAATAATCAGTAAAAGAGCTAGATTAAGAGGGTTTAAGGAGGAGTTAAAGCTTTAATAATAGGTATGGGAATATTATGCTGATTGTGTATGGTATATAGTGGCCTCTGTAATAAGAAAGTGATTGATCCAATAAGATTAGGGTTATCTAAGACTAGTGATGAAACCATTAGTTTCTGGATTATTAGATGAGTTATGTTAAAGCTAAGAGGAGTTAAAAGGATTTAATGGCTTAGTGAGTATTGTTGTAAGATGTTAGGTTGAGATCTTGAGTTTAAGTGTTTGATCTGCATAATTAAGATTTTGTTTTTAGAAGAGGCTGAGTGCACGACCGCTCATGGCTTTTGGTCTTACCTTGTATGGCCGCTCATAGTCTTTGGTCTTCCCTTGCACGGCCGCCCATGGCCTTTGCTTTTCTCTTGCATAGCCATGCATGGCCTTCCTATTTTCCTTGCATAGCCTTCCTTCTTTCCTTGCATAGCCATGTATGGCCTTTCTTCTTCTCCTGCATGGCCTTTGTTCTTCTTTTGCACGGCCAAGTGGCATTCTATTCTTTGCAATGCACGGTCAAGTGCCCTTGTTTTTCTTGTAATGCATGGCCAAGCATGGCCTTTCCTCTCTCTCAATGCATGGTTACATATACTCCCTCCACTCATCTGTACTCATTCACCCAAATAATAAATCAATCATAAATCATGAACACGGTATTATATAGTGTATATGCTTATTAAGAGAGCCACATAATTATGGTAAATTAAGATAGCAGTGAATAATGTTGATGATAATAGTTTATTAAAGTGGTGGTTAGTATGCTATCTAATTATTGATGGATTAATAGATTTGTGAAGTCCTCCCAATGCTAAAGTTTAAAAAGATATAGTTTAGAAAGGTATGGCTATAAGATGAGGTATTATCGGAATTTGAATGACATGAATGTTATTATAAAAGGGAGTAGATTAAATTAAGTTGTGAGTCACCTAAAGCAACCAAAATGTTGTATATGACATAGTCACATAGTTGGAGAACCTATATATATATATATATATATATATATATATATATATATATATATATATATATATATATATATATATATATATATATATATATATATATATATAAACTCTTTCATTCTTTTTTTTTGTTTAACTTTAATCAAAACAGAAAGAAGTAATTCTAATTGTATTAATTCTATTTCTGTTTCTATAGGGTAGAATAAAAAAATTGATTGATATAATTATTTTATTTTTTTCATAGATGAATTTTGCAGATTTTCACATCTCGGATTTACATATACAACATATATCACTTTCAAGAGGAAATATCTTATTTTATATATATATATATATATATATATATATATATATATATATATATATATATATATATATATATATATATATATATATATATATATATATATATATATATATAAAGTGAGAAGTTTTAGAGTAATAAAACCCATTGAGTTAAGGTATGGGGTTCAATTGGAAGCTAATTTAGAGGGACTTGCATATAGCAATGCTTATATGAATCACTGTGGCTAGAAAGTGTTTTAGTGCATATTGAGCCTAGAACTAAAGAGAGTAAAGAGGTAACATAGTAACTTTAAAATCATATGTTATTCAATGTGTCCTATATAGTTTGGTACAATGTATGTACCCTATCAAAGTAAATTGTTTTGCTCAAATGTTATACGCTGATACTTCTTTACTGTGGCATGAAAATAATATGATATAGCCTAGTAACAATAAAAAGATAGTTGCAATGTTACATGTCTAAGTTAAAAGAGATGGGATATTACATTTTTTTTGCTTAGTTATGAGACTATAGAAGTTTGGTTATGCTTCAAGTCATAATGGAGAGTGGTGATTAGCCTTGATGTAAAGGAACAAGCTTATCTGTTTGTTCATGCCCTACGTCTTCTTATGTTAAACACATGCCTATAATTAGTGTGCTAACGTATAAGATGGAATAATCTTACATAAACTTACCTGGGTATAAATTGTTATAAGATGAAAAGTGCAAGTAAGATGATTGATGCATATATGATCATGTTAGGGTATATAACCTTTTGTCTACAATCTAATAAACTATAAACATGAACAAAAAGGAATTAAATATGAACAAGTGTTGACCTTAAGATGAAAAGAACTTATTCATTTTATTATATTGATCAAAGATGCCTTAGTGTTGTTTAAATTGATTATGTATTGATGTGAATAACTATGATGATGTATGGAAACTACTCACAGCAAACAACAACAAGGTTGTGACAAGATAGATCAATGAGAGATTATACCTTATTATTATTTGCATAATCATGCAACTAATATGATATGGATGAATGAATGTTGATGTTATTATGTGATCATACGACCGGCATCCATATGTACTGTAACCTAAAGCTCAATATTGGTTTATGATAAGAATAATGTGCATTCTTATATGAATTATGGCTTTAAGCAAAATGTTGTACTGAGTAAAGAAGAATATGTTGAATCAAAAATGTTCTTAAAAATGGTTAAGCCTATGGATCTTAGTTCAGTTATGGATTGATAGGCATGCCTAGAGGGATACAATTGCAGCTGCCACAGTTGACCCCGTTTGGATCCATTATTTGTTCCTTTAATAGAACCATAGCTTGACCCTTTTGTTGGGAATTATCGGTTATATACATCTCATACATAAGTGGAATTTAAAATTTTTTTAATCAATATATCTGATTTTTCCATGAATTTACAATATACATATTAATGACAATAAGAAAAATCACCTTTGATTTTTGTTGTACAGTTGATTTTCCTTCGCACCGGGTTATCGCAAACCACAGTGTCCAAAATCGAACAACTCCAATGAGTAATTCACACTAGAGAATGATAGAATGAACCAACAATTGGTAGAAAACAAGGGCTAGCCAAAAACCCTAGAAGCTAGCTTTGGGAGTGGTGGCTAGGGTAGAGAGAAAAAGAGAAGAAACTTTTCTTAAGTTTTCACACACTCTTAACCCTAATTCCCCATCACTTGGATTTTTATAGTTAGGTTAAAAATCCAACTTCACAATGGCATTGGGCTCTTTAAAATTGTTGGAGAATTATTAATTGGGCTTCTAGAATTATTTATAATTATTTGGTCCCAATTAAATCCAATTGAAGCCCTTTCACAAAAGACTGCACAAAACCCACAAACTAGGCCCTTTGTACATATACTTGGATTTAATTACCCAAATGAATTCCAAATCCAACCAAATTAAATATATAGGCTCCATAACACTTATGTAACATATTTAATTTATTTTGGTCCAATAAATAGGCCTCTAAGGCCTTCTATTTTGGAGTTGGCTTGTGGCCCTTCTTCAGAAGGGCTTCTATGCTAACTTCACTTCTTTGGGCCTTTATAATTCCTCCAATGGACCTATTAATTATTATATCATCCCTATAATACTTATAGTTCAATAATAATCAATTATAAAATACATTATTTCAATTAGATCCAATTTTACATAACATATCAGAAAAGTTCTGCGAATAATTTTACTTGATCATAATTAATTAAACTCTTTAATTAATTATTATCTTATTCACTTCTCTATCCCCATAATAATATCAAATATTATTATCCTTGTCATTTTACCATTTTATCCTTTTTCTCTATATGTGTGTGACCTATTGGGTTCCTGTCCATATTAGTAGTATAATATGTAATTGTGAGTTCTATTCAAAACTCACATGATTTAAACTCCTTTAAATCATTTTATCAATCCCCATTGATATTATTGATACATTATTATACAAGTCATCATTGGCCTCTAGCTAGGCATCATGACTACCTAAATGTCAGGAAAGTCAAGTGGTTTGACTATACCCTTCCATAGAAACAGTTACCATATAATTACTCCTTTCACCACTTTTATCTCAATTAGATTCTGAGTATGAATTTCTGTCAACTCATATAAATCTAATTATCTTTGTTTTATTAATTTAACCATTGTTCCCAAAATGCCCTCCATGGATCTCTATCCATCTTAGCATATTACTCTGGCTAGAAATTCTCTGAACAAGGCAATTGTAGAATCATGCGAGATAACTTCCCTTATTAAATCTGGGATGGTGAATCCTTTGTCAATCACTCAACTATCTTCAAGTAGGTCATGATATACCCAATCTCCTAACTATGTTCACTCCCAGTTGGAAGTAATCAGTTATGGAGTCAAAATATACCACTTGCTACTTAAGATAACTTTGGTGATCTCAAGTCTAAGGATACTTACACAACCGCTATGAAGAGATTCCTCACTGACATAGATTTAATATCCATGTGAGGATTCTCTATGTAGGTCTCCAATGAACTTGTTCTTCTAACAAGCATCCACATGTTAGCTTTGATTATCTTCCATAATCACAGTTATGAGAACCACTGCTTAAACCATTCAAGAAGCATAACATGTGCTAGTCTGTCCGAATTAACAATACCCTATCTTGTTAATTCTATGACTAGAAATATTTAGATATTAACACATTTGCATGCAATAGACATCTCATATCATGAACACTTTCATGATTGCCTTTGCACTTTATTCATAATATCTAGGACTTCATTTATTAATTTAATATTTACAAACTCATGTATTTAAATATAGCATTAATAAATGAATGATGCCTTTTATTAAGAATATAAACTCATACATATGAAATACATCCCTATTACATGGGCTCTAGGGCATACTCTCTGACACCTTTTGGGTCCATTGTTTGATATCTTCAAATATCCATCATTTGATATCTTCGAATATATATCGTTTGATACCGTCGAGTATCCATTATTGATACCAATTGGTATCCATAACTCCCGTTATCCATCCTTTGAACTATTACTTAGGCAGATTATTAAAGATTATGAAATATGCACGAAATAAAAAAATGCAGGTATCAATTGTTTCACTTATGTAATATAAGCATGATGAATAGCCTATTATATTATTTTATCTTAAATTCCTTTTGGCTGTAAACTATTTCAATGAAATGAAATTCTATGGTCAGTACTATATAATTGTGATATCTCACATCAACTATGAGGGGTTAAGGTTCCCGTATGAGCACTGGTGTAACATCATAATCCACTAACCATGGATAATCATCAATCATCAACATATCTAATAGAGATCAAGTAGAAATAATAATAATAATAATAATAATAATAATAATAATAATAATAATAATAATAATAATAATAATACGCCACAATTACATGCCACAATAAATTAAATCAAGTTTATAAATAAGAAGGCATAACATAAGTGGCCAATAATAAATTGAAATCCTCAGACAACTACAATATGCCAAATCCTCTCTTTAAGGGTTGACTAGCCACTATAACTATCGATCCACTGGAGCTTATCCTGAAACCTACATGGATAAACAAACCCGTGTTAAGCTATAAAGCTTAGTGGGGAACAAAACTGTATAAGCAACCGCTTACAATTTTTCTTTTTCATCATATCATCTATAACTATCACAATAACATAGAATAACATATAAGTCTACAATATTAATCACTCCACAATAGGCATTCTAGGGAATCTTCAACCTTAACCATAAATACCATCTTTACTAAAGTCTAGAGCATTGCTTAAATCATCTTATAACCGAACTTATCAATTACACTATCATCATCATCATCTTTTCTTTCTATTAAACTAGTATAATTTAGACACCTCAAGATCCTTTTATTCATAAGCTCTCGACATCAGTCTTTTGATAGGATAACACTTCAGTTTAAAGTATTCCCTTATATTGGTTATGCAGGATTTACATTAAATATTAAATCAAAGCTCGAGGTAGTGCTCAGGTCATGCCACACCAATATAAGATATTATTAGGTTTTTTTACTTCACACTTATATATATCATTCAATTCTCATTACAAGTTCATAATCATGTATTCCTTTAGGGCTATCTTAGCATGGCTAACAAAACATTATACGACATCATTTGGCCTCATGCATTACACTTTGGTTTATGTTAGAGTTATACATATGCACATACATGTGTAAATGTTCATATACTTACTAATGGATTTGCATGCCAATTCAAAGAATAGGTATGACATATCTTAATTAACCGATAAAGTCTCCCCACCATATGAAAACATTTCCTAACTTTCACATACATGAAGATTATTATGCATGTCTCAGTTCACATAACTTTAACATATTTTATAATCATGTCATACTGAACATCGCATTTCATTTCATAAAGATAGTTTATAGTAATGAACATAAGACAAAACAATACAATACTCCATTCATCATGCATACATTATAGAAGTAAAGCAATCAATGCACGTATTACTTTATTTTATGCACTTTTTATTATCTTTACTAGCCTGCCCAATTACTAGTTCAAAGGGTGGATAATGAGAGCAATAGATACCCGATACCATACCTGAAGGTATCAAACAATAGACCCAAACAGGGCCGAATAATGGTTCCAACAAGGAATAAACAATAGACCCAAATGGGGCCGAATAATGGTTCCAATAAGGAACAAGACCCAAACGGGGTCAACTATGGCAGCTGCAACTATATCCTTTTAGGCATGCCTATCTAATCCACAACAGAACTAAGACTCACAGGCTTAACCACTTTAAGAACATCTTTGATTTAACATATTATTCTTTACTTAGTACATCATTTGGCTGAAAGCCACATTTCATAAAAGAATACATATCATTCTTATCACACATCAATGTTGAGCTTTAGGCTCCATTACACATGGATGCTATCTTATGATCATATAGTTACATCAACTTTCATTCATTCATGTCATAATAGTTACATGTTTATGCAAACAATAACATGTAATCTTTCACAATTAGCATTGCACGTGCGCACATACATATATACATATATATGCAGCTTAAATCATAGCAATACATGATTTGGCTATTCATACTTGTTCACATATTGAATCAGACTACTCATCAAAACATATATACTTCAACAATAGATGTTGCATTTATCTACTTCATTGATAGTTCTAAATGGCGTACCCTGTTACTATTTGTTGTGATTAGCTTCCATACATATCATAGATATTCATATCAACACACAAACACTTGAGCAATATTAAGCATCTATAAGTGCTATAATAAGATGACTATGTTAATTTCAGCCAAAGGTTAACACTTGTTCTTAGTTAAGTCTTTAGTTCACTTTTATAGTCTATTAGATCATAAACAATAGGTTATATACCCTAGCGTGACCATATATGTATCACTTCATCTTACCTGTACTTTTTATCTTATAATATTTTACACTAAGGTACGTTTATACAATATTATTCCATTTTATATGTCAGCACACTATTATGGTTATAAGTTTTACATATTAAAACACATTATATATGCAAACAGACAAGCATATTCCTTTATATCAAAGCTATTCACTACCCTCCATTATAACTTAAGGCACAAATTAACTTCTGTGGTCTCCAGCCTAAGCATACAAAGGTAAAGTCCCATCTCTTTTAACTTAGACTTATAACCTTGCAACTATCATCTCATTTTCTCTATGCCATATCATGGTATTTTCATACCATGCAAAGACACATCAATGTGTAACATTAGGGCAAGCCAATTTACTTTAGTAGGTTAAATACCTAATACGACCTTATGTGGCACATTAAAGAACATATAATCTTTAGATTATTATTTTTTCTCTACTTTTGCTAGCTATGTGTCTGAATCAGTACCCAAAGTACATTCTAACAAAACAATTCCTATTAGCATTGCCCTATACAAGTCTCACTCTCAAAAACTTCCAAGTAAACCCCACCTTACCTCAGTAGGTTTTATTACTCTAAACTCCTCACTCTTAATATATATATATATATATATACATATACATACACATACATACATACATACATACATACATACATACATACATACATACATACATACATACATACATACATACATAGGATTTCTCCCACTTAAGTGATCATGCTGCTAGTCATGTATTGACGACTTTATATGATTTACAATCTAGTTAATCTATTCCCTTGTATAAATACATTCTTGTCACTCAAAGTCAGCTAATAACTCTTCTTGTAGCCACACCTTTCTAAACTATATCTTTATTTTAAATCTTAGCATTGGAAAGACTTTTAGAACTATAATAATTCGTTAGTAATCATTTAACATACTACTTATCACTTATATACCCAGCCATCATCAAAATTTCTCAATACTAGCTTAATTCACCCTTATTATATCACTATCTTTATAAACATTAGCTATACAATATTGTGCTCATAATTTATGAATGAGCTATAGTTTGGGGTGGAGAATAACTAATAAAAATAGTGTACAAGTGACTGGACATAAAAAGGATAAGGAGCATAAGTGGTCATGTATTTCATAGGCCAAGTGGCCATGCATTTCATGGGAAGCAAAATAACTGGCCCTACATTTTATGGGAAGAAAAGCAAGTGACCATGCATTTCATGGGAAGAAAAGCAAGTGGTCGTGCATTTCATAGGAAGAAATGCAAGTGGCCGTGCATTTCATGGGAAGAAAGGCTAGTGACCATGCATTTCATGGGAAGAAAGGTAAGTGGTCGTGCAAAGCAAAGAACAAAACCATGAAAGGCTTTGCAAAGTAAGGAACAAAGCCATGAGTGTTAGAGAGTATGCCCTAGAGCCCATGTAAAAGGGATGTATTTCATATATATAAATTCATATTCTTAATAAAAGGCATCATTCATTTATTAATGTTATGTTTAAATACATAAGTTTGCATATCTTAAATTAATAAATGAAGTCCTAGATATTATAAACACAGTGCAAAGGCAATCATGAACGTGTTCATGATATGAGATGTCTATTGCATGCAAATGTGATAATATATAAATATCCCTAGTCATATAATTAACAAGATAGAACATTGTTAATCCGGACAGACTAGCACATGTTATGCTTCTTGAATAGTTCAAGTAGTGGTTCTCATAACTGTGATTATGGGTGATGATCAAAGCTAACATGTGGATGCTTATTAGATGAATAAGTTCATTAGAGACCTGTAAAAGGAATCCTCACATAGATATGAAATCTATGTTAGTGAGGAATCTCTTCATAGCGGTTGTGGAAGTATCCTTAGACTTGAGATCACCAAGGTTATCTTAAGTAGCAAGTGATATATTTTGCCTCCATAACTGATTACTTCCAATTAGAGTTGAACAGAGTTAGAACGTTGGGTATATCATGACCTACTTGAAGATAGTTGAGTTATCAATAAAGGATACACATCCCAGATTTATTAAGGGAAGTTATCTCGCATGATTCTATAATTACCTTGTTCAGAATCTCTGGCTAAAGTAATATGCCGGGATGGATAGGGATCCATAAAGGGCATTTTGGAAATAATGGTTAAATTAATAGAACATATATAATTAGATTTATATGAGTTGATAGAAATTCATACTCAGAATCTAATTGAGATAAGAGTGGTGAAAGGAGTAATTGCACGGTCACTGTTTCTATGAAAGGGTATAGTCAAAACAACTTGACTTTCCTGACATTTGGGTAGCCATGATGCTTAGCTAGAAGCCGCTCATGACTTGTATAATAGTGTATCATAAATATCAATAAGGGATTGATATAATGATTTAAAAAATTTTAAATCATATAAGTTTTAAATAGAACTCATAATTACATATTATACTACCAATATGGATAGGAACCCAATAGGTCACATACATATAGAGTATAGGATAAAATGGCAAAATGACAAGGATAATAATTGTTGATATTATTATGGGAGAAGAGAAATGAATAAGAGAATAATTAATTAAAGAGTTTAATTAATTATGATCAAGTAGAAATGTTCGTAGAACTTTTTAGAAATATTCTGCAAAATGGACCTGATTGAAATATTGTACTTTATAATTAATTATAATTGGACTATAAGTATTATAGGGCTGATATAATAATTAATAGATCCATTGAAGAAATATATGAGGCCCAGAGAATTGGTTTTGGTGCAGAAACCCACCAGAGGATGGATTTCACGCCAACTCCAAATAGAAAGCCTTAGAGGCCTAATTCTTAGATTAAAATAAATTAAATATATTTCATAAGTGTTATGAAGCCTTTATATTTAATTTGGATGGATTTATAATTGATTTTGATGATTAAATTCAAGATATGCATAAAGGGCCTAGTTTATGGGTTATATGCATAGTCTTTTATGAAAGGACTTAAATTGGACTTAATTGAGCCCAAATAAATTAATAATATTTTCAAAAGCCCAATTAATATTTCTCCAGCAATTTTGAAGAGCCCAATTACATTATAAATTTGGATTTTTAACCTAGCTATAAAAATCCAAGATAAATGATTTTAGGGTTAAGTGAATTTTCACAAGAAAAGAAAATTATCTCTTCTTCTAAACCCTAGCTGCCACTCCCTTGCTAGCATCAAGGAGAATTTAGCCAGCCTTGTAATTCCATCATTCTTTAGTTTATTTTATCCTTCTCTAGTGTGAATTACAATTGGAGGTGTTTTATTTTGGACACTGTGGTTTGCGACAACCCAATGAGAAGGAAAAACAACTGTTTAACAAAAATCAAAGGTGATTTTTCTTATTCTCATTAATATTTATATTGTAAATTCATGGCAAGATCAAATATAATGGTTAAAATTTCAAATTTTTGCTTATACATGTGATGTATGTAACCTATTAATTTCCAACATGGTATCAGAGCCTAGTTTTGCCATGAATCTATAATTCTATATTATTCACGGAATAATTTTTCTTTTTATTTTTGAATTATTTATTTTATGAACTTTAAAATATCATATTTGATTGTTCATGAATGAGAAATATTGATTTCTAGATGTATGTGATCAAATATATAAAATGAAAAATAAAACGATTCTTTTGAAAAAAGAATCATTCTTCTTAGCATGAAGAATTTTATTTTTCAATAAAGTTTAAGGGTTGTTCTAAATTAAATTTTTATTGATCCACTCTAAAATTATTTTGATGATAATTTATGTATTTAATATGTGATATTAAATCATAGGATTAAACAAAATTATAATCGAATAAGTTTTGTATGAAAACTAGTTTAATCAAAAAGTTCGATAAACGTGTGTTCTTATTGTGTTTTTGGCAAGTTCATATTTAGGACGATTTTTAATCTTCTAAATTTGACATATCTGATATATTAATATATTTTTAATTAATTAGATTAATTAAAATGGGCCTTGAATTAATTGGATTAATTTTAATTCATTAAAGCCACTTAATGGGCTTTATTATGTTTACGGGGTTGATTTAAATTAGTAAATGACTTAGTGGGCCCAAGGAACTGATTTAATAAATATTATAGACTTTAATTAAGTTTAGTAATGGGTTTTAAGAGCTGGAGTGGGCTTGGTTCATTCCAAAAGGCCCAAATGGTCCAATAGGCACAAAACTAGTTTGTGTGTAAACATACTTTAGGGTTTAAATTGTAGGTTTTTGCCTACCCATTATTTTAAGCCCAAAATTGATTATTTAATTATTTAATGTGATTGATTAATTAAATAATCAATTAATAATCAATTAGATTGATAATTAAGATAAGAACACATGCATGCAAAAAGGTTTCCTAAAATGAAAAGTTTCCAAAATGAAAAAAATTTCCTAATTTGATCACATTATTAAAATAACTCAAAATTAAGTTTCAAGAGTTGAAACATAGTTTGTATTCCATTATATGGTTTTACTTTATACATTAGAAGTGCATATAAGGGTGTATGATTGGCATGATGGATAGTTATGGACAAAGGCCCAATGTGATTGAGCATAATGCATGTTTTGGCCCAATGAAGACTTTCATATCCTGGCTACTTTTTTTTGTTTGTTTTTCTTTTTCAAATTGTAATATGTAATTAGATTACTTATATTAGAATTAGAGATAGAAATGGAGACCACTATCAAGGAGCAATATGGGCTGGATAGAGATCCAACAAGATTGAAGATAATGTAATTATTTTACTTGTTTGAATCATGCATATTACCTAGGTTTGACCTTTTGATTTCTCTTTTGGCTTAGGGAGGTCAATTTAGTAAAGTCCGTAACTATACCATATTTGTATGCTTATATTTATGTGATAGATATAGGATGCATACCAATATATGCCAACCATATATGATGAAACTTAATTAACTAAAATCCCTCAAACTAATACTAAGGTATATAAGCCTTCCATTAATAGGAGGAGAATCAGAGTTCTCTATAGTGTGGGTTGTTGACCACAATCAAGCTCACATTATATCGAATATATTCGAATCTAATTAAATGGGTCATCTTAGATAGCCCATTAGCTTGTTGACCACAGTCAAGGCTAATGGTTCTAGAGGCAAGATTAGGGAATGCATATATGATATGCATGTATCAAGAGTTGATAACCTAATGATCCAATAGTTGTGTAAAGACACAATTGGTATAAAGATACCTACCTTTCAAGGGTATGGAGTTTGACTTGTTGACCATAGTCAAGGTTAAATTTCATATCAAAGATTGGATATTGGGCCACTAAGAAAACCATTGGATTTTCTCTGATTAAATAGTGAGGGCTATTGATTCGCAATAAAATAGTAGGAGTAAATGGATTAATTAAAGACCTAATTAATGCATACATATATATGAACATACTCTCATATCTTTTCTTTTTCACATCAAGGTCATCATCATGAGCACATCAAACATAAACATATGATCAATCTTGGATAACAAGCTGGTTGGCAGTAATTATTCTAACTGGATCAAACAAGTGAGAATTGTTCTATGAGCTAAATAGATCCATTATGTTTGTGATAAAGATCCACCACCAACTTTATCAGATGATGCCATTGATGAGATTGAGGGCACTTATCGAAAATACATGAAGGATTGTGAAGCAGCGGCATGTCTAATGCTAGGTGTTATGTCCTCAGAGCTTCGAAGTAACATGAGATGATGGATGCTAAAACCATCATTTTACATCTAGAGGAGCTTTGTTCTTCTTAGGCTAGAACTAAGCAATATGAGATTGCTCGAGCTCTGTTTAGCTGCAAAATGGTGGAAGGCACTTTGGCTGCTACTCATGAATTAAAGATGTATGGGTATATTGAGCATTTGAGTAGACTTGGCTATGTAATGGATAATGATCTATACATAAATTTAATCTTGTACTCGTTGGCTCCAAGTTATGCACCTTTCATGCTTAACTTTAACATAAATAAGATCTAAGTAACCATTCATGAGTTAATCAATATGCTCAAAACAGCTGATGGATCCTTCAAGAAGGATTCAAAAAGTGTCATGGTTCTCACTTCTGCTAAAGGCAAGAAGCAAAAGAAGAAGATTATGACTAAGGCATAGCCAAAGCATGGTGGGGTTTCCAAGAAGAAGGTTGCCAAGAAAGAAAATCCCAAAGGAACTTGCTTCCATTGTGGGAAAGATGGTCATTGGAAGCATAACTACAAGGCCTATCTAGATTCTCTCAAGGAGAAGAAGCAAACCAATGCTTCTACTTCAGGTATTCATATAATTGAAATAAATACTTAGTCTATTACTTTAAAACAATCTTGGGTATTAGATATCGGATGTGGATTTCATTTGTTTAATGATCTACAGGGGCTTAAAAGCAGTAGAACAGTTGGAAAGGTAGAAATATGTCTACAATTAGCTACTGGACAAAACATCTCTACAACAGTTGTGGGGACTTATCATTTTCCTCTTCCAAGTGGATTAATACTAGAGTTAAATAATTGTTATTATGTTCCAGAATTATCTAAAAGTATTATTTCTTTCAGTTGTTTATTGAACGATTATGACATTTCTTTAAAGGACAAATGTTGTTATATTTTTAAGAACAATATATTTTATGCTAAAGCTATCATTGAGAATGGTATATTTGTTCTTGATTTAATTAAAAAAGTGCATAATGTGGATACCAAGAGAATGAAACAAGATAATCTAAACACCTCGTATTTATGGCATTGTCGTTTAGGCCATATAAATGAAAAACGCATGACCAAATTACACAAGTCAGGTGATTTGGGATCATTTGATTATGAATCAATTGATACATGTGAATCTTGTTTATTAGGAAAAATGACAAAAGCTCCCTTTATTGGTAAAAGAGAACAAGCTAGAATAGTTTTGGACTTAATACATTCAGATGTATATGGTCCAATGACTACACATGCCAGAGGAGGTTACTCCTACTTCATTACTTTCATAGATGATTACTCCAGGTTTGGATATATCTATCTAATGAAATATAAATCAGAAGCATTTGAAAAGTTCAAAGAATTCAAAAATGAAGTAGAATACTTAAGCCAAGAATTTCAAGATTATCTTAGAGATAATGGGATTTTATCTCAATGGACTCCACCATATACACCACAACATAATGGTGTATCTGAGAGGAGAAATTGAACACTATTAGATATGGTTCAATCCATGATAAGCCGAGCAGACTTGCCTAAGTCCTTTTGGGGATATGCATTAGAAACTATTTTTTATGTGTTAAACAGAGTTCCTAGTAAATTGGTTGATGTTACTCCATATGAGATATGGAATAACAAGAAATCCACATTTTCTCATATGAAAGTATGGGGTTGTCCTGCTTATGTAAAGAAGACAATGTTAGACAAACTAGATGTTAAGTCTTACAAATGTTTATTTGTGGGATATCCAAAAGAAACGTTTGGATATTATTTCTACCATCCCTTAGAACAAAAAGTGTTTGTTTCAAGGCATGTTGTCTTCTTAGAAAGAGAGTTTCTACTACGAGAGGACAGTGGGAGTAAAATTGAACTTGGTGAAGTTCAAGACCCACAAATAGAAGTGGATCAACAAATTGAACTCGAGATTGAATTTCATAATGATGAGATTACAGTTGAACCTAATTATACACAAAAATCCTAGAAGATCTACTAGGATGTGTTTTATCCCTGTGAGATATGGATTTCACATTGATTCAGATAGAGGCATAACTGTAGTAGAGGACAATGAGTCTACAAGCTATCAAGAAGTTTTGAATAGTTCATTTGATCCTTCTCTAATATGGATTACAATTGGAGGTGTTCTATTTTGGATACTGTGGTTTGCGACAAACCAGTGATAAGGAAAAATAACTATTCAACAAAAATCAAAGGTGATTTTTCTTATTCTCATTAATATTTATATCGTAAATTCATGGCAAGATCAGATATATTGGTTAAAATTTTAAATTTTCGCTTATACATGTGATGTATGTAACTAATTAATTCCCAACAATTAGTGGCCGTGCAAAGCAAGGAATAAAGCCATGAGTGGCTATGCAAAGCAAGGAACAAAGCCATGAGTGACCATGCAAGGGAGTTTGACAAACATGGAAACCCAGAAACTAGATTATGCAGAAACCTCGATTACACAGTACAAGAACTTAAATCCCAGACCTTACCTCACCACTTATAGTGATGATCATTAAAGTTTTAAATCATTGTAATCTAATCTACATTACTAGATTTAGCATTTAACCTTATCAAGGATGACACACAAACAAGAAGAAAGGGAAGATTCCCAAAATCAATCATATGAATAGTGCAATAAACTTAGTTCCCATACCTTATATTAAAGCTTCAATTCCTACAATCCTCTAGATCCAGCTCTATTATTCATGGTCCTTTCTTCTCCTTTATGATGCTAAACACCAAAACCCTAAGTTTCCTCTTCTTCAATCCGTAACCAAAGAGAGAAGAGAAAGATCTCCTAATGTCGATCTCCTCAGTTTCTAGGAACCCTAAATAGGTGAGTGGGGTAAATATCTTCCCAAGAAAATTCCCATAATACCCTCAAGCATAAGTAAACCCCTATTATTTCAATTCATTTCAATTTAACACCAACACTTCTAATTTACTTCAATTATATCCTTTCTTTTTAATCATCAATTAACTCTACTCATATTTTGGAACTTAACCTCAATAATTGCAAAATAATCTAATTTTACCTTAATTAATGACAATCCTCATTAATTAATAATAATTCGATTAGGATCTTGATTGGAGCCTCACAGCTGGTGTGAGTTGGTTCCACCGATGGGTTCCACAGTGAATAGATAGGTCCTAAAGTGTACAATATTTTACTAGCAATTATATAGGCTGCAACATACACAATAAATTTCATATGCTTTGAAATTTATGAAACGTATGCATGTGATATTAGGACTTTGTCGGGTAATCATGATATGTAATGACATTCTCTATAATTACATGCAAATTTGCTAGTGTATAGATATACACACACACACACATATATATATGCACGTACCGATAACTCTGACATAAGCCAAAAGACAGTGTATGACATAATATGATGTTGTATGATATTTAGTTGCCATGCCTTTTAAGATAGCATTAAGAGATACATGATTATGAACAAGAATTATGAATTATGAATGTATTAAATACTTAATATTGTGTGATATATGTGAAGTAAGTATGCCTAACAATATCTCTTATAGATGATGTATGACATATGCACTCCTTTATGCTTTGATTGAACATTGAATGCATATCTTATGTAACCAATATGATAAAATGCATATGATTGAAGTTTTGCACTATCAATAATCATTATTACTAGATTCATAAATAAAAGGATTATGAGATGCATGAACTATTCTAGTTTAACAAGCAAGAGGTTTGATAATAAAAGTGAATTGATAGTCTTTAGGAACTAGACGAACTCATGTAATGCTCTAGATTATTGTAAGAATAGTATTTATTGCTAAGGTTGAAGACTCTTCCAATATGCTCATTATGAAATAATTAATATTGCATATTAATATGTTTTCCTCAATTATAAAGGTTCTAATGAATTGATGATATTTTGTAAGAGTTTGTCCATAGAGTTTTGTTTCCCCACTAAGCTTTATAGCTTAGCACGGGCTTGTTTATCTGTGTAGGTATGAGGATAAGCTCCATTTTGGATCGATAGTTATAGTGACTTGACCCACTTTGAAGATAAGATCTGGTAGGTTGCAGTTGTCCTTAAGGTTTTCATAATGTATTGAAGGCCATTTATGTTATGTCTCCCTATTTTGGAGTTTGATTTGGTTATGTTGTGGCATGTAATTAAGGCCTGGATTATTATTATTATTATTATTATTATTATTATTATTATTACTATTATTATTATTATTATTATTATTATTATTATTATTTCTGCCTGATCTTTACTAGGTTTATGTTGATATTGATGATTCTGCATTTCTTGTGGATTAGGGTGTTACAATGACTATATTGGTTAATTGAAAGAAAAAAAACTTTTAAACAAAAGAGATGTTAAATCATACAAGCAAGATGATTTCACTTAAGGACTCAATTTACTATAATCTTTGTATCTTCTAGTGAGAAGGTGAACATAAGGGATTACTATTAGATCTTGTGCCTGTTCTATTAATGATTCCTATAGAAAAAGTTGTGTATAGAATATGTTATTCCCCACTAAGCTTTATAACTTAGCACCGATTTTATTATCCGTGAAGGTATTAGGATAAGCTTCATTCTTGATAGATAGCTATTGTGGCTCGACCAACACGGAAGAGTAGGTCATGATATATGCAGTTCTCATTTTAAGTTTCATAGTTTAATATAAGTTGCTTATGTAAATGTTTTATTATCTTGGAGTTTTGTTTTGGCTAAGAAGATTATATGTAATTATGGCTTGTATCATTATTATTTATCTATTTATAATAGGTTTAATATCTATATTGATGGTCTTGTATATCTTGCAGATTAGGGTGTTACAAAGCGAGTGTATTCTCCAAGATTGACTTGAGATCGAGCTATTATCAGATGGCAGTGAAAGAGACAGATGTGTCTAAGACTGCTTTTCTCACTAGATATGGCCATTATAAGTTCTTGATCATGCCATTTGGGCTTACAAATGCACAGGCCACCTTCACGGATTTGATTAATAGGGTCTTCCATTCTTATTTGGATCAGTTCGTGGTGGTCTTTATCGATGACATTCTGGTGTATTCCAAGATACCGGAAGAGCATGATAAACATCTGAGGATTGTTCTATAGACAATAAGGGATTTGGCTGGATGAAGTATCCTTTTGGGTCATGTAGTATCTGCAGAGGGCATAAAGATAGATCCTTCAAAGATTAATGCGATTCTTCAGTGGAAACCACTTAAAAAATTTACAAAAGTGAAAAGTTTCATGGGTTTAGCCGGGTGCTATAGGAGACTTATAAAGGGCTTCTTCACCATTGCAGTTCTTATTACTTGACTGCTACAGAAGTATACTAAGTTTGTATGGACTAACAGATGCCAAGAATGTTTTGAAAAGCTTAAAGGTATGCTGACACAAGCTCTCATTCTTACACAACCCAAGTTAGGCAAAGACTTTGTGATCTACAGTGATGCCTCCAGAAATGGTTTAAGCTGCGTATTGATGTAGGAAGGTAGGTGATTGCTTATGCCTCCCGATAGCTCAAGACTCATGAGAAAAACTATCCTATTCATGATCTAGAGCTAGTAGCTATTATTTTTACATTAAAGGTTCGGAGGCACTATCTATATAGAGAAAGATGTTACATTTATTCAGATCATAAGAGCTTGAAATATCTGTTTACTCAGACGAAACTCAACCTCAGATAGAGATGCTGGTTGGAGTTAATTAAAGACTATGATTGCTTTATCGACTACCATCCAGGAAAAGCTAATGTTGTGGCTGATGAACTTAGTAGGAAATTCATGTCAGTTAATGTGAGTGTTTTCAAATGAATTTTTATAAGTGATTGATAATTGTAATTAACTGATAATAGTAATGTTTACAGCTCTTTGGACTATGAATGTCAGTTTGAGTTTGGCACCATATGGAGCTTTATTAGCTGAAATGCAAGTGAAGCCAGACTTTGAGCTTCAGGTAAAAATAGCTAAGAAAGAAGATGATTCGATTGATGCCTATCATGAACAAGCAAAAAAAATAGCAATGAAAGAGACTACTCCTTGATCGATGATGGAAGTGTTAGAGTATGCCCTAGAGCCCATGTAAAAGGGATGTATTTCATATATATGAACTCATATTCTTAATAAAAGACATCATTCATTTATTAATACTATGTTTAAATACATGAGTTCGTAAATCTTAAATTAATGAATGAAGTCCTAAATATTATAAATACAGTGCAAAGGCAATCATGAAAGTATTCATGATGTGAGATATCTATTGCATGCAAATGTGTTAATATCTAAATATCCTTAGTCATAGAATTAACAAGATAGGACATTGTTAATTTGGACAGACTAGCACATGTTATGCTTCTTGAATGGTTCAAGCAGTGGTTCTCAAAACTGTGATTATGAAAGATAATCAAAGCTAACATATGGATGTTTGTTAGAAGAACAAGTTCATTGGAGACCTGCAAAGAGAATCCTCATATGGATATTAAATCTATGTCAATGAGGAATCTCTTCATAGCGGTTGTGTAAGTATCCTTAGACTTGAGATCATCAAAGTTATCTTAAGTAGCAAGTGATATACTTTGACTCCATAACTAATTACTTCTAACTGGAGGTGAACATAGTTAGGAGGTTGGGTATATCATGACCTACTTGACGATAGTTGAGTGATTGACAAAGGATTCACCATCCTAGATTTATTAAGGGAAGTTATCTCGCATGATTTTATAATTACCTTATTCAGAGTAATATGTCAAGATGGATAGGGATCCATGAAGGGCATTTTGGGAACAATGGTTAAATTAATAGAACATACATAATTAGATTTATATGAGTTGACATAAATCTATACTTAGAATCTAATTGAGATAAGAGTTGTGAAAGGAGTAATTACACGGTAACTGTTTCTATGGAAAGGTATAGTCAAACCACTTGACTTTCCTGACATTTGGGTATTCATGATGCCTAGCTAGAGGTCGCTCAAGATTTGTATAATAGTGTATCATAAATATCAATAGGGATTGATAAAATGATTTAAAGAAGTTTAAATCATGTGAGTTTTGAATAGAACTCATAATTATATATTATACTGCCAATATGGACAGGAACCCAATAGGTCATACACATATAAAGTAAAGGATAAAATGGTAAAATGACAAGGATAATAATATTTTATATTATTATGGGAGAAGAAAAATGAATAAGAGAATAATTAATTAAAGAGTTTAATTAATTATGATCAAGTAGAATTGTTCGCAAAACTTTTTAGAAATGTTCTTTAAAATGGACCTAATTGAAATATTGTATTTCATAATTAATTATTAGTATTGGACTATAAGTGTTATAGGGCTTATATAATAATTAATAGATCCATTGGAGAAATTATAGAGGCCTAAAGAATTGATTTTGGTGCAGAAACCCTCCAAAGGAAGGGTTTCACGCCAACTTCAGATAGAAGACCTTAGAGGCCTAATTCTTGGACCAAAATAAATTAAATATGTTTTATAAATGTTATGGAGCGTACATATTTAATTCAAATGGATTTGGAATTCATTTGGGTGATTAAATCTAAGTGTATGCATAAAGGGCCTAGTTTATGGGTTATGTGCATAGTCCTTTATGAATGGACTTAAATTGGATGTAATTCAGCCCAAATAAATTATTAATAATTCCATAATCCTATTTAATATTTCTCCATCAATTTTAAAGAGCCAAATCTCATTATAAAGTTGGATTTTTAACCTAACTACAAAAATCTAAGTGATAGGGATTTTAGGGTTAAGTGAATAATTAAGAGAAAAGAAATTCTCTCTCAAAAACCTTAGCCGCCACTCCCTTGCTACCATCAAGGGAAATTTGGCCAGCCTTGTGGTTTCTCCATTCTTAGTTCATTCAATCATTCTCTAGTGTGGATTACCAGTCCAGCATAAAGATGGCTCCTTTTAAAGCTTTGTATGGAAGAAAATGCATAACTCCCTTATATTTAACAGAATTGAGTGAAAAAAAAAAGCTAATAAGGTCTAACTTGATCTGTGACTCAAAAGAAAAAGTTTGAATCATCAAAGGTAGATTGAAAAAAACCATGGATCGCTAGAAATCCTATACAGATCTGAAGAGAAAAGATATAGAGTTCCAGATCGAAGATAATATTTTTCTGAAGGTATCTCCTTGGAAAAAGGTTCTGAAATTTGGTAAGAAGGGCAAGTTTAGTCCCAGATTCATTCGCCCTTATGAGATACTTGAGCGAGTAGGTCCAGTAGCTTGCCGGTTGAAGATACCATCGGAGTTAAAGAAGATGCACGATGTGTTCCATGTGTCCATGCTGCAAAGGTACAAATCTGATCCTATCCATGTCATCACACCAGAGGAGATCCAAGTGCAGATCGATATGATCTATGAAGAAAGACTGATGAAGATTCTAGCTAGGAAAATCAGACAACTCAGGAATAAATAAGTTCCATTAGTTAAGGTTTTATAGCACCATTATAATGTGGAAGAAGCTACGTGGAAGCCCGAAGCTACAATGAGACAATAGTACCCTAATCTCTTCGATACAGGTAAATTTTAAAGATGATATTTCTTTTAATAGGGGAGAATTATAATGGCCAGAATGTCGGATCAACCGTGAATAGTATTTTCCATTAGTAAACAATGCTCTGGGCTGAAAAGTGCACCCAAAGGTGAAAAATATTTTATTTGACCATCAAAAAATATTAATCACGATTAGTCCAGGATTAAAATTTGAAGTGAAATTAAGGTCAAATAGACCTCCAAAAGTCAAAAATACAAAAAACGAAATTGTTCGGTTTAAATAGTAACTAGATTGATCTAGATTTGATCAAGCCTTTAAAAATAGAAAATTAGCTCTAAAAATTACCAAAATTTGCATAATTTTCTAAAATGATGTGTAGAATATTTTGGTTACAAAAATTAAAATTTTTAATAACATTGATAATGGTTTAATCGGACCGATTTGATTGAATCAAACCAGTAACTGACTCCGATTGAACTAAAATTGTGTACAACCTATTTTTGACATGATAAGAGTGATGAAATTAATTTTAAAGTGATTTGAATTTGAAAAGTGAGAGAATTATAGGAAAATAGCAAAATGGACTTGATTTTGGGTTATTGGGATTTAATTAGTAGGCTTAAGTTGAAGCAAAGCCCAACCCAATTTAACCACTATATAAGAAAATGGGAGAAGATATTTTGGGGTAGCTGATCTCATCTCCTCAACCCTCTTCTTCCCCCTTCAAGGTTGAAACCACCATAACCACCATTTCTTCAAATTTCTTTAACTTTGCTCTTCTTTCCTCTCATAATCCAAGCATATGAAATAAATTTTTGCCTCTTTAAATGTTTATTTAAGCCTCTATCCTTTGATTAGAGGAAGAAAAGTAAGAAAAATTAAGTTGTAAATCTTATGGTGTCAATTTGAGGTAAGAGAAAATCATGATTTTAATTTTGTTCTAAGCTACCTACAAGTGTTTTTAGGTGCCTAGAGTTCATTTATATGGTTAATTTAACATTTGAGAACAAAAAAAATACTATTTTTTATGTTAAAGAATTTAGCCATGGTAGGTTCTCAAGGTGAGGGACAAACTTCTAAGGCAAAAGGGAAGAAAAAGAAAGCCTAAGCAAGCATAGCCAAGGAGAAAGGTTAACGGCTAATAAATCCTCCTATTTTCCATAATTTTACATGATTTTCCTTTATGCAATTTAGGAAAAATTTAGAAAAAACTTGTATAATTGAAATTGACATTATAATATTGAAATATGACCTTAGATAAGCCTATTAGAAAGCTTAATTTGATTTAAAAGCATATGTAAGGTGAACATCTTCATGTGGCCGAATGGTCTCCTAAGGAAAATTAAAGTATAACTTATGCATTTTGATGAAATTAAGTCATAAAATGACTATAGAAATGAAATAGTATACCCATGAATTTTTATAGCATTTATGGAAATTAATTGAGCATTTTTTAGAAAAAAATTTGTTTATGTACCAAATGAACTTATTGAATTATTGTGAAATAATTCATAATTTGATGAGAAAATAGTGGATCATTATGGAATAATTCACAAATTATGTAAAAGTATTGAAAAATTTGATTAACAAATTTACTATATTGAAAAAGTAAATGAAACTGTTAAAATTCTGAAAAATGATTTGAAATTAAGTGAATTTTTCCCTTAGCAATAGTTAGGCAGTCAAAATCTAGCTCTGAATATAATTGGCTAGCCATAGGGACACCTATACTGCGGTGCAAGTCATGATGACTTGCTTTGCTATGGTAGGATCCCTGATCTCCCATAGTATATATTTTATTCTATTATCTGCTCTAAGAGAAATGATACTTTGGGATCATTTCTCAGTCTGTATTGTGGTCCTTTAGGATCCACATTCCATATATTCGATCTGAAAATTTCTGTCGGAATTGCACTAGGGGCATAATAATAAGAATGAGTTAAAAGTATGAAAAGAAAGCTAAAAATGAAGTTTAGAATGAAAAAAGACTTAATAGAAAAGAAATAAAAAGTTTAGGGATAAAACAGTAATTTCTCCAAAAGTAGTACTTAATAAGTAAAAGTGACTAAGACATGAATAAAAAAGATAAAATGGTAATTTAATGAAAAAATAGTCCAAAATTAAATTTTTAAGAAGTAAAAGGACTAAAATATAATTTTGCATAAAAAGTTAAAACAAGGATCAATTGGTAGTTTTGTATGCCAAAAATTTAATATGAAGTAAAAACGAAAAAGCTAATGGCAATTTTGTAATTAAAGTGTAAAAGGGGTATTTTTTAATAAAATAAAAAATTAAGGACTAAATTGAAAAGTTTACCAAAGTATTGATATTGAATTGAAATGACTGTTAAAAATAATGGAAATTGTATTTTGATAAGAAAAATTAATGATTTTGCATAATTAATGCAATTATGCGTATTTGGGAAATACTTTGATTTTAGTCACCACTGGGTATATTTAATGCTCAGCATGTAAGATTTACTGCATGCAGATATTGAAGAAAATTTGGAGCATTAGTACATTAGGAAGTGAATTTTAAAGGAACAAGAGTTAGAAAGGAGTGACTTTTGTGTTGGCATGTATATTGTTGTAAATATTGAAGTAAAAGAATTGGTTTATAACAATACAGGAATGTATGTGCATATGTAAGTATATGAATGGTCGGTAGTGGTTTGATTGAGCAATTTGGCTTGACAATTGAGAATTTATGTATGAATGAGAAGAATATATTATTTACAAACTGTTGTGCCCCTGAGGGGTTCTGTAATTGTTTGTTTTTCAGAGGGCTAGTCCAGTTTATAACTGTTATATTGTCGGATTTTTATAAAATGAATAGTAAAATTGGACAGTTATAGGTCGGCGGCAAGTTGGAATTATTAACATGAATAATGGATAAAAATTGGCAATTTATGAATTATTTAGTTAAGTGAATGATTATTAAGATAAAAAAGAAAAAAATTCGACTAATCGCTTAAATCTATAGGACTATAATAGTAAGGGTGTTACAATGGATAATTTGGTGTTCATAGCTCTTAAAGCTGAACAACAATATTTAAATCATTATTCGTACATAACCTTATTGTGTCATAAATTTGATAGTTTAATTCGGTTACTTAAAATTTACCCAACAATGATTTTCTACCAAGAGCATCAGCCACCACATTTGCTTTGCCTGTAATATAATCAATAACACAATCATAATCTTTAATCAACTCTATCCACCTTTTTTTCATAAGTTCAACTCTTTTCCTGTAGGTAAATATTTAAGACTCTTGTGATCTATATAGATATAATATTTTTCTCCATATAAATAATACCTCCAAATTTTCAAGGCAATGACTATTGCTGCTAACTTTAGACATGAGTCAGATAATTTCTTTCATGAGGTTTAAGTTGCCTAGAAGTATAGGCAATCACCTTTTCCTCTTGCATGAGTACACAGTCAAGCCTATTATGTGAGGCATCGCTATAGATCATGAAGTTTTTACCAGGCACAGATTGTGTAAGAATAGGCTCTTCAGTCAACATAAGCTTTAACTTCTCAAAAGTTTCTTAGAATTTATCACTCCACACAAATTTTATGTTCTGTTGATGTAACTTGGTCATAGGTGCTGCAATAATAGAAAACCCTTTGATAAACATTATATGAAACCCAGCCAAACTTAAGAAATTTTTTATTTCTGTAACATTCTCAGGTGGCTTCCATTCCAGAATTACTTCTATCTTTTTAGGGATGACTCTAATCCCATCAACCGATATAACAAGACCTTAAAAAGAAACTTTATCAAGCCAGTAATCACATTTACTAAACTTAGCATAAAACTGCTTTTCCCTTAAAGTTTGTAAGATGATCCTTAAATGCTTATCATAATCCTCTTGACTCTTGGAATAAATCAAGATATCATCAATAAAGATGAAAATGAACTGATCCAAGTGAGGATGGAAGATACGGTTCATAAGATCCATAAACGTTGTCGAGGCATTCGTAAATCAAAAAGGCATCACCAAAAATTCATATTGCCCATATCTGGTTCTAAAGGTTAGTTTTAGAATATCTGTTTCCTTTACCCTCAATTGATAATAACTCAACTTCAGGTTGATTTTAGAAAAAACACCTACACCTTTGCGTTGATCGAAGAGGTCATCTATTCTAGGTAGTGGATATTTGTTTTTCACAGTCACCTTATTCAACTGTCTGTAATCCATGCAAAGCTTGAGAGACCCATCTTTTTTCTTGGAAAATAACACTAGTACACCCCAACGATACACACTAATACGTATAAAATCCTTTTTAAGAAGTTCTTGCAACTGGATTTTAAATTCTTTAAGGTTTATAAGCACCATCTGGTATGGTGCAATGGATATTGGTGCAGTACTAGGTAGCAATCAATAGAAATTTCCACTTCTCTTTCTAATGGTAACCCTAGAACTCATTAGGAAAAACATCATGGAAATCACATATAGTTGGTATAACTTGAATTTTAGGATTATCCTTTCTAGCTTCAAGCGCATAAGCCAGGTAGGCTACACATCCCTTTCTAACAAGCCTTTTTGTTGCTGTGGCTGATATAAAATTTGAAAGAAAATTTAACCTTTCACCAACAACCGTGATCTCATCATCATCAATTGTCTTAAGGGCAATTCTTTTAAGATGACAATCTACAATCATATGATGTCTAAATAGCCAATCCATACCAAGAATCACATCAAATTTTTGGAAAGGTAACTCAATCAAATCGCCAGAAAATTCATAGCCTTTTATTTTTAAGGGACAATTCTTGTAAACTTTATTCACTACTACTCTATGACCTAGAGGATTTATAGCTACAATTTCATGTTCAAGGGTGTCAACATGCAATCTCTTATTATTAGGTAATGGAATGTATATATATGAATGGGTGGATTCTCGATCTATTAGTGTATGAACACAAATATCAAAGATAGTAAAAGTACCCACAATCACATCTAGGGCATCCTAGTCATCCTGAGCTCGTATAGCTTATGTAAGTAATGAAGTGCAGGTGTCAAGTCTCTCAACTGTCTTGGATATGATTCTCTGTCCACCAGTACTAAAACTAGCTTATTTGCCTCTACCTCTACCTTTTGAAGCCCTGGGAATTGATCTCTTTGGTTGACTGGCTATTGAATACTGCCTTTCAAGGCAATCTCTCTAGAAATGCTCCATAGACCCACATCGAAGACATGCTCCCATCTATCTCCAACACTGACCTCTATATCTTTTTCCATAGTGCTCACATAGGGTGATCTCTCCCCATCCTGACCCACCTATGGTAGTAGCTATGGATGACGCTGGTTGTCCTGACCTAGAAAATGATCTCTGGCACTGCCCTGGTTGACAAGAAGATGTATGTGATTGTACTGGAACCTAAGAACCTGACCCTTTCTGCTTTTTACTAGCTAATGAGGAGGAACCAACTTGTCCTTGACTTCTCTTTTGCTGGCCTCTGCTTCTCTAATTTTGTTCCTCCATGTTAGCTTTTTCAATCTTTGAAGTTGCTTTCACTAATTCTCTATAATTTCTAATTTGTGATATAGCCAGGAGTTTTTTAATCTCATAGGCCTGTCTCAAATCTTTTACAGCTATCAGCCATAGTAGGAATGAACCGTTTAGCATAAGCACTCAATCTATCAAACACTTTTTCATACTCAACTACTGTTTTGGGTCAAATTAACTACATTCACCGAAAGAGCTCCTAGAGCCATTCAATTTGGTATTCAAAATAAGACACAGTACTATTAGCTTTCCTTAATTGGCATGCCAAATTTATCCTATTACTTAAATTCCTGTCTAGTTTTACTAAAGGCAAATATAATTAAGTTCATATTCCCTTTTACGTTAAATCCAATCTCACTTTATAGCCTTCACTTGTGATCATGCTTATGTAGTAATTTACCCAATTCATGTTCTTTTCCAAAAGTATAAAAAAAAATAAACCCTTTATGTATACACAAGTTTCAACCAAGGCATTTTAAAGCAACATTTAATAACAGTTACCTTAAAATCCTGATAAAACTCACTAATTAAAGCCAATTAAACATAATGTATTATAAATCACTTGACTCATAGTTAAAACCAAGTCATGAGTTAAAAGATTTAAATTACATTTCATGAATGTATTCCTTTAATTATGCATTTATAATAAATTATTTGTCAATTTAATAAAAAAAATAATGTGTATTTTAAGGATCTGGTAGTTTACATAATACAAGTAAATTGATAATTTTGCAATTTAACCCTTATAACTCAATTTATGTATTTTATACTTGTTATTTAACACTCAATTAGTTACTTATAACATTGATTTTATAAAATCTCAATCCACTCACCTAAAACTATAACTTACATATTATATGTTATTTGACAATTTTACAATTTAAACCCCTATAATTTAAGTAAATCATTTCATATTATCCATTAACACCCAAATATATATTTATAACATTAATTTATACCCTATATACTAAAAATCTTTACTTACATAATACATAGTTTTAAAGAAAAATAGGATTGCATGAACACATACCAATTTAAGATCAATTTGCTTCAATTTTAACCTCTAAAAGCTTTAATGTATCATTTTCCTTCCAATTCTTTCCCCTTCACACTTACCTCAGTGTCTTTCTATACACAACCCATAAATTCATCATAAATTCTTTAATCAAATATAAGCAAATACATACTTTAAGCAATTTTAATGAATTATCTACTACAATCCTCAAATTAATTCAAGAATTAACAAAATCAAACATTTTTTCCAAATTTCTAAAATCCCTAAATATGAGTTTTTCCTCCCTTTTTCCCCAACTTTCCTTCATAAGACACCAATTAAAAAGGATAAAGGAAGCTTACCTCGACACTAGTGGGGTAAAAATGACAATAAAAGGGCAAAATGACAAAGGAACCAAAGCAAAGAGTGAGGACTGCAATGGAAAATTATGGGCTATTATCGAGTGAGGGAAAAGAGGAGAAAAAGAAGGCAATGATGCAGGAGGATTGTAGCAACAATAGAGAATGACGACTGGCTGGGTGGAGGTGCTATTTTGACCAGAGAGGGAAAAAGGAAAAGAAGAAAAAAAAAGAAGAAAAATGGAAGGGAGGGCGGTGGAGGAGGAAATTGATCCTCCTGGAAAATAAGACAACCAAAATTAAACCCCACCCCAAAATGATGTAGTTTTAGGTGTGAAGGTGAAAACTTTCAATTTAGCCCTTTTTTTCTATTTTAACATTTAGCGCCCAAATAAATTACAACTTAACATTTAATTCTTTCTATTTTATTTATCTTACTTCCTTTCATTTTTAGGATGCTCATTTATTTTATTTTTATTTTATTATCTGGTTTTGAGGAAAAATCAGATTTGACAGACTATTATTCGGGTAACCGACACTCAAGGTGTTACAGTGTGCCTCTTTAAACACTATAAAAGCTACATTATATTTACTTAAAAAATGAGGTTTTTAAGTTTTTTCATTTGTCTTTAGCTTTAATATGTAGTTCTTAGATTTATCTATATATTTTTAGGGTTTTATACTTAGTTTATACTTGTAAAAACTTCATTTTTATTAGGGTTTATACTTCATTTTTATTAGGGTTTATACTTACAATACAAAAAATACTACATATATAGCTTAGTTTACAAGGTTATAGTTTTATTTTCAATCAAGTTTAGCTTGGAAATAAGAGAATAAGCTATTCCAACTTTAGATCTATCATTTAAAAATAGGTTAAAAGTTTTTTCTTCCATTATCTTTTTTTTTACATTATGTATAGTCAGTAGTCTTCTAGTTTTTTAGGGATTTTTGAATCCCCATATCTATGTAAGACAATGAACTCATTTGATTAAATATATTTACAAATATTTCTTATCCCTTGTTCTTATCTTAATATTGAAGTTATGCAAGTATTTATACTATTAATCTTATTCAAGTTAATGGATTTATGCTTGTTTGAAGAAGATATCATATATGCTCTGTTTTTACATACATTTGTTGTATATTTGATGGCAATTTTGGAATGGGGGTTGTTAGATTTGGAGGTAATGTGTTGCAGATCAAAAAATAGTGAAGAAAATGAATGGGTATTGAGTCGATTGGTTCCGAAATGGGAAACTAACTCATATCTAAAATTTATAAACCCATGCTTAACCTAGCTATTGGATTGGCTTCAAAATGAAAAATTGGGTAGTTAGAATAATTGGCTCCGTAATGGAAAACTTGGATTTAGTTGGGTTATCCACATCTGAAATATATGATTTTATGTTAAAATAAATCTTAGATTGGGTATGGAGAGGATTTGATTTCAAAACAATGTCTTTAGTCATTGTTATTACCAGATTTTTTTTATACTCTGTTTTTATTGTATTCTTATTTTGTTCACTTTTGTTTTTGTTGTTTAAAATTGGTAGACATAACTCACACCATTATACACTTGGGGAATTCTTTAGCACATAATTATAATAAAAAAAAGTAACTTTGTGTAAGGTCAGTCCCTTAGGTACGATATTCTTTGGGATCTTAAATATACTTCATTATATTACTTGTCAATTCAGTGCACTTGTTGAGCAATGAACATCGCATTCTACCTTTTTATTGAATGAAGGTCAGAAAAAAGGCTCGATAGATGGTCATCAATCATAGTAACCGATGGGATGTCACAAAACCTTATTTGCATTCCATCTCTCTTTTTTTTAGGCCGTCTGTGGCCTGTTTTAAGCTGTTTTTCCTTTATTTCATGAGTTGTTTCGTGTATTCGATTTATTTATATATTAATTATATTTTTGACATCATTTTTAATTTTGTTCATGCATGTCTTATATTCTAAATGTTTGATTTTCATTTTGGATTGCATGTGTGTTTATTTTAATTAATAAATGTTCAATTTATTTCATTTTCACATGCTATTTTTTTCATTTTCCTTGTTTTGATTGAGCGATTAACTTTGTTTACCATGAGGAATTAATATTTTGGAGGTTAATGTGCCTTGGGGAATCGACCTGGATGGTTTTATTTTTTCTCTTTTACCTTTTTTATCTTATTTTATTACATTTACTTATTTATTTATTATTTATTTTATGGATGTATTTTGTAACACTCTTATACCTTAAATATCACAATGTAATTAAACAGTTATTTTAGTACAAGATACATACAAAATCTAATTATGCCTGTTATGCAATGGATAAAAACACAAAAATGTACTCTTTATTGCATGACTCCATCCAAATCCTACGCTTGTCCCTTCGAGTTCCTATCCATCGCTTTCAAATACCTTAACGCAATAAGTAGCTACGTGCTAAACACAATATGCTTAGTAGTGGATACCCAACTAACAAATTTCATAGTCACACATATGCAGGCTTAAAAATTTTCATTTTTACAAGAATTCTTATCTAATTTCTTATACCATTTGAACCAAAATTTTAATTTCTTATTCTCAAGTTTCATTTGTTGATCCATTTATTGACCCTTGATATGCATCATTATTGACTTGTTGTTCTTATTCAATTTCTTATATCAATTTGTTCATTCCTTCTTAACACATATGTGTCATTGCCTAATACTTTTTAGACTTTTTTTTGTAACTATTTGAATATCATACATGTATCTAATTATTTATTTTCATATTTTATAGTTAGTCTACAATTAATCTCATACTTTTTCTCATGTTTCGATTTTCAATTCATTACTTCATTTCCTTACTCATTATACAGCTTAGGTCTTATTATTATATTTTACTGTTATCCTTGTCGTATAGCATTTTTTATTAAATAAGCATTTTGTTTTAAAGCATCTTTCACAATCAAACTACTTTTTATCAATCCCATTCAATTTATAACGATCATTATCGTTTATTTCAACTTATTCATAAATATTTTGATTTTAACCCTCTGTTTTTATTTTACTCACATTTGTCAATGTCTACATGTTATCTCAATGATTAATCACCTAGTTCAATACCTTGTATTTACCCGTTTGCTACAATTTTCAATCAGATTTTAATTTATATTTTAATAATCACTTTCATCTCTATTTCTCAAACCTATTCTTTTGTCACTACTTTACAATTAGGCCATTGATTTAGTTTTTAATCTACCATTTATTTCTTATTTATTACTTTACTTTTAAATTATCATTTCCCTTTCCTTAAATCATTAGTTAGTCTTTAATGTACATATGCAATGGACCTGTAACATTTTATTTTCATGTTAAGTCTTTATGGCTCATTCTTAATTTGTGTTTTTTCTTTTTGTTTTTATCCTTGAATTTATTTTTATTTCCTGGTCCTATTGAATTAAATTTACACATTTATTTCCTTATATTATTAATCCTAGTTTATGCGCTCTTAATTCCTTATGAAATTACGATAAAATGCATATTTTCATTTGCTTCATTAGTCTTCTTTTTAATTAGTCTAATTTGATCACATGAACTTTTACAATATATTATATTATTATTGTTCTTTTCATTTCTAATTACAATTTAATCTTTCTATTATTCTTTATTCGAATCCAAGTTACTCACATCCCTTTACTTATAATTTTAGTTATCTTTCACCATCAATTACATAATTACTCATTTTTGTATCATTTATTTCATCACCATCAATTACATAATTACTCATTTTTGTATCATTTATTTCATCTTCTCTCCCTAATTTACATTTTTATCCTCCTAATATCATCACATAATGGCAATTTACTATTTGGTCCTTATGACCCATTTCTTTATCTATTATCCGCTTTATTAAATTCAAATTTATATTCTTAATTTTCTAATTACTCTTTGATCCCTTGCATTATTACTTTTTTATCCTTTGCCTACTTATTTTCAAACTTTGGGCGATAGTTATACTTTAGTCCCTAAATTTTCATTTTATCACATAATTCATTAATTAAAATGCTAATTTATCTTAATTACCATTTATATATCTTTTATTTCATTTTTACTGCTTAATTTACATTTTAGTATTCAAAATTTATTTATGTAATGGTAAATTACCGTTTAGTCCATGTTGATTTTATTTTCTTATATTTTCACCTTTTTACCATTTTACCTATCTTAATTATATTTTTATCATTAATTTGCACTTATGCCCCTACTTTCCTATTTAATTACATTATAATCATTGTCTATCACTTAATTTATTTTTTATTTTTTAATTATTTAATTTACCATAGCTCTTTAATTTTATTCTAATCTAATTATACTTTATAAATTTAATCTTAATTAAGCATACTGATTATATTAATTCAAATCTCAATATCAATATAATTCTCTCCCTTATTTAACTAAATAAAACTTTATCTTTCATAATTTCGTAATTACTCTTAAACATTTTTAATTTTACTATTTTTTTCTTTATTTACTTACTTTATATACAAAATTTTTTATTGAATACAAATTTTACTATTAACATCAATTTAGAGTAAAACTGCACTTTTACCCTTTAATGTTCCCATCATTTATCAAAAATTATATTTAAACATCCATCTTTTGTCAAAATCTCATTTAGATCTTTAACTTTTATTAAAATAACATTTAAATCTTATATTTCCTAAATATGACATATAGGTCCCATATTTCACTAAATTGATATCTAAGTCCCTTCTCTAACTAAATTGACATGTATGTCCTCTTTTTTCCATAATTACTATTTTACCCTTAATTTCCCCTTTATAAATATTTTTCACCATACTTTTTATATTTTTAAACTACAAATTACATTTTCTTTTGTTTTAATCCTTAAATTCAATTCTTTTGCCAAAATTACAGGTTTGATCCTATTTTTTCAATTTTTTACTAAATTACGATTTTGCCCTTCATTTACCAAATTCGTTCAAAATTCCATTTTTACCATTCTTGACTACAATTTCATCATTTTTTTTATAATTTTATCTTTATTTACCCTTTTTGCCATATTTCTCTCATTTTAATCCTTAATGCTCATCTTTATTAATTATTTATTTTTTCTCCTTTTTTATAATATTATTGCTTATATTTTAATTTTGACTCTAGTAGTTTTTATAGTAACAAAAACTCTCGAGTTAGAAACGTGAGACATATATCCAATTCAAGTTGAGGTGGCCACATAGAGGATGCCCCAACCACATCATACTATTTTTCTTTTATCTCTTTTCTCAATCTGTCCTTTTTGCTTATAATCATGATGTGCAACCGCCTTTGGTCCACTATTACTAGTCGTCATGACTTGCATACCGCGGTGAATACCCTTATGGCTAGCCATATGTATTATATACCTCTAGCTTCACTATTAAATACTATAGGCAAAACTATTCTCATCACATACACATAAAATATGCAATATATTCATAATTTTTTTCACATTTCCACATTATGTGACAATCACATCTTCTACGATGTGCATCGTTATCTCTTATTCATAATGTAACTTCATTTCCATGCTTTAAATCATTATAATCTTATCAAATTAATCAAGCATACCAAAGTGCATTTATATAATGCTATCAAGATTTAATTTTCACGTATCTTACATTGTTTTTTTTATTTTTATCATTCATTCCTTTATAATTCCATAATTCTCTATTCGGCTATCACTAGGTTAAATACATTTAAATTTGTTTAATTCATCAAATACACTTCTACCATATTTTTCATACATATTAAACATAATTCTAACCACAAATCAATTTAATTCTCTATCTAACTTTGATTTCATTTTCTTATATAATAGGTTCCACAATTAATGTATCCTTTCTAACCATAATTTTATACTTTTAACATCATATATCTCATTATTTATCACTCAATTACATTAATCTACCATTACTTTAAATTAAAACTAACATTACTTTATTTAACATTAAGGGACATAATGGGTTCCTAAACTATTTTCATATTTTTAATCATTCTTTTATACAATTTATCATACCAATCCTATTATTTATCATTTAATTTCACTAATCCACCTTTAATTTAAATTTAAACATCATTTACATCAAAAGTCCCAAACACACATAAATTAGGGTTACATGAAATTAGTTAGTTTAGGTATCCACTTACCTATTTTCCACGTTTTCCCATGATTTCTCTTCCTTTTCCATCTTTTCCTCCCTTTTTCCTTTGATTCCACTTGATTTCTCTTGAATTCCCACTTTGGCCAAATCCTTTAACGTATCTTTTCCTCAAATTTTTAGATTTTTACTCCAAACTTCTATTCACAATTTCATCCACATTTTCACTCTAAATCTGAATTTTTCTTGATTTTGGGGCTGATAAGATATGATAGGAATGGTTCCAATTGATAGAGAATGAAAAATTATGGAGAAAGAGCTAAATCAAGTGAAAATGGTGGAATTTCACTAAGTTTTGAGTTATATTTTTGGAGAAGAGGGAGAGCTGCTTTCTAGTTTGATTTTTGTCTAGAATTTTCTGGGTCTTGGATGAATATTCTACCCAAAAATCAGTGAGTTAAAGGATGGACAAATCAAATCACTTTATGTGGACATAATTATACCACTCGTCAATTTCTCATTGGCTCATCCATCCTTATTTTATTTTTTTCATAAAACTTATTTCAAAAATTCATAAATATTATAATTAAGATGTGTTTAAAATTTCATATCAATCGAAGTTCATTTCGATAAGTTTCAGGGCACCGTAACATTTTTGATTGGTTTAAAAACTCTATTTTTCACCTTTTTTCAGATTTCAATATTCCCCTCATCATAATTTTCTAAAAAATTTTCTTGCATATAAAAACATATGTAGGAAGGTGTGTTTAAAATTTTAAGTTATTCTGATATCATTTCAATATACTTTCAACTTCAAAAATAAAATGAGCCAGTCAGAAATTCAAAAATTCAAAATTGTCAAAAAATTTATTTTTCACTTTCAAATATTAAATTAGGATCATTTTTAGTAGATTTGGAAAAACAGAATCAATTTTTTTAGTCAATCCTTTTCGATCTAGATAAATTTTTCGTTGTCCAGTTTGAGGGTCTATTGAACCTCAATTTTTCCTCAAATTATACCACCGAACTCCATTTTATACACATTTTCTCATCCAGTGGTTAATTTCTAGCTTTCCATGAGGTCATCCATCCCAAAATTTTTATGAGCTGCGGACGTTTAACACTTAGGAATTTATGAACTTTACTATAATATACCAATATAATTACCCCAAATATCATTCCAATGTTACTTTTCACTGCCAAAAAGATACTATTCATGCCAGATAAAATTTTAAGGTATCACATATTCTTTTTTGGGAAAATATAAAAGGTCGTAAAAAATTATTTTTACATGTTAAATGATAAATTTCACTTAAAATCATTTTTACATGTTAAATGATAAATTTCACTTAAAATCATTTTTACTAACTAATTGATATTTTTTGCTTCAATCAAAATGGACCAATGTCCAAATTTTACTCCAAAAATTACATCGTAAAAAGAGTCCTATTTTTAAAAAAATTGGGATCACTCATCCCACGCTTTCTAAAAATTGATAAGGACTCTTCATTCATATTTGTAAAATATGCATGGAGTTCCCAATGTAAATGAATGTCTCGATTTATGTATGATAATTTTCATTTCTTGTTAGACGATTTGCGTATGTAATAAATTTAAGTAGTTTATTTTATTTATTGCTTTTATTTTCCGCTTTCCTACGTGAATGATGTGTTTATTTATTTTTATTCAATGCATCGTGTGATAAAATAGATGGTGAACTAATAATAAAAACTCATTTATAAATAACACATAATGGTGGTGGACTAATAATAAAAACTCATTTATAAATAACATATAATGTGATATAAGTAAGAGTAATGTCTTGAACACCATCTCTATTTGGGCATTAAATGTTAGAATTTTCTTTTCCAACGTTCTGCGGGTGACGACTATTCTCTTTTCCAACGTTCTGCGGGTGACGACTTTATGTTACCTACTTGTAACACACTCATATCGTTGTATAGAATACACGATTATCGATTGTCAAAACCTAATGATGGATACAAATTTTATACATGAATCAGTACAATTTTTTTTTATACAATACTTGCAAACATACTTATAACGTAATTACCAAATACACAACTGTGTCTCAATAGTTTACAAGCATACATCATATACCATAGTCCTATAACTACACAATTACTATATCTTTCATACCTACATATACATGCCAAATCTAACTCTCTTCTTGATCTTGATCTTGATCCTGCTCTGGACTATGCTTGCGATATTAGTCACTACAATCTCATCATCTTTATAACCTGAGCGTAGTCAACAAACTACGCGCTGAGCATCGAAACGCTCAGTGGTGGATACATATCCCAAACTTTTCATAATAAATCATATTCACATATACATACACACCTGCATGCAATTACTCATACATACATTCATTCCCAAATGCATACATACTCACATACATACATTTACATACATATATATACATGTATACATACATTCATTTACATATGCATACATATTTACATACATACATCTATACATATACATATACATCCCATAAATACCCATACATATACATACATTACATCACATGCATACATACACATACATATACATATACATATACATACATTACATATACATACACACATCACATGCATACATATACATATACATATACATACATTGCATACATATACATACATTACATCACATATACACATACACATATACATACATCGCATGCATACATATATATATACATACATACATACATCACATGCATACATACATATATACATACATTACATATATATATACGTATATTTACATACATATGTATATATGGTCACATACATACATTCACATATACATGTATACATATACATATACATATATACATATACATACATATACTTGCATACATACATCCATACACATGCATACATACATTACACATTTACATATCATACATGAATACCTGTTTACATTTACATACATGCATACATAATTACATTTACATACATGTATCTCTTTATTTCTTTGAATTACCCCTAGTAATAGTCAGATAGAAATTTCAGACTGGATACACGAGACAGAGACTCTAAAGTCCTATATGTGAGGTGACCTCGAAGGATCACAAACATGAACATGAACATGGTACTTGTAACTTGTGAACATATAACATGGGGTAGACCATCAATAGCCTACCGAACTGAGTCGCCATGATCTGGACCGCGATATAAGTGTCCCTATGGTTTACTACCAGACTACTAAGGTCAATATTTCACATTATATACGTGCATAATTAGTTCATCATAGTCATACGTATCACTTGCTTGTACATTTATACATAATACACACATTATTTTTACAAGCCATACATACATTTGTACACGTATACCATACATGCATATTTATATATAAATACTCAATTACATAAAACATACTGAATAGTTTATTTAACAGACACTATTATTAATTTATGATTTAATATCCTTATTGCTAATTTAATTATTAAGCTTATTTATTCTTAACAAATATTTTCATTATGTGTATTGTTAACTATGTTACATACCTTCAATTATCATCATTGTGTATAATTTACATAATAATCCTTAAAATAGTTAAATTATCATTTAATCCTTCAAATTTTCATCAAATTATGATTTTGCCCTTTGCTTTTAATTTATTTACTAAAAAGCCATACTTATTTAATTATTACCATTAATTCAATATTTATCCCTAAAATTACCATTTGGTCTATAAACTTGCTAAATTACCGTTTGATCTTTTAAATTTCAATAATTTATAAAAATACCCTTTAATTCATTTTATTTACAAAATTGCCATCAATTATACATTTTACATTACTAAGTCCATATCCCTTGGTAAAATTTCAATTTGGTCCCTAACCTTAATTTCATGCATAAATTCTTATTTCATTATTCTTTTTTTTATTTAACCTTTATTTTACTTAAATTGTTTTTCCTAAATATTTGGCAATATTACAACTTTACCCCTAAATTTTTAATTTCTTTCATTTAAGTCATTTTTTCACTCCACTATTTCATTTTCCATTCTTTCTATTTTCTTTTTAATTTCAATTAATTAATTGACTAACATTATGTTTATTTATGAAATACGTTTAATTTATTTCATTAAAATTCAATATTTCTACTAAAACATAATGTAAAATTTAACTTAAAAATACTTTATTAAATTCCAATAATTCCAATTAAATTCATCTACTATCAAAATTACACCTATATTCAATTTATAACATTTTTCTCATAATTTTATCAAAAAAAACTCACTCACCCACAAATCTCATTCGACCAACATGATTTTTTGCATTTCAATTTAATTTTTTTCCATCTAAACCCATTCCATTCATCAATTTAAGCTTCCAATTTCACATATATAATATTATTTCCTATTTATCACACATAATCACATAAAATACATATATAAATAATCAAATTCTCATACAAAACTTATTAAAATTGAGGGATAGTGTATCCACTAATCTTGAATTAATCTCCTCCACACTACAATCTTTCCCTCCTTTGCCTTAATCTATAGAATTATTTTTTTTCTCCAAAGAAATCCTTAAGTGGCCGAAAATTCAAAGATAAAAATCTATTAATTATTTGCTTTCTTTGTTCAATCTAACTACAAAATCTTATCCTACAACCTTAAATCTACCTATACAAATCCTTAAATCAAATTAAAATTATCAATTTCACATACCTTAATTTTTGTGACATAATTATCTCTTCTTAATTTCTACCACTTCTAACCCTTCAATTGAGGAGTGGAGACCTCCATGAATTAGTAGAAGGGCTAGAATTTACTTGAAAAGGTTTGATTTGGTGGGAATGAGAGAGAAAATTGAAGAACTTCCATGGAAATGGAAGAAAAGCATTCGGCCAAGGAGAAAGGGAAGGAAAGTTCGTGAATACTAGTGAGATCTCTAGAAATTAATAGATTTTTGGGGTATTTAAAGGAGTTGATTGGGCTGGATGTGATCCAATCAAGATGGTTGAGTCTAGTTCAAGTTCAATAAGCTTCTACGAATTATTTCTCTCACTTTCAAAACTAAAATTCACTTAAAATCAATTCCATAATTATTAAAATATAAAATTTCGCTTCCATAATTTTTTTTTGGCTCAATTAGAGTTTATTTTCAATCCAATTCACTATTTTCAGCATTATCGAAAAATTATTTTTTTCTATCAAATGATTCTATACCTCATGTAGAATCCAACTAAAAATTTATATAAATTTTGAATATCATTCACTATTTTTAAAGTCTAGATCAAATTACGATCAATCGGTTACTATTAAAATTAAAATCATTATTTTTCTCTTACTTTTTTAGTTCAAACCTTCTTAAAAATACTTCTTTAACCCTCAAAATATATTTATTAAACTCCACGAATATTTTTGAGTCATTCGGAAACTATTTTCCGATCTGATTCATTTTTATTAGTCTGATACTCCAATTTTCAAAGTAATCGTAAAATTAATTTTTCATTATCATATGATTCTACATCTTATTTAATGTAGATTTGAAAAATATGATAATTTTTAGAGGTCATTTGCTATTTTTAAAGTTTCAGTCAGACTTCTAACTAGTTCGAGTACTGTTTAAAATGAAACTGTAAAATTTTCTTATTTTCGACTTTTGAGGATCTATTTGACCTTTTTTTTCGCTCAAATTTCAACCATAGGCTCTTGCTAATATGCTCTTTCTAATTATCAAATAAAATATTTTTTAACTTCGAAAAGTACTATTCACCTCGATATCACTATTAATCATTGAAAACTACTATTTTCGACTAATCCAGTATTTGATCCATTATAATTCTCCCCTACTAATAAAAATTTTATCATCAAAATTTCCTTTCATGTCACAACCATAGTGACATCTTCCAAATTGAAAAATCTTCTGATGGAGAAAATTGGTTTAGATAACTCATCTCATTATATTTAAAAATTTGTCACATCCTTCAATCCTTACCATCCAGTAACTCAATTATTCTTTTTATTTTTCTTACATTTACAATCACTTCCGGTATCAAAACCTAGTCATAGCATATATATGTACCACATCGTCATTTATTGTATCACATCGTCCTTTATTAATAATGATATATAATCACGTCAAATGTGTGTAAAGTACGCATTATCAACAAACAAAAATGATGTTTATTTTATTAATAATATACAACTATAAGTATTATATTGATAAACTTGTAAGTTTAGAGGGTGTCATGATAAAAATGTGCAAGTTTAAGTGGTAAATTATATATTAAGCCAATTTTTTATTGAATAGTTGAGATCACAACAAATTGAAATTAGATAATGCATAACTAAAAACACAAAAAAATGTATTAATGTACTAAATTAAAATCCATGGATAATGTTATATTGATTCCAGTTATTTCGGACCTCTTCACTTGTAAAAAAATAGAAAATATAGATTATATTTATTTTAGCCAATTTTCTAAAATAGAGAATAAAAAATAAATGTTACAATTTTTTTTTAAAAATAAAAAAAGATTGGAGAGCTAATAAAAAATATTTTCTAAATTTTTTAAATCATCTTAATACATACATACATACATAGATATACATATACAAACATACATATACAAACACACATATATACGTATACACATACATATACATACACGCATATATATATATATATATATATACACACACACACACACACACACACATGCGCCCGTGTACACACATATGCATACATATACAAACACATACATACATACACATGTATGCATATACACATATATATGCTTATGCACACACACACGTGTGTGTGTATATATATATATATATATATATATATATATATATATATATATATATATATATATATATATATATGAAATACTCTAAATTTTTATTTATTAATAAATAAATGAGTTTTTTTAAAAATTTTCCAGTGAAAATAAATATTTTAATTTTTTTAAAAAATAAAATACACTGATTTCAATTCCGAGCCCTTTAAAAATAGAGCGAAACCGCATGCCATCCAGACCCGACCAAAATGAGACTACACTCTTAAAAATTTAGCCCCAACCTGAACCGAAATGGAAGGAAAAAAAGTAGCACATAGGGCCATCGAATTCTTACGCGGGCACAAAAGGAAGTCGCGCTTGGCAAGTCTCGCCCAAACCAATCTCTAGCGTTTTGATCTCCTCTCTTCCTCTCTAATATCATAGCTGTATGTTTATCTTTGTATTAATTATATGCTAACATAATGATTTTTAATGTGAAATAATTTAATTCCATTTTCTTCCCCGTAGCGTATCTCGATTTGTTGTTTTTTCTTCTAAATTTATGAGTAGAAGAGGGCTAGATTTGATTTTCTTGCTGTTTTAGGGCTTGAAGAAGTGAGATGTCGAGATTTCATGTAGGGGGTAAAGTGGTGGAGAGAGTAGATTTGTTGAGGAAGAAACATTGGGCATGGCGTTTCGATGTATGGCCTTTTGCTATTCTCTACCTTGTGTGGCTTACTACTATTGTCCCAAGCATCGATTTTGCCGATGCTTCCATTGTTCTTGGTGGACTTGTAGCTCTTCACATTCTCGTCTGGCTTTTCACAGCTTGGTCTGTTGATTTCAAATGCATCGTTCAGTATAGCAAGGTATATGGCTGTTCTATTCTGTTGTGTGTGTTTGATCACTCTGCTTAATGACTGCTTGGTACTGTATTTTTGTGGCTTTTTCTGTTTGCAGGTTAGTGATATACGCCTTGCGGATGCAAGTAAAATAACTCCAGCGAAATTTTCTGGTTCCAAAGAAGTTGTCCCATTGCATATTCGTGAACAGGTCAGCCTAGCATTCAGTTTTAATTTCCGAGTCAGGTTTTACTTTACATGGATTCATAGAAGTGAGATTGGATGCATTATTTGATAGTGTAATTCAATTGGATATACTTCCAATCTGAATTCTTCTTTCCTTCTGCGCATATGAAATTCGTACAATGGTAAAAAATACAAATCTTAAATCTCTGCGTGACAGGTTGATACTTTGTTTATTTTCATGCACATGACAACTGACTGTATGTTTCTAGAATCTTCTGCATTAAATGTTAGTAACGAGGTAAAACACAATAAACTTGGATGTTATGAGTAGTTGATGACTGAATTTAGTGGCTTGGATTAGTCTCCATTAAATTAATTTGTTGATTGTATACGTAAACTTTTCATGGTTGCTCTTTTACGAATTACTTTATTAAAACAAAGGTTAATGGGTAAAAGCAAGAGATTATTTATTTGTTTCACCCTTGGTCACTAGAGGGCAGTATTAGATATTTACCTTTTAGCTAAAAAAAGCTAGTCAAAGGTTGGGATAAAGTTGCATTGAATGTATTGATACTTGTTTCTGAGTGGAATAATTATGCCTTCTTTGAACTATGTCTCACTTTACACAAGTGTGACCATGCTTCATGCCTTGGTCTTGGCACCAGTGAGGACCTTTTCCTTTTTGGCACAATCCTCCATTTTATGTTCTCTGTCTTTGTTGCATTGATGTATAATTGGGCTTAAGTTATGGAGAGCCATCTTAGTTGATCTTCATTGCACTTATATGCAGTCTTTGTCAAATGCAATTTTGTAGACTTTAGAGTTTATTTCCGTATTGTGTCCTTGAAAATATGGCTTTTCTTATTGCTATTTTTATTTGTTAATATTCTTACTATAATTATTTGGGTGATATTTTGAACATATATCCCCCTTTTTATATGATAAATTCAATATGTCATGAATGAAAAAATTGGGTTATGTCGACCTCTTACTTTTGGCTTCATACAAAATGTGGTTCATTTTTTGTGATATTTTTCTTCACTTCAACAGCCTGGAGGTTCTTCATCCTTAGGCAATGCGGCAGAGATATACTTTGATTTCAGAAAGCAGCACTTCATCTATTCAAAGGAGAAAGGGACATTTTGCAAGCTACCTTACCCTACTAAGGAAACATTTGGCTATTATCTCAAGTGTTCCGGCCATGGCACTGAGGCTAAAGTAGTGGCTGCTACCGAAAAATGGGGACGGAATGTGTAAGTGGTTTTCAAAAGATTTGTATTCATTCATATGTATGCATAATGTCTATGTCTTTGATTTTGTCTTTTCTTATCGTTACATTGAGATTAAAAAATCGCCAAATCTTATTGCATGTAAACTTTTCTTATGTGTTAACTCTCTCTGTGGCATTCTTTTGTTATCTTTGTTAATTTCTAGTTTTCTTTTGCATAATTGGTGCATGCCACTTCCTAGTTTCAAGGTATTAATTTAGCATCATTTTGTTGGGCGTTTTATTGATGAATGCCTAATTTTAATGCTTACTAGAGCTTGGGCTTCATCGAAACTGCTATGTTATTTTTGATAAGAAAATATTCATACTCCTTAATGTCCATGTATTATGCTAAGGGTCCACAATATAAAGTTAATGATTTTGGAGTTTCATTGGGAACATTAAATCTTACAAAACAGCTACTATTATTTTGTTCTCCTGGGAAAATTGAGGCTACTTTATTCATTGTTGCTGTCAGTGTCAGTTGTTTCTTGTTTTCCCGAAAACTTGGAATTTGTTAATTAGAAGATAACAGCTTCTATTGATGTCATCTTCATGTCTTAAGAATAAAGCAGTTAATCCATGTTAGTTCAACATGATTAATATTATCCATGGTTAATAAAATACAGAATTTATAATAACATAGTAAGCAGTGGATATGGCATCCATATCATTAATAATTGGGTATAAGATTGTGTTAGTATTATTTCCTAATAATAGAGTTCTGAGGGAAAATTGAGGGAGAGATTGATTAGAAATGCAGGGGATAGTTATAGGAGAAAGAAGACAAAATATAAGATTGAGAGAAAATTAGGAGCAAGAAGGATAAAACATGTATTGATAATCATAGTGGTCCCAAAGTTGGAATGGTTACATACATAAAAGATAAAGACTATCTGAGCTGTACAACATGCCAAAGGAGCTTGTGCACTGCCACCAGAATATTCTCTGCCAGCTATATAAAGCTGCTAATCACTAACTTGTCCTTTGTGCTATAACAACTATTTGTTTCTCTGCTTTTCTACTTTCCCCTCTGATAGGTAATAGATTGTTTTGTTTCTACTGTTTCAGTGATGTCAGTGGTTATAATTAAATTGATGCTTTCCTGCCCCCTTTTCTTATTCACGGTTTGTCATATGTATGAACTAATGGTCCACATCTTCAATGAATTTTAAGCTGATATTTGAAATTTAAGAATCAAACCAAATTTTATTCTGGGGATCTGTGTTACAGAATATTGTAGATTGTGTATGAGCTGTAGGTTGACATTCCTTGTATATTCAGGCATAATTATGGGTAGCTAGTTAGTAGGCCATAGTTTCCTTAGCCTCTCCTTTACTTGTATAAAATCCCCTTTATTCCTGTGAACATAATGAGAAGAAATATTCTCTCCGTTGAGTGTTTCTGTTGCACTCTGCATTATAAATATATTCATATTAATTCATGTCAATTTAATTTTTCCTAACCCTTGATTTATTGTTCTCCTGGTGATGCAGATTTGAATATCCGCAACCTACGTTCCAGAAATTAATGAAAGAGCACTGCATGGAACCTTTTTTTGTTTTTCAGGTTTTATCTTTGATTGCTCTACACACCCATGAATGCATGCACTAACTCATATGCAGTTCAAAACTTTTATAATAAGCAGTTCTGCAATTGCTCAAGTTTTCTCCCTCTACAATTTATTTGGTTGTGACTAATTTTTTCCTCATGCATTTGTGTCTAGGTCTTTTGTGTTGGGCTTTGGTGCTTGGATGAATATTGGTATTACAGTTTGTTCACTCTCTTCATGCTGTTTATGTTCGAGTCAACGATGGCGAAAAGTAGGTTGAAGACATTAAGCGAGCTAAGGCATGTCAGAGTAGATAGCCAGACCCTAACTGTCCATCGCTGTGGGAAGTATGTTTCTCCAATGTCATCTCTGTAGCTTTTATAATTCCTTGTAGACCTGTAGAATAATTCAGTGTATTACAATTTCAGGTGGGTTAAACTTTCTGGGACAGATCTTTTGCCTGGTGATGTTGTTTCCATTGGGCGTTCCTCTGGTCAGAATGGAGAAGATAAGTCAGTGCCAGCCGATATGCTATTATTAGCTGGAAGTGCAATTGTAAATGAAGCTATTCTCACTGGCGAGTCTACCCCGCAATGGAAGGTTGTCCCTGCCGCTATTCTCTGTTTTATGTTGTTTGTAGAAAGCTTCTTGAAGGCATAGCTGTATGGCATTTGGAATTGACACGTGGCTCAAGAGAGCCTTTTAGTTCTATGAATAAATTCCTGGTTGCTAAACTCGAATATGGGCCTTAACATGAGTGCGAGCTACTTATTTTTCTAGGATAATAATTAATATAAAAGCATAAACTTTTCAATTTATGATTATGGATGGTCATCCACATGATATTTTGATGTCAGATCGAACTTAGATCTTTTATTGTTAGAATGGTTTTAACTAAAAATGATTTTACATGTCTTTCTTGTTCCAAGCTTATAAGTTTATGTTGGTTCTATTTTTGGTTGATGTTTGATTGTCTTCTTTTTCTTTCTTTCCTTTTTATTCCTTTTTTTTTTTTTTGGTGAGGAATAGTGCAGTTGAGTTTTCTTCTTTAATATGGAAGTAGATTTTATTGGGAAGGAAAATGGAGTACTATGTCACAATAAGTTCTTATGTGTAATTATTTTTTCAGATTTCTATTGTGGGTAGGGGCATTGAGGAGAAGTTATCAGCTAAGCGAGATAAAAGCCATGTTTTGTTCGGTGGGACTAAAATATTGCAACATACACCAGATAAGGTTGTTTGTTCAATTAGTGCCGGTTAAGATTTTCTTGCCTTTCTTTTTCAGTTGTTATTATGTTGTTCTAATTGATGCTTTCTATTTTCTTTCTCTATTTAGACCTTTCCTCTGAGAACACCTGATGGTGGCTGTCTGGCTGTTGTTCTACGGACTGGATTTGAGACAAGCCAGGGGAAACTGATGAGGACAATTCTATTTTCCACTGAGCGAGTAAGCCATACCTCATAGTGTAGGGATTAATCAAACCTTGCTGATACTCCAGTTTGTTTCTCAAACAATCTTTTTCAATTGTTCCTGTTGAAGGTTACCGCCAACAGCTGGGAAAGTGGGCTATTTATTCTATTTTTAGTTGTATTTGCAGTCATTGCTGCTGGTTATGTACTTAAAAAGGTAAATTAATGTTATTAATGAAATCATTATCAAAATCATACGTGATTTGCTTCTATTAACAATTCTATCTTTGATGTAGGGACTAGAGGATCCCACAAGGAGCAAATACAAACTTTTCCTAAGTTGTTCACTAATTATAACTTCTGTGATTCCACCTGAGCTGCCCATGGAGCTATCAATAGCAGTTAACACGTCTCTCATTGCATTGGCCCGACGTGGAATATTTTGTACGGAACCTTTTCGCATTCCATTTGCTGGGAAAGTAAGTTGGCTTACCAAGGAGTCTGTTGGTGTATGGAATGAAACATATTTTCTTTGAATCATCCAATGGGTGGTTTTACTTTTCTGAAATAATGTGGTGACTTAACTAGCTTTTATTTCTTTTGTTTGGATTGCATTTTCTTATGCTTTTGAAAATATCATACTTGTGCTAGCATCTCACAATCAATATTATCTTCTTTTTCTCCTCAGGTTGACATATGTTGTTTTGATAAAACTGGGACACTGACATCTGATGATATGGTATGCCCATGAGATAACATTATCTGTGGTCATACTTGCTTGATATATATTTCAATCGAATGATTGTTCCCTTTTGCTTCTTTTCAGGAGTTCCATGGAGTTGCTGGGTTGGCTGTTGAAATGGATTTGGAATCTGACATGACCAAAGTGCCTGTCCGGACTGTAGAAATTTTGGCTTCTTGTCATGCATTGGTGTTTGTGGACAACAAACTGGTGTGTCAATTTAATTTAATTTTATCTGATATATACTGTTTATGAGGTTCATTTTTATTTAGATTATGGGCTATTTTATAGCCACCCAATCTTTAAACTACCCTTTAGATATAATATACTTATACAGATGCACATACATGAAATTATAGCAGTCAAGTATGAATGAGTTAATTCTCAATGCGGTTGGCAAAGCTTGATCCTTCAGGCTTGTGCCATGTCTCCAAGGTTGTGTCCTAGGTGTTTGATGGATATATTCAAATGGGGAGCCTAGTACACTAATTCCTAAAACTTTAGCTCGGAGGGAGTGTCATATCTATGCATCCATTCATCTGCATTGGGAGGAGACTTTGGTTTGAACCTATTCCTACTAGTTATAGTGGTTAACTTTGTTGATGTGTCAAGGTTGTTCCTCAATACTGAGCTACTTGCAATTTTTTTACTCTATTTCGCTTTGACTTGTGACAATAGATACTCTTACAGATTAATATTTATATCTGTACTATGATGTATAAAAATATAATGAGGTAAAGCCCATGTGATCATGTTAACTTTTTGTTTATCTTGGTCTTTGGGGAGGTCCAGCAAGCTTTCTGGAGAGGGATTGTTACTAATCTCTCTCCCCATTCCAACTTATGTATTAAACTACTGAAGAGTGAGGGCTTTGTTCCTTGCCTCCACATGTATATAGGAGATCTTGCATGGAGCGGGTACACCTGTGGATCATTGACTCATCAATTTTAAAATGCCTTGTAGGCTGTATTAATGAAAAAGTTTTTAAAATGCCTTGTAGGCTGTATTAATGAAAAATTTTTAAATTTTAAAAATCAGTTAATTGATACTATGTGGTAAAAATTAGTTATATTTGAAAAGTCATGCTTGGCATTGTTCATGAAGATTTTGTGGAACAGAAGATTTCCTATTATCTCAATTACACACAAAAATAATGATACAAGGGTATATTTATATGTATACTAGTAGTATAAATGAAAAATACTATTTTATCCTTTATTACAAGCTATCTAACAAAATAGATTAACCAACACTTTCCCTCAAGTTGGTGCAAAAATATTATATATGCCCAACTTGCAAATTATGGCATGGAAAGCTCGACTATTGAGTCATTTTGTAAAAACATCAGCTGTCTGTCCGTCTTTACATGAAATAGGCTAAAAACACCATCATATAATTTTTCTTTGATGAAGTATCGATCAATTTCGATATATTTCGTCCTGTAATGTTGAATTGAATTATGAACACTACTGATTGCAGCTTTGTTGTCACAATACAAAAATAATATGTCTTTTTCAGCTAAATTCAACTATACTAATAATTTCTGCAATCATAACAACTTACAAACACCTTGAGGCATAGCTCTATATTCTGCATCTGTACTAGATCTTGCGATTACACTCTGTTTCTTGCTTCTCTAACTGACTAAGTTACTTCCACAAATCTACAATAATCAGAGGTGGATCTTTTGTCATCTAAAGATCCAGCCCAATCTGCATCTGGTGAAGGCTTCAATTCGTAGATGACCATTTTTTGAAAAAAGATCTCTTCTTGAAGCTGATTTTAAATATCGCAAAATGCGAAAAACAGCCTGCTGATGAGATTTTCTAGGATCATGCATAAACTGATTCACCAAGCTAACTGCATGGGCAATGTCTGGTCTGGTGTGAGATAAATAAGTCCACCAACCAATTTTTGATATCTGCCCTTATCAACTGATTCTTCAGTTTCTGTTTGTAATTTATGGTTACTTTCGATGGGTGTATTTGCTGTTTTGCGTCCCAACATACCAGTTTCATCCAAAAAAACTAGAATGTATTTTCTCTGAGAAATAAAGATCCATTTGGTTGATATGACAATTTCAATTCCCAAAAAATATTGTAGCTTTCCAAGATCCTTGATCTCAAACTTTTGAGTTAAGAGGTTTTTCAGCCGAACCATTTATTCTTTATCATCTCTTATCATCACTATGTTATCAACATAAACAATGAGAAGATTGATCTTACCTTTAGAGTGTCTCATAAAAAGGGTATGATCATTACTTTGTTGATAACCAAAAGATATCATGGCTCTACTGAATCTGTCAAACCAAGTTCTCAGAAATTATTTCAACCCTTGAGTTCTTTCATCATCAAAATCAGGGGAAATCTCCATATAAATCTCTTCTTCTAGGTCTCCATGGAGAAATGCATTCTTCACATCAAATTGCTACAAATCCCAATCCAAGTTAGCTGCACAGGATAGCAAGATTCTAATTGTATTCATTTTAGCTATAGGTGAAAATGTCTTATAATTGTCAACTCCATAAGTCTAAGTGAATCTTTTTGCCACTAATCTAGCTTTGAATCTTTCAATTGAATCATCGGTTTTGTGTTTTATTGTAAACACCCACTTACAACTGACTTTTTGTCTGGAGAGACAACTAGTTCCCAGGTTTCATTTTTAGAGAGAGCTTTCATTTCTTCAACCATAGCTTCTCTTCACTTTGGATTCTTGATAGTTTCTCTTGAATCCTGTGGAATAAATATAGAGGAAAGAGACAAGACAAATGCTATATAGAAGGGAGACAGAGAATCATAAGAGACAAAGTTAGAGATGGAATATTTTGTACACGACTTGATTCCTTTTCTTTGAGCAATGGGCAAATTTAAATCAGCATAAAAAAATAACTCACCCGAGAATTCTGGCAGTGTAGAATGCATGATGGTTTTTTCAGACCTATTTTTCCTTGAGTATCTCAACAAGTCAGGTCTATCTGAGGAATAAAGATTATTTTGGTTGATCTGGCAACTTCAATTCCCAAAAAATATAGTAGCTTCCTAAGATCCTTGATCTCAAACTCTTGAGTTAAGAGCTTTTTCAGCCGAACCATTTATTCTTTATCATCCCCTATCATCACTACGTTATCAACATAAACAATGAGAAAAGTGATCTTACTCTTGGAGTGTCTCATAAAGAGGGTATGATCAACATTATTTTGTTGATAACCAAAAGATATCATGGCTTTACTGAATCTGTCAAACCAAACTCTCGGAAATTGTTTCAACCCATAGAAGGCATTCTTCAGTCTGCACACTTTCCCTTTGAATTCTTTCATCATCAAAACCAGGAGGAATTTCCATATAAACCTCTTCTACTAAGTCCCCATGAAGAAATGCATTCTTTACATCAAATTGCTGCAAATCCCAATCCAAGTTAGCTACACAGGATAGCAAGATTCCAATTATATTCATTTTAGCAACAGGTGAAAATATCTCCTGATAGTCAACTCCATAAGTCTGAGTGAATCTCTTTGCCACTAATCTATCTTTGAATCTTTCAATTGAACCATCGGTTTTGTGTTTTATTGTAAACAGCCACTTACAACCGACTTTTTGTTTGGAGAGGTAACTAGTTTCCAGGTTTCATTTTTAGAGAAAGTTTTCATATCTTCCACCATAGTTTCTCTTAACTTTGGATCATTGATTGCTTTTTTTCAATCCTGTGGAATAGAGAAAGAGGAAAGAGACAAGGTAAATGCTCTATAGGAGGGAGACAGAGAATCATATGAGACAAAGTTAGAGATAGAATATTTTGTACATGACCCCGACTCCTTTTCTTTGAACAATGGGCAAATTTAAATCAGCATCAAAAAATAACTCACCTGAGGATTCTGGCAGTGTAGAATGCATGATGGTTTTTTCAGACCTATTTTTCCTTGAGTATCTCAACAAGTCAGGTCTATTTAAATGACCAACAACATTCTCTCCCCCCCCCTCCCCCGCTAACATCAACATTATGCTCCCTTTGGATATCAAAAACATTATCCTCCTGAACAAAAATCTCTTAATTCTCGCCTTGGACAAGATCTTGAGGTAGCACGGGTACATTCATCACCACTTATTCATTACTTTTTTCCTGAAGAGGTGATTGTGTAATGCCGAAAGAAGGTTCAGATTCCCGAAAGGTAATATCCATACTCACATAGAATTTTCTATATGAAGGATGATAGCACTTATATCCCTTTTAAGTTGAAAAATATCCAATGAAAACACATTTTAGTGCTCTCGAATCTAATTTTCCAACATTCTTAGTATGGACAAAGCAAACACACAAAAAAATTTTTGGTGGAACTGTATAGCCAGTTTTTTTAGTTAAGACTTTTATAGGAGTCCTAAAGTTGAAAACTTTGAGAGGCATTCTATTAATAACATAGGCCGCCGCTAGTACATCCCCCCAATATGACTTAGGAATATGCATAGTAAATATAAGGGATCTAGCAACTTTTAATAAATGCTTATTTTTTCTTTTAATTACACTATTTTGAATATTAGTTTAAGGAAAACTAGTTTGGTGAATAATCCCATGAGACTCCAAATAAGTACCAAGCTTATTATCCATATATTCCGTCCCACTATCAAACAACAAAACTTTTATTTTAGCATCAAATTGGGTGTAAACAATTTTATAAAAAAATTGAAAATAGGAGAAAACATTATTCTGTCTTAATCAAATAAATCCAAGTCATTTTATTGCAACAATCAATGAAAGTAAAACCATCGATTTTCAGACAAAGAGGCAATTTGTTTAGATCCCCAAATATCAGAATGAACAATCATAAATGGCTCACTGGCTTTATTATCACTCAAAGGATTAGAGTTTTTAGTATGTTTAGCATACTCACAAGCATCACAAGATAAAAAATCAAATCGAGTTTTAACAAATAAATTAGGATATAGTTTTTCTAAGATAAAAAATGAAGGATGCCATAATCGTCTATGCCATTGAATTATCTCTTGGTTGACATCCCCCAAAAAGAGCCAAATCTCGACTTTCTTCCAACATATACAAGTCATCATGCTTTCTACCACTGCCAATCATCCTCTCTGTTTGAAGATCTTGAAAGATACAATAATCAGGAAAAAATTTAACCTTACAGTTAAGAGTTTTAGTGATATCACTGACAGATAAAAGATTGACAGAAAATTAAAAAATATGAAAAACAGAAGATAATTTAATATTAAGAGTACAAACAACAAAATCTATCTCAGAAATAGGGGTTAAAGATCCATCAGCCATCTTGATACTATCCCTTTTTAAACAAGGAGAGTAGTTAAGAAAGTCTTTAGAAATGCCTATCATATATCTATTCGTGCCAAAATCAATAATTCATGAGCTATGATGAGAAAAAGTAGTACCTGACTTGACAAAATTAAAGGTGGCACTATAGGAAGGATTAAGCTGAGAAATGAGATGCCTGAAATGGAAAATTTCATTAGAAGAGACTTTCATTTGAAGTCGACTCCTTAGATGATTCTACTGTTTCTAACATGTGTTTGAGCCCTTGTTGGATTGCCTCGTTTTCCCCCACGGCCCTTACTAGGTCTCCCATGCAACTTCCAGCAAGTCTCTTCAGTATGCCTCGTAGGGATGCTCGCGGGGTGGGGAATCCCTGAATTTCTTCCTGCGGGGACGGGGGCGGGGGAAAAAAATCACTGATCTGTATTTAGGGGCGGGGACGAGGAATGGGGTATCCGCTCCGTAGGGATCCCCGCCCTACAAAAAATATATTTATATTTTTAATTTTAAAATATAATATTTTATAAATAATTAAAATTAAAATATAACTTAATTTTATAATTATTAAGTTTTAAATTATACTTAATTTTAAATTTATGAATGATTAAAATTTATATTAATTTAAATTATGATTGATTTTAAATTTTTTATTTATTAAATATAATATTTAATTTTGGTTGCTCAAGAGAGATATGGGTAGTTAAACCTGACATTTCAATAGGTGCAGTATAAAGCATAACACTTCTTCTGGTCTCTTCTTGTTGGATTAAAGAATGTACCTCCTCAAGAGAAAGAAAATGAGTTCTGCCAATAACTTGAACTCGCACTTGATGAAATTCAGAATTTAAACTAGCCAAAAAATTATAAACCCTCTCATTTTCAATCATATTTTGAATCAGCATTGCATCATCACCACGTTTTGCTTGAAAATCCTGATAATAATTCAGTTCCTACCATAAGCTACCCAGCTCAGAAAAATAATCTGAAACAGTAAGCTCACCTTGTTTTGTACCATTAACTTTGTTCCTAAGCTCAAAGATTCGAGCATCATTTTCCATTCAAGAATTGGTAGTTTTTGCAGCTTTTCATATCTTTTCTGCAGTGTCAAGCAATAAATTCTGTCTTGAGATTTTAGGATGTATAGAATTTAGGAGCCAATAACCAATGAATTATCTGAGTTCCATTGACTAAAATTAGGATCGGTGACAGATGATGGTTTTTTACTTCCATCAATATAAGCTTGCAACCTTCTAATCTTGATTGATAATAAATATGATCTAGATCAGGGTAAATAAATACTGTTCCCATCTAGTTTAATTGGATTAATTTGAAAATATAGACTGTCATTAGTTGGATAATGTTTTTCTACTTCCTTATTATCATTCTTAGTATTTGACATAATGGAGAGGCCAAAAAGGACAAAAAAAAAAGCAAAAAACAACCCAGAAAAGAAGTACAGAACCTGTTCACGTGAGACCCAAAAACCAAGGAAGTTGGAATTCACTGGAGATCAGTGGGTTGGAGGTGGAAAAGGTGGGCGAGTCGATCGGAAGAAAAATCGACAGCAAACATTGGCCGGAGGTGGAGCCACACTCCTCTCGTGTTGGCAAGTGGAGGAAGGACAGAAATCAACGGGCGCCGCATGTGAGCATACGGGTACCGGCCGAACTTGACCCGATCTATCTTCCGGTTGGAGCGGTGACGAAAGAGAAGGGCTGAAACGCGACCTTTTATACTTGTTGGAAAAAAAGATTACCGAAATTAACCAATTGCGGAATAGAGTTAACTCGACCTTTGAAACGGCAATGACTCTAATACTATGAAGATTTTGCGGAACAAAAAATTTTCTATTATCTCAATTACACACAAAAATAATGATACAAGGATATATTTATATGTATACTAGTAGTATAAATGAAAAATATTATTCTACCCTTAATTACAAGCTATCTAACAAAATAGATTAACCAACAGTTCAGCTAACAATACAAAGAAGGGCTGCGGATGATAGGATATATCAAGCATCATCACAACTTTAGTTTTAGTTTTGTCCTTTGCTGTAGATGGGAAATATTCCACAAGTTGATAGCCAAAGTGTATAATAGTTGGTCAAAGCCAACAGGACCAGTTAGCTGCCCTAGTTTTTTAAATCTAATATATATATATATGTATATGGAGCAAATGGATAAGTTTAGATTGAGTCATTAATGAACGAGTCATGAATAGATAAAAAAATATAGATCATAAATAAATTAATATCCAAATGAGCTGGGCGGATTTAGGTCGATCCATGATTTTAATGGCTATTGATTCTGCTTGTGTATATATATATATATATGTTTTATAATTTTAATCAGAGCTCTAATATATATAGAAATGGAAAATAGGCGGATTGGACGGGTTTGGATTGGCTTGTTAATGGACGTATCATATTTGAGCGGGTCATAAATGGATCGGACGAATTTGGATTGAATCATTAATTGACAGATTATAAATGAGTTAATATGCAAATAGGTTGGATGGATTTGAGTCGATCCATGAGTTTAATGGCAGTGTTACTTTGCTTTATGCACTCAATAGTCCTTGACCAGTACAAGCCACATAAGAAAGTCTTGTTTGATTCAGAACCCTTTATTGTTCCTAATCATTCAGGAGAGATAGTTTTCTTCACTTTGCACATGCCTATGCTTTCTTCCTTGGGACGTCAGTTTGACCTTCTTTTCAAGGCTATTTCCAGCGCCGGTTCAAGTCTAAGCAGTCCAAAACAACTTTGATATCCATAAATACAACGGACTCCAAAAAGCCTTTTATCAGAATTTCTCCGACGGATATTATACCGACCAGCAGGGAACTTCTCTTAGTTCCATTCACAATTAAAATGAGCTATTTACATACTTATGATAAAAAAGAAAAATAGTACAAAAGAAAAAAAAAAGTTTTGATCACAACTTTTGTAGACGATGTAATTAGAAGAAAACTTGAGGCAGGAATTGAATAGTTTCAGACTGGGCTTGGGCCTGAGCATGGAATGGGCTTTATCCGGTTTATTTTTCTCTTAAGAGTCAAGTTATTTATTTATTTACTTATTTTTCCTTCTGTTGTAAACCAGACTTTTGAAAAGGGTTAATGGAATGTGAGTTGTACATTACAAAGTCAGGATTTTTTTATTTTTCCATTTTCGTAAACTGCATTTGTACTTTGGTATTTTTCCATTGCAAATAATTTGCTTAAAATTGTTTGCTAACTTAGGAAAAATAATGTACCAGGGTCCTTTTCAGGAATATAAACTAATGAATTGAAAAGTGAGTGTGTTTGTTCGCGATAGTTTGTGGAGAAAAAGATGTGGCAACTTGCTAGAGTAGAAGAGAAAGAGAATGATTATAATTTGGCTCAAACCCAATGGGCTGAAAAATGAAATGGGTTAGTTTGGGGTTGGTCCAGTGCGTATTAGGTTGGGTTGGATTGAAAAATAAAATGAGTCAGTTTTTTAGTTGATCCAGTGGGTATTTATTTGCATTGGATTGGGTTTTGAGTGGATTTGGGTGGAATTTTGAGTTTGGATCAATTTTGGTCCCTATATATATATATATATATATATATATATATATATATATATATATAGTTTTAATCAGAGCTCTAATTAATTTTATTGTCGGTTTCTTCCTTTAGTAACTTGCAGTTGTACGTGTTTCTTGCCATTTGCATCTTACTCCAAATTTTCTTGTATCCTGTTTTTCTCTCTCAATATTTCTTGTTTTCATTTATGTTTCATCTTCTTCGTCTCTGACCTGGAAGAGTTGATGTCCCTTCTTGAGAATCCACAAAAGAAAAGGAATAAAAAAGAAAAGAAAAGAAAGCATAATTTTAATTTGTAAAGAGGCAATTTTAAATAATGAGGATGCTTTAGTTGTTAGCATTGGGCTTATGTGGAGCACACTTTCAAGGATTATATGACTTCTGGTTATTGATATTATCTTCTTTACTATTTTTTATGGCATCAAATTATGTATTCTATGTGTTTTATGGACACTTATATGAAAATGTCCTTTTGAAAATTAAACGCGAAAAGCCCTCACTAGGTTACTTATTTCTCAGTCACTTTTTGTTAACTTCTGCCAATGACTTGTAATAACCTTTTCCTGGAAGCATGTTAGGCTTTGAGTAGGCTATGTATTGAGTACAGTTACTGTCTCTTGTTCTTGGTTTCTTTAAACTGAAAAACATTTCAGATTTTCAGAAATCACATTTTTCTCTATCCTTATTTGCTTCTTTCCCTCATCCATTCATATGCATGGAAATTGATATTGTTTTACTTTGCACATACTGCCCTGAGCCGTTGCTGCAATTTCCACAATACACCAGCAGCTGGAATCATCCAATCCCTGTCCATACTAACCATAACTTTTCCATCACTAAAACCGACCAAATCACCAAAACTTTGCCATCATCACAACCTAGAACCACCCATGAAGATACATCAATCACTATCTTCACTTTCTTATAAATATATACCTGAATCTAGGTGCTGGAAAATACAAGTTTGAAGAGGGAGGAGAGAGGTTGAAGATCCAGAGAAAAAACAGAGAAAGGACAATAAGATTGCTTAGAAAATGAAAATTGAAATGTTCTAGGGCTTAATGCTGGATTTTTGTTCTGCTGTCTTGTGCAGGTTGGTGATCCCCTTGAGAAAGCTGCACTTAAAGGAATAGACTGGATTTACAAGTCTGATGAGAAGGCCTTGCCAAAAAAGTAATTTTGTGTTGTTTTTTAAATTTATCTAGTCTGCTTGTTCTTAACTGATTTTTAGACATGCAGATTCCTTTTGTCGTATTTTCAACTTGATTCTGTAAGTTGTGAATTGTATTGGTATTTATTTAGTCTAAGATCCTTGCATTGATGTAGGATGTGAAGATTCATTTCTTCTGTTGACCAATTATTCTGAAAATCTAAGAGAAGAAATTGTTACCACAAAACATAAGTTCATATGCATTTGAAATAAAAACTGAGACTTGCAGTTGAGAAAATGATGGAGAACTTCATCTTATGGTTCATTTATTGCATAGTTTCCTTTAAATTTCTTATAAATAGTTTTGGGGAAGCATTGTACAGTTATGGACACATACTATAGTTTGTAAAGTAACTCTTGCAATTTGATTGGCATTATCACGCTTAACCTCATGGCCAGGTTGCGGGGCTAATACATATATTTCCAGATTCCCATATGATTGCATACTGATTCATTAGCATATTTTGTATTTCCAGGTATATGTATAAGTGCACTTGCTGCATTTCCTTTGTCTGTTCTATATAGTTTTATCATTTTTCTTGTAATCTTTTGTGTCTATAATATTGGATGAATACAATGAGGTTAATGTTGTCATTTCTTATTAACAGCAGGGGAGGTGGCAATGCTGTGCAGATTGTTCAGAGACATCACTTTGCATCTCATTTAAAACGAATGGCAGTTGTTGTTCGCATTCAGGATGATTTTTTCGCTTTTGTGAAGGTTTGTGATTTCCGATTTGCTTTGCTGAAGCATTTTGCCTATATGCATAAAGATTTAATTAGTTTATTTATATAAGATTCTGGTTTATTTTGGTGTTTTTCAATTAATTCATAATAGATGAGTTTCATATAAAATTATGAGATTCATTTGGAATTCCAATATTTTGTTCTATAAAATATATGGAACTCATTTGGATTCAATAGTTACAACTCATAGAACCCAATGAAATATTCATTCAACATTCTGGATTCAGTTTGTGAAATGCAATATGCTTATAGCATGCTTTATCAAACTGATAGGAACTGAGAAGAATTTGTTAGGTATAAACATAGAAGGGCAAATTAGTAAATTTTATGGGGGTAATTAAGTAATTTTAATGGGATAGTTAATCAAGTTATTTCCAATTTTTTTTTTTTTATGAATTTTCAGTTTTGTTTCCTAATGGTAGAAAAAGCTGTTGCACAGTTCTATTAGTGGGTTGTTAAAGGAAAGAGAGCGTTTATGCTCCCTTATCCTCTAGTACAACCAATCATTGTTTGATTCTCTTATTTTTTTAATTGGGTCTAATTATGGGGGACCATCAGATTATTGAATACAGATTTCATCTTCTCTCTCTCTCTCCCTCTCTCTCACTTCTCCTCTGTTCTTCTATTTTTTGTATTGACCTTAAAAACCTCCATTTCTGGAAATTAAATCCAGAAATTATTCACCCATCATCTAAGTTAGATTTATTCCTAACAAATTGGTATCAGAGCCCCCTTTGATCCACATTCTTCCTAATGCAGAATGGGGAAAAACCCAAATAACCAGAAAATATCAACCTCCATTGAAGAGCTGGAGGAGCAGCTCAGATCCCTCTGTGCTAGAATAGGGGGGCAGATGGAATCTAGACTGGGAGAAATGGAGGCCATGATGACTGGCTTCCAAAGGGATCACCAACAGAGGATGGAAGGACTGGTGTAGGAGCAGCACGACTTGAGACTTGAGCTTAGACCAGAAAACTAGAAGTCAGTAGCTTATTTGGCCCAGGTTATCCAGGGTCTTCAACCTGCAAACACATCCAATGCACCAACCATCACCCAATCCCAACCCAGTAGCAGCAGACCCTCAAATCCTTATCAATGACACTCTTACGTCTGATAAGGGGATGCTACCAACTCCTAATGAACTAAGCTCTAAAGACTCCCCTTAACTAGGAAAACCTTACCTAAACAAGCTATTTCTAAGTGTGATTTGCAGTTTTTTTTGAAGGGGAAGGACGCAAATAATGGGTTAATAAATGTATAAAATATTTCCCCATTTTGATGTGCTGCCTGAGAGACAGGTGGATCTTGCAAGTTTATTTTTGCAAGGTAGGGCAGAATTCTGGTTTTTGAATTGGAGCAAGGATAAGAAAGGAATAGGATGGGAGGAATTTTCTAAAGCTTTATGTTGGAAATTCAGGGAGGTGAATGAGCATAATGCAGTAGAAAAATTCCAAAGACTTAGGTGGAATGCTACTATAAAACCTTTGTAGACAAGTTTGAGGAGCTTAAGCTTAGAATGAAAAAGCTCTATTGCCAACACAGTGACTCCTATTACGTTTCTTGTTTCATTGGAGGGTTAAAAGGTGATATAAGGAGTATCGTCAAGATGTTTAAACCTTCAGATTTGTACACTGTAATAGAGCAAGCCAAATTATGGGAGATCCACCTAAAAGCTAATAAACCAAAAGCTCCTATAAAATCTTACCCACCCTTTGAACCTTGGGAATTCAATAACCACTAATAACCATACTCCAAAGCCAACCTCAAACACCTCCAACCAACCTAGCTTAACACCATCAGTAACCAAACTATCTAATGCTCAACAAAACACTGAAGCTGATTCTTGGTACTCCTAAGCACATTTCTGGTCATCAGTGTGCTACCAAGAAACTTATGGCTATTCAAACTACTATTGAAGCAAAAACTGAAGCGGAGGAAGATTGGCAATATGTTGGAGAACCTGAGCATATAAGACTATCTCTCGTTGCACTTGGTGGTCTTAGTGATAATACCATTAAGTTAAAAAGGAAGCTAGCTAGAGGGGCTATTATGATTCTTATAGACAGTGGTAGCACTCATGGTTTTCTGGATACTAAGGTGGCCAAAACCCTCAACCTGTCACTCCAGTCATTGTTGTAGTGGCTGATGGTAGGAAAATTAGTGTAAGGTAAATGCGACGATTGCACTCGGGCAATGCAAGGCAAGCAATTCCAATTTGACCTTAGGGTCTCGGAAGTTGAGGATTATGATATTATCTTGGGAGTTGATTGGATGAGGTGTCAATCTCCAATCATCTTGGACATCAATTTGAACAAGCTCATTATTAACCAAGAAGGGTAGCAACTAGAATTACAAGGGTTGAATGAGCATGCCACCCTGAAGATGATCTCTACCAAGAGTTTGAATAAGCTAGTACAAACTGGCTGGAAGGGTGTCACTACAAGGCCCTTTATCATGTCAGTAACTCCAACACAAAACCAACCCTTATGCCTTGACACTGTCAATCATTCAACTCCTGCCCCAATGAAACAACTCTTATATTTCCCAAGTGTTTACCTCCTCATTACATATACCATCCAAAGAAGCTACTTGAGAAGATGCCACATGTCTTTAACACCAGTCCCCGAGTTGCATCATTCTTGGGGACAAGAATGTTCTCAAGGGAAGGGCATTGTTAGGTATAAACATAGAAGGACAAATCAGTAAATTTTATGGGGTATTTAAGTAATTTTTATGGGATAGTTAATCTAGTTTTTTCCAGTGTTTTTTTATAAATTTTCTGTTTTGTTTCCTAATGGTAGAAAAAAGCTGCTGCACAGTTGTATTAGTGAGGTTGTTAGAGGAAAAAGAGTGCATGCTCTTATAGAGAATAATTTTCAGAAAAATCAACAAATCAAACAAACAAAGAATTAAGACGAGAAAAAGATAAAGGAAGAGGCTAATTGCATTGATTAATGACTGTAATACAAGATTACAATCCCTAGGAAAAAAAATCTTCCCTCTCCAAACAATGGAGCCTTGCTATAATAGCAGCAAAATACAAATGATTCCCCTAAAAGATGAAAACCTCACTAGCTATATAATAACAAAACAAATGATGAAACCGTCTTTTCCTAGTGCCAGCTGGATCCCTAGGCATAACTAACTCCCTTAACAGAATTATTCTAACCATAGCTACACTAAGAAATTCCCTGTAGTGCCCCTCCTTGCTGCTGTTTGGCTGTTGCTTCTTTTTAAGCTGGTGTAGATTAACAGCTTGCTTGGCCCAGGAGTGCTCTGATCCATCAGCCCATCTGTTATAGCAATTTCTTCGTCATTGCCACCCCCTTGAATTGCAATCTTGTCCTCAAGACTGAATTGGGGATACTGACTTTTCATTACATGTGCATCTCCCCAAATTGCATCGTCAATGCCTTTTGATTGCCATGGCACCATAATGTTTAGTGTTAGCAGTTTAACTACAACGTTAGTTCCATCCTCTAGAATCCCACAATAAACACGACCAAATCCCCCCTTCACCCAAAACCCCATTTGAACCGAACTTCTTTATTGCATTCTCAAGCTCAGGGTACGGAAATGTCTTGACAGAAAGCATACAAGTAGTGCCAGATTTTTTGTTTATAGATGAACTTGCAATAGTACTAGACAAAAACGAATTAGTGCCAGATTTTTTGTTTATAGATGACGTAAAAGCAAGACCAACAACACATGATGGCCTTCCAAACTTTCTCCATCTTATGGAAATGAAGACTGCCCCGATGAAAACTAGCAAGGCATCAGATGCTGATAAAGCGATGATGGCAACGGTTCTAAGATTCCTCTTCTCACTCTTGCTTACAAATATTGCAGTGCTGGGAAGATTTCCAGCACTTCCACGAGGACCGCTTCCCATGTAATCTGGGTATGGTGGCGAAAAAGGAAATCCGAGATAACTGATGGATATTACTTCATAATCACCAAAACAAAATTTAGTTAGTGACACCTTCTGATGCCAAAATATGTCACATGCTAGCATTGTAGTGGTATTATTAAACTTCTCTCCCAAGGTAATCAAGTTTATGTCCACTATAGTTTTCCCTTGGTTTGGACTATCAGCACTAGCACCCGTTATTTTCACTTGACATGTATCCACAAAGAGCTCCTTCTCTGAGATGGAGATTCGAAGCTCCCTGTAGTTGCATCCGTGCTGAGGGCGGCATGGCAGCTCCCATTTGAAGCAGTGATATAGGGTCTCAGTCTATGAAAACTGCGAGGTTGTACCGCTAGATTTGGGTACTTTTGTTTTGAAATTGGATGCTTTGTTATTTAATTTAGGGCCATTAGATGTCGTATTGGGTATTGAATGGCTTGAGACTCTGTAATCATCCCCTAACTTGATCTTAACGGGAGGAATGGAGGCAGTGAGAAGATTCAGTGAGCATACCAGTTTTCGGGAGACGAAATTGTGTCGCTCCAGAGTCGACCAACAAGATGACTGGAATGCCCTATATGAACCCCTCAAATTTGTGAGTACTTGGAGCTTGAGTGTCGTCTCTTGCTCGAAAAAAATTCTCCATGAGTGTGCACTCTCCTCCCACTCTGTCATCCTCACTCTGATCATTGTCTACTGCGGGTTCATCCTCTTGTTCATCCCAAGCAACAAATAAATCATTATCCAAAATCGCAATTCGTAACTCCCCAGGGCTGCAGCGATGTTGTGGACTATACGGTTGGGGGCCTTTGAAGCAAAGCCCTCATTGATGACGTTCAACGATCTTTCACAATGCCAAAGGACGCGGTCCCCTCTCTCATGAAGCTTGCTGGTCTCGGTTGGGAGAAGGGATCGTTCTTGGTGATGCAGTATCTACTGGATTTAATGCTAATGGGCCTGGGCTTTTACTCTTGAATCTTGGGTCGGGCTAACTCTCATCTCTGGTGTTAAGAGACCGTGAGATTTGGGGATTTGGGTGGGGAAAATCCACACGGCTCCATATTACTACACCTTTCTCCCTTGCCTCCGATTTGCTCTCTAAGGAACTGAAGGTGAGCTCTGCATTGCATGACATTGGGGATTCGTGGTGACTCACGTTCTTGGTAATAAGTGGTCGGACGAACGACAGGGAGACGAGTGGTGCGTCAGAACTGCTCCAGTCTCCTCCAACTCTCTCCCTTGCGACCGTCGCTCGGCTTCCTGGGGGGCTGAAAGCGAGCTCGACATCCCTAGCTAATGCCATAGCCTCCTCACGATTTTGAGGGTTCAGGAATCTAACCCATCGCCCTACTTGTCCCTGTAATCTTCCCATGAAATATCCCAAAAATTGAGCTTCAAATGTCTTCAGTATGTACCCAATGATTGCTTCGAACTCCTCGATATATTCAGCCACTGTGCTGATCTGAGACAAGGTTCGTAACTTCTCATAAGGGTCTTGGGTATCCTTTTCATCGTTTGCTTGCTGGTCGTCTTCCTCATCATCTACCGGTTGGGTTTCTCTATGTTTGGTTATTGATGGAGAAGCTGCTTTTGGTTGCTTTCCGAACTTGGCATTCATGTGATCAATTTTATCTTCTATAGATTTCTGAAGTGCAGCAAAGGACTTCTGTAATGCAGCCATGGATTTTTGAATTGCAGCTATTTTATCATCATGGGCATTGACTCTTTCCTATAATTCAACCGTGATTTGTAATCGAGTTTTAGTAGGAACTTCCATTTTGTTTGTTTTGGGTGAGGAGTCGATGGTCGGTTCCCCACAGACGGCGCCAATTGATAGAGAATAATTTCCATAAAAATCAACAAATCAAACAAACAAAGAATTAAGAAGAGAAAAAGATAAAGGAAGAGGTTAATTGCATTGATTAATGATTGTAATACAAAATTACAATCCCCAGGAAGAAAAATCTTCTCTCTCCAAACAATGGAGCCCTGCTATAACAGCAGAAAAATACAAATGATTCCCCCAAAAGATGAAAACCCTTTCCTCTCCTCACTAGCTATATAATAACAAAACAAATGATGAAACTGTCTTTCCCTAGTGTCAGCTTCTAGGCATAGCTAACTCCCTTAACAGAATTATTCTAACCATAGTTACACTATGAAATTTCCTGCAGTGCCCCTTCTTGCTGCTGTTCGGCTGTTGCTTCTTTTTTTCCTGGTGTAGACTAACAGCTTGTTTGGTCTAGGAGTGCTCTGATCCATCAGTCCATCTGTTATAGCAATTTCTTCATCATGCTCCCTTGTCCTCTAGTGCACCGTTTTTTGTAACTGGGTCTCCTTGTGGGGGACCATCAGATTATTAGATACAGATTTCATGCTCTCTCATTTCTTCTCTGTTCTTCTTCTTCTTCTATTTTCTGTACTTACCTTAAAAACCTCAATTTCTGGAAATTAAATCCAGAAATTATTCACCCATCATCTAAGTTAGATTTATTCCTAACAGAATTTCCACCCATTTAAACTACATAATTAATTCTATGTAAATGCTTGATGTAGAACCCTAATAATTTTTTTTTTTGGGTGCATTTAGGACCATATAGAATAAAGGAAATGTTATATGAATTTCTTCATTTATTCCAGTAAAACTTTCATTCAAATTATTGAAGTCTAGATGCTGAAGTATAGGGTAACCATTTTTAAAAGAAAGCCTGAGGTACAATTAACAGGGGTTGCATGCTCTAGTGCTTCTGCAAGAAAATGATAGGCCCCCTTCAGAAGATGTGTGCTTTACAACTAAGGCATGCGTTGTCTTGCAAGCATATGGCACTAGAAAAGAATGCCTTGTGAACCTACACCTGCAGCACATCAGCAAATCATCAGAAATGCTACTCACTTTGAGAGATAATATGTCATGGATGAGCTCATTTTTCTTTGTTATTATTCCAAATTTTATAAGGGCCATTATTGGAGGTTGAGCATTCCAGAGTTGGGTAGGAAGTATTGTGGATATTCGCCATTTATTAAGAGATGATTGTTAAGATCTTGATATACTTTCTGTATTCTACAACGAACCTGTCAAAATAAATAGAACTCGAAATGCTTTGGGCCTTTGAAACATTTTGTCATTTTGCTGCATGCAGAGTGATCATTATTATTATCAGTATTACTAGTATGATTGAGTGGTAAAAACATATGCTTTGCTATGATTTTGTGAAAATATCATTTTCGTCTTTTTTTCCTTTAAAATCTTGTGTTTACAGGGGGCGCCAGAAACTATCCAGGATAGGCTCATGGATTTGCCACAATCCTATGTGGATACATATAAGAAATATACAAGCCAAGGGTCTCGTGTCCTTGCCCTTGCATACAAGTCCCTTCCTGACATGACAGTAAGTTCCAAAATCTTATCCTCTTTTCACCGATCGTACCTATCGTTGACATAGGATGGGAAGCAGGTTTCTATTTTTAGGTTCTTACATTGCATATAGTGGATGGAAATTAGGAAAAGATAAAAGTGCTTTTCAAGGCGCCTGATCCCCTCTCACTGTTAGCACAGCTTCTGGCACTCAATTTCAGAAAGAAAAATGGGTGCAATGGGTGCTTTGTGGTGAAAATAAATAGAATATTAAAGGACCTATGATTCACACCTTGAACGCGTGAATAGTTGGACCAAGTTTACTATAGAAGATTGGGAATTAGATCTATGGAGAGCAGGGTATCACACAACTCAATTTAACAATTGCTGAATATTTTATTGACTAAACTGAATCGGAACATTACATGCTAAAGTATTTAGAGATGCTATGTAATCCTAAACCTAGAAAACATTAGGTTCATAATAATTCTCTAATGATTTGGATTTCTAAGGAGACAAAAAGGGAAAAATATTTTCCAAAATCATTGAGACCTTAATATAAAAATAAGACTTCAAAAATAATCCTAAACTAATGTTCCGTAATTACAAAAATACCGCTCAACATAGAGCATCAACCACCAACTAATTGATTATTAAACATGATTCATTTACCTCGAGTTCTTTGCTGTCCATATGGATCTAGCTCTTGAAAATAAGCATCCTGGTGGGGGTCTGGACTAGTTTGTGTACTTGTTAAAAATGCAACTGTCCTTCAACACAATTAACCTTGTCCCTCCTCCCTGCATGTGGAATTATTTTTCTATTAAAAATTTTACGTGTCCTTTAATAATCACATTGAAGTTCACCTGTTTAGGTTCAAGTTGAATATTGAATATTGTTGTTGCTGAAATATAATGGTGATCCTCTTCTAGCTTGTGGTCTATTCTCTTTTACATATTGTGTGCATGTGTACGAGTGCATGTTTGTTTTTCATTCATTTTTTGTTTTTTTTTTTTTTGTTTTTTACTTCCTTTATTCTCTCTTAGGTGCCTTTTAAGATTATTTCACTAGGATTCAGAAATTCATTTATTGGTTTAATTTTTTACTGCATTGTCCTTTTAGAAATAGAGAGAATTTATTACTTTGAAAATTGAAAAATATATTTATTAAGGAAAGGGTTATATCTGGAATAAAATGTACAAAATTACCTTATTTTTTTCAAAGGACACTTATGTTGGAATAAAGTTATCTTCTTAAAAAGACATAAGGGAATGGAGTATACCCTTGGTCAATTAATGTGGAAATGCCCATAGTTCTAAATGAAATGTTTTTGCATGATTATTTTACATTTTCCTTTGGTTAGAGTTAAAGCCACTGGAGGAGCTTGGCATTGAGCTAAACTGCTGGGTATTTGAAATCTGAGGGATATCTAACCCAATTCTTTTTTTTATCAAATAACAGGTGGATTTAACTTCATCCAACTTTTTTGACACACACGCATGCACGAACGCAAGCACATGCATATAATTTGAGAATATGTTTAAAATTCTTTATGAGTATGCTTAAGTTGCTACATTTTCTGTGAAGGTTAGTGAGGCTAGAAGCTTGGAAAGAGATATAGTGGAGAGTGGCCTTACTTTTGCTGGTTTTGCGGTAAGAAAATGACACTTGCATCCCTCACCTTTGTTCTCTCTCTATCTCTCTCCCACCACACCCCACCTCTTCTGTTTTTCCTAACTGTTCTTTCATCTCTATTTAATTACTGCTTCTGGATTGTTTTTCCTCACTGCTTCATCTTATTGGATTGTTTTCATAGAGTTTCACTTTCTTTAGACACTTTGTGATTACTCTTACTAAATTCTTTTAATATTAACTTAGGTATTTAATTGTCCGATAAGATCAGATTCAGCCACTGTTTTGTCCGAATTGAAGAACTCATCCCACGACTTGGTAAGCTAGATTTAGGTTTTCTACTTCTTGCTGACTCCTGTTTTGTTTTTATTTAATAAAAAATAGAAACTAGCTGCATTGTGCTACAGTGTTAAATATCCGGTGGTTCCTTTTGATTAATGGGGAGTTCAGTTGAACAGATATGGACTTGATATCATAATGAATTAAATTCATTTTAAGACCTCATTTTGATTGTGTGGATAAACAAACTTGTTTGGGTATTTCCAATGCACCCTCTGAGGTCTTTTTTTTTTCCTAACTTCCTCGATTTGGGAAGTCCGAAATCTCATTTTACACAATTTGACTCTAATTAATATCTCGACATCAAATCTGCTTGTAAAGACAACCTTGTAAAAATGTCAGAGTTGAAGAGAAAAGTAATGGTTAAGTTAGCAGAGCTGGATTACGCATTTTACAAATTTTAGAGAATAGTGTAAAAAGTTTTGCAGCTGCCATTACAAAAGTGAATGGATCAAATGTTTGTGACTATAAAAATGGATATTTTAATAAACCACTTCTGGTGCATACGTCATTGGCTTAATGTAAGAGCAATTTTCAACTATAGATCCCAATTGCAATCCTGATATTTTCTCAGTCCAATTGCTGGAGAGGGACTATAGCATGACCTTATAATTTTCTAGTAGTCTTTTCGAAACATATGCACATTTGTCATTGTGTAGGTGAAAAATTTCTTGCTAAATAACTTGTGACTTGATTGGAAATAACCTTCTGAAACATTCTATGTTAGGTTATGATCACTGGTGACCAGGCTTTGACAGCATGCCATGTTGCCAGTCAAGTGAACATCGTAGCAAAACCAGTATTAATTCTTACCCTGGAAAAACATATTAAGGGATACAAGTGGATATCACCTGATGAAACAGAGAGAATCAGTTACAGGTAAAGTACCGTCCTTTTCTTTTCTAATGTGTATAATTAATTAGTATACTTGGAATTTTTATTTATTTATTTCTGATTTTTCCACCTAAATCATATTTTTTAGTGCATTTGTTTTATTAGAGTTAAATATCAGTAACATACTTGGATTAGATTAACTTTCAGTCACTAGCAGTCTTTGTGTTCAGCCTTGGAGGCAACTTTCCTTTAATTTATTTCCTTCTATCTGTGCATTACTGGTATTTGTTGCACTATGAAGGTGTTGCCTCTATAATGGAGGTGTCCCAGTATTACCTCAGCATGGCAATTTCAACGTCAACCAACATTAAGAACTCTGTCTCAATGTTTAATAGTTTGTGTAACTAAAGCAATGGTGGATGTGTTTTCATGTTTATAAGTTTCTCCAATGTCATTCTGACTTTTTAGACAAACTGCAATTAAACAGTGACAAAGAAGTTGCAGCCTTATCTGAGACACATGACCTTTGTATTGGCGGCGACTGCATTGAGATGTTGCAACAGACTTCTGCTGTTCTTCGAGTCATTCCCCATGTCAAGGTTCTAAATGATAAAATTTATTTGTGTATTAGTTTTTGATGAAAGATTTCTTGATGATCTGTATCTCCAATTACGATTTCAGGTCTTCGCAAGAGTTGCTCCTGAACAAAAAGAGCTAATTTTGGCCACTTTTAAAATGGTGGGAAGGATGACATTAATGTGTGGGGATGGAACCAATGATGTAGGGGCGTTGAAGCAGGTACATATATAAACATGCACAATTTAATATATAGTAGTGAAGATTCTTCCTTCCCTCTATTATCCTGACATCCAATGTTTCCATTTAGAATCAGCAAGCACGGTACACATTTTTAAGGAATAATAAGCATCTCATGCATTTTCAGGCCCACGTAGGAGTGGCACTACTGAATGCAGTGCCTCCTGCACAAAGTGGTATCTCTTCTGCAGATGCATCAAAAGATGGAATTTCCAGGTCTGCTAAATCAAAAAAATCGAAGCCTACTTCAGAAACAGCAGGTAAAGCTAGTAATCTAAATGGAGAAGGCTATTCAAAAGGCAAGGTTGTTGCAAAACCAGATTCCAGTAGTCAATCAACTAGTAATCGACATCTGACAGCTGCAGAAATGCAACGTCAAAAGCTTAAAAAACTAATGGATGAAATGAATGAGGAGGGTGATGGTCGTTCAGCTCCTATTGTCAGGCTTGGGGATGCCTCAATGGCGTCTCCTTTTACAGCAAAACATGCATCAATTGCCCCTACCACTGATATAATTCGTCAGGGTCGAAGTACTCTTGTGACAACACTCCAGATGTTTAAAATCCTTGGCCTTAATTGCCTTGCTACTGCATATGTATTGAGCGTAATGTATTTAGATGGTGTCAAGCTTGGTGATGTGCAGGCCACAATCAGTGGGGTTTTTACAGCTGCATTTTTTCTGTTTATCTCACATGCTAGGCCCCTTCCCACTCTTTCAGCTGAACGGCCACACCCCAATATTTTCTGCTCCTACGTCTTCCTTACGCTGATGGGGCAGTTTGCAATCCACCTGTTTTTCTTGATATCTTCTGTAAACGAGGCTGAAAAGTATATGCCTGATGAATGCATTGAGCCGGACTCTGACTTCCATCCAAATCTGGTAAACACAGTTTCATACATGGTTAGCATGATGCTTCAGGTGGCCACCTTTGCTGTAAACTATATGGGTCACCCTTTCAATCAGAACATTTCAGAAAATAAACCGTTTTTATATGCCCTTTGTGGTGCTGTTGGTTTTTTCACGGTTATCACTTCGGACCTCTTCAGGGACTTGAATGATTGGTTAAAGTTGGTGCCTTTACCTCCAGGATTGAGGAATAAGCTTTTGGTTTGGGCCTTTCTTATGTTTGTAGCATGCTATACATGGGAGAGAATACTGAGATGGGCTTTCCCAGGTAAGATTCCAGCTTGGAGAAAGCGACAACAGCTTGCTGAATCAAATTTAGAAAAGAAACATGTCTGATCATCATTCATAACAATGTAACTGATACGTCCAAGAGCATCAAAACGAATATAGCCTAGTTAATTTGATATTGTAATTTTATATCCCATTGATTTTTCTCACTTGGAAATTTTTCTGAGTTTGTCATTCACTAAATTAGAGAGCAGTATATTTTGGTACAAGATATTGTTGAACAAGCGCATGAAGCCATTGGTTGAACATGAAATATAATTTTTGATGTTGATAAACAAAAATGATGATAATTTGAGCTGTTAATTACTAGGGCAGGCGTAATGCTTGGCATAAACCTACTTTGATTGTTTGGTTATAAATTATTCCAGTTAGGAATGAGGCTTGATCCAATAAGGATATGTAAAAGAGAATGGTTAAATTGCTACTAAAATATTGAAAATGATACATTTTTGTTTCTTAATAAGGGTGTGCAAAAACCAATCCAACGCGCAGAATTCGGATGGATTTGAGGGTTATTCGAATTATTAGGGTAGGGTTAGTTTGAAGAATTATCAGGATCGGATAAGTTTGAAGGATTAGGGTAATTTTTAGGTGTGGATCGGTTCAAGTCAAAACTCTCTTGAACTTGACTCAACCAATCAGTCCCGAACTCTTTTGCTAAAAAAAATGAATTCCCTTGTATTCCTTCATCAAATTCAATTCTTTTTTTCTTTTCTGTTCAAATCCCTAAAACTGTACCCCAAAATTGATCTCCTTTCCCCCTCAGCCACCCATAGTCACCACCAACCTTTGCATTTCGCCACCAACCTCCAACATATCTATTTGATAGGTTCTCAATTCTTTCGATCTTAATCTTTTCTCTCCCTATCTTTCTATTGCTGTTTTATTTTTTTTTTCTTTATGATTTCCAAGTAATTGGAGGAGATGATGGATATAAGAGATAGATTCAAAGGTAATTTTTTTTTTATTATTAGATTTGGGTAGTTTTGCTTTGTTACTTCTTCCTTGCTTCTGCTACTTTTTATGTCATCTCTCTTTTTTTTTTCTTTTCTTTTGCTTCTAATTTTCTTTTTCTATAATTATTTTTTTTTCTATTTTTGATTTAATTTGAGTAAAAAATCTACAAATCGTAGCACATGTTTTCTTTGAAATACATTTCTTTATTTTTCAAAAAAAATTCACGAAATTTAATCAACCAATATTTTCTTTAAAATTAGATTGTAATTACTTTAAAAGGAAAATTCATCATTATTATTGATAAAGCAAGATTGAACTTTATCTATAAGAGAGAGAGAGTTGACAGCTGATGATTCGATCGGATGACGGGACCTGCCAGAAGGGGTGCCCGGTCGGATCCGGGCGTTAGCACTCCGAAGCTTGAGTTAGTAGCTTTTAGAGAGAGAGTATTTAGAGAGAGAGTCTCAGATAGTCAATACATAGAGCCATTGTATTTTACGCTATTTATAGGAGTTCTTTGGAGGGGTACTCGAGTACCTTGGGGCGTGATAACCGGTAGTTGGAGCAGGTGAGCGGTGATGTGACATGAAGCAAATGGAGAGTATGGGCGTTGCCTTGTGTCAGTAGGCTGATAGGACGTGCTGTCCCATCAGTCCAATCGGACATCACGCCTGCCTGTCTTGTCTTCCAGCTCACGCTTTGCTTTTTTGTTATTGGGTTTGAGCTGTGCCAACTGTTGTTGGGTCAACCTGATTGAACCTTTGGAGATGTATTTTCCATATTTATCACTTGTTCCCCCTCCAACGGGTCCGACCAGGCGATTTAAGCCTTTTGGCGGGGTTTTTGAATTTTTTAGGAGATGCCTATTTGAAGATATGTATCTGTTCAGTTCAGATAGTTTTTTTACATTTAATGTCGCACGTGTTTCTAGAATGGTACTTATTTTTTCTTAACTGTAGTAACGGATTGAGAACATGTGACGTCCATCCAACGGGAAGGCTTTGGAGTATTTTGGAAGCTTTTCTCCTATAAATAGACAAGTTTCAAGTGATTTTTTCTCACTTTTTAGTGATCCTTAACAAAGCTCTACCAAACTTTCTTTGTGAACTTTACTATTTGAAACCTTTGCCAAAAACTTTATTGAGGGAAGTACTTCAAATTTCAGAGAATTTCAGAGTGTCTGCGAGATTATCTAAGTAAGTAAACAATCACTGCCTTTGATTTTATTTTTCATTCGTCGCATATACTCTTTTACTTTTCCTCCTTCACCCCAAATGGCTTCAAGCGGTAGTTAACCAATAGACATGAGTTTCTTAGAGGATTATGAGAATCGTGAGCTGCTTGCTCATCCTTCGCAGTTGACAGAAGTGGAGGTGGCGAGTATTCCTTCACGGTACCACCTTCCTGCAGAGGTGTCAATGATGACCTGCCCTAATTCCATGGTAGTGACAGAGGGGCCTTTTGGCCATGAAAGGAACGAATGATTTATTTGTCATTTGTGAAGCTTGGATGCAGGAATGAGGCTTCCCTTTGGTGCATTCGAATCAACGATGCTTAGAGGTTATGGAATTACCTCCAACCAATTGCATCCGAACGGATGGAGGATGGTAGCTTGTTTCAAGATCTTGTGCAAGATAGAAGCAGTGGCCCCCACTCTAGACCTCTTTACTCACTCTTTTTATATTTTTGGTCGGAGTGATGGGTTGGAGTATTACTTTACCAGCCGACAGCATCGAAAGCTCTTTATTGTCCCATCCTCCATGAAGAGTTTTTCAAGGAAAGATATTTCTTAGTGGGGATGGCTGGTGGTTTTGGAGTACCACTTATCCGATTGGCAGAGGCCACCATTTTGAAAGATCATGCTGTCGGTTGATCTATATACGAAATTGATATCAAGAAATTGATGGATGCCATGGCGAGGTACAGTTAGCCCTACAATTCCAATTACCTTACGAGCACTCTATTCGAGTCTTCAAGCTCCGATGCTGGCACTGGCACAGAACGTGAGCATTAATATTGGAGTGTGTAGGAGGGTGTCTATTTTGTTGATTCATATATTGCATGTATATTTATTACACGTATCAAATTTTTGAATGAAGTACTTATCTTTGTTTGGTTTTGCAATGCAGCTGTAAGAAAAATGGCAAGAGGAGAGGAGGTTGCAAAGCAACTAGCCGATCGAGCCAAAGCCAAAAGGGAGGCTAACTGTTTGGCTAAGGAGGAAAGAAGAGCTAAGAAGAGGAAGATCCTGCCTGCTTTCGAGGTCCAAGCTTCTAAGAGTGCAGCGAGTGCTCCTGCTCATGCTATAACAACAACTTCCTCTTCTGTCACCATAGTTATCCCCATAACTCATCCTTCCTTAACCATCTCAAGCCCATCATTGCGTCATTCGATCGTGGTGAAACCTCATCCTCTTAGGTGACTGCAGCTAAGGGATGAAAATGACGAGGAACGGTCACAACCATCCCTCATCATCCAATCATCTTCTCAACAAATGGGATCGCTGGCAGATGAGGTAGTGCATAAAAAGATTGAAGAGGCAGCGAGGAGGAAAGCTGTTGAAACCATAGCCGCTGTTGATGCCCAGATTGCTGCCAAAAGCAAAGAGATATCTTAAAACGAGCCAATCCGTCGACCTTTCGGGAGAGCTCAGGAGGGTCGGGTTCCACCTTTGGAAGACATCTTAAAAGAGCAATTTGGTGATGATTGGTTCGTGACTAATAGAGACGTGCCATCTTCCATTTGCCAAAGCCTTGCTCAAGAGAGTGATTTCAAGGCGATGACGGACCTCAACTTGCTCTCTCGAGAATTTGAGTTATTTCAGTAGCAACAAAAAAGGAAGCTATCCTCCTAAGGTCTGAGGTAGAAGAGCTGAAGAGGGAAAAAGCTCGATTAGCCTAATACCTCAGGTCTTGGCAGAGTGAGATGGACCACTTGAAGGGAGATGTAGCGTTCCTTACTGCTGATAGTGCCTTATGCAAGAAGTATGAGGAGGAAGTGGGCAGGCTGAGGGGTGAATGCTCACAACTTACCATTGACTGCCTCAAAGCCAACACGAAAAAAGACAAGGCACTGGCAGAGAAGGATAGGGCTCTGTCAGAATGCGACCTTCTTCTGGTGGAAAAGATTCCCTTAAATCAGTTCTGGTAGAAAAGAAGGCAGCTTAGGATGAGAGGTTGGCGAAAGAGCTGGAGGCTTAGAGGAAAGAGGTCTTGGATCAGCTAGGCAAGGCCCAGGAGACGATGCTAAGTCGATTGATTTATGCAGCCAAGCAGCGCTTCCCCGAGGTAGATCTTGGTTGGATATAAGACCTGAGGATTCTTTTCGATCCTCCCTCTAGCGATGATGAGGAGGAGGAAGAGGCCCCTCAGATTAGAGAGACCGAAGGGACAGCAGAGGAGGTGCCTTTCACATTACAGGAAGGTATCAGTTTGCCAATCGAGCCAAATGAGCCTAAGGCCGCTCTCCCTCCTACAACAGAGCCTGAAGACATTGCCCTTCTACCCGCGGAGCTTGTCCTTGATGAAGCCGCTGGGTCTGGCCATCTTTCTGCCAATTCTACCATAAAAGCTATTGTCGATCCAAATGCTGTTGCAATAGAGATTGTAGATATAGAATCTTAAGATATTTTCTTGTAATTTTTTTGTTGTAGTAGCTTTCTTTCCTTGTACAATTCCTTATGTATGTAAGATTTGGTTTGCCTTCCATTGTGCGTTCGTATGTAAGATTTGGTTTGCCTTCCATTGTGCGTTCGTACTGTAATTTTCATTTTGAACAAGATTTTTTATAAAATTAACTAAGTGGAGTAAACAAAAACCTTTATAGAGAACGTACAAAATCAGCAAAGGAGAGTATATCGAATATTAAGAATATAGGGAATTGATTAAGTGTAATACTTCCTGAAGCATAAGATGTTTTTCAAGCATTGCTATACAAAACTCTTTCAGGATCGACGATCGTTTTTCGAAGCGTCTTGAAAAATAAGCCTTTCATTCAGGTGCGAGTTGTGACTTAGATTTATAGCGTCAAGTGCAGTGGATGACTTTTCAGTTTTTAATTTGATTGAAGCATTATCCGATTGAATATAAAGACCGACTATTCATAGGAGAATCTTGCATGGCAAATGACCTTTCGGTCTAGCATTATTTTAAAGATTTGGCAATTTTGTATTTTTTAGTATGGAGGAGATACAATCGACTTAATTGTTGTCTTTCGCATTTTGGGTTCAGGATGGATATTGAATCTAGTGAATGAGCTGATGGAGATTGGGTGGAGACATCTTGTATATTTGATTCGAGAATAGCATCGAATCTAGCGAACTGTCTTATGATGGAGAAAAGCTTTCTCATTTCGAGATAAGCATTAAGCATAGCAAGGGAGCTTTATAACAGAGAAATTTTTTTGCATTTTAGGCTCGGGATGAGCCTAGCGAATAAACATGCCCGATATCCGATCGGACAAGCTATGTCCGTCATTTGGGATTTTTGTAGAATGGAGTAAAACAAGTAACCTGCGAGCAAACATCAAAACTAACAAACAAATAAATTAAAACATACCTTTTTTGCCAAAGACAGAGAAATGGAGAAAATTTTCTTTATTGAATATAAACTTGGTATATAATTATACATGGTACTTTTTGAGTACTTTGGCATTCCAGCTTCTAGGAATATCCGATCCTTCAAGGATTTTGAGTCTATATGTGCTGGAGCTTAAAACCTTGGAAATTTCATAGGGGCCCTCGCAATTCGACATAAGCTTCCCAACTTCGGCATTTCCCAAGCTTATATCTTCCCTTCTGAGTACCAGATCGCCCACGTTAAAGGCTATTGCCCTTACTTTTGTGTTGTAGTATCTAGCAACTCTTTGTTTGTAGGTAGCAATTTTGACATAGACGTCTTCTCTCCTTTCTTCTACCAGGTCCAAATTTAGGCATCGATCCAGGATGTTCATATGATTAGAATAGAATGCTATCCGAAAGGACGAAAGACCGATTTTTATGGGTATCATTGCCTTAGAGCCATAAACAAGAGAGAATGGCATTTGATGGGTGCCAGTTCTCGAAGAGGTCCTATAAGACCATAAGATGCTTTGCAGTTCCTCAGTCCAGTTGCCTTTTGCCTTGCTGAGCCATTTTTTAGGCCTTCCAGAAGTGTCCAATTGGAGACCTCGGTCATCCCATTGCTCTGGGGATGGGCGATGGAGGTGAATTTAAGGCTGATATTGAGGTTTTGGAAAAAGTTTTTGAAGATTGAGCTATCGAACTACTTGCCATTATATGTAATAAAGACATTAGGTAAGCCATACCTACAAATGATGTCCTTCCAAGCAAAATTTTTGACTTTTTCCACTGTGATTGTAGCCAGAGGCTCCGCCTCGACCCATTTAGAGAAGTGATCGACAGTGACAAGGAGGAACTTCATTTGTCTTTTTCCTTGGGAAAAAGACCCTAGGATGTCCAAGCCCCATTGGTGGAATGGCTAAGAAACTCCAATCAGCTACTGGTCTGCTGCCGATTGCCTGATGACTCTCCCATGGATTTGGCATTACTGGCACCTTCTCACCTTTTCCTGAGCATGTTTGAAGATGTTCGGCCAGAAATATCCAGTTTGGAGCACCGTCCTTGCCATAGCCCTACTAGCCTCATGTGCGCCGCAAATGCCTTCGTGAATTTCCCTTAGGATGTGGTCTCCTTCATCCTCCGTTACACATTTGAGCCAGGGGTGACCAAAAGATTTTTTGAACAATTCACCATTAATAACAGAGTAATTAAGAGATTTTTGAGATACCTTTCGAGCTTTCGCTTTATCTTCAGGAAATTGTCTTGTTTGCGGGTACCGCTTATGTAAGGACCCAATCATGGCCTTAACCGGATTATAGTAAAGGGACGAGAATTATGGTTAATTAAGGAAAATATTAAATTATTTTGCATTGTTAAAGTTAAGTCTCATTAGGGGTATTTTTGTAATTTCAGCATAAATGTAAATTGGTTATGGTGAAATTAAGATAAAAGAGGGTAGTTGAAGTAAATTAGAAGTCTGGGTGTTAAATGTTAATAAATATAAGTTGTTGGGGTTAAGTTGAATAAGGGAAATTTTGGAATTTCACAATGAGATATTTTACACCAATAGCTTCTTGGAGAAGGGATAGCAAGGGTTTTGAGAAGAGGGATCGGCATTTGGAGGGAGATAGTTCTCTCTCTCTGCTAGTTACCAGTTGGAGAATGGAACTAGGGTTTGTGAGTGAAGATTAAAGGTAATGTCTTCATTGAAGATCCCTTCTTCCTCTTCTTTTCTTCATTTATGATTTCTGGTTGTGAGGGATTACAAGATCCTGTTGTTATCTCTGTGTGTAAGGAGAAAGGAGAGAAGCAGATAGATCAAGGATAGGAGAAGGAAGAAAGAGCTAGAACAGTGGACTTTCTAAGGAAATGAAGTTGATATTGAGGTATGGGAACCCTAGATCCATGGTTACTTGATGATTTTCCTATGTTCTTGTATGTGTCCCCTTAGTTGAAGTGAAGGTTAAATTTTAGTGTTTTAGATGAACAAAGAATGATTTAATCTAAGTACTTGAGGTGAGTTTTGGGATTCAAAATCATTAGAGATGGAAATCAGGATTTTTTTTATCAAGACTGTCGAAATGCCTTGCGTGGCCGTGTAGCCTATCCCTTCTTTCTCTACATGGCTATGCATGCCTTTGCTTCTCCTAAGCTATCTCTTTGAGTGGCCACGTGATTTTCTTTGGTTTCCCAGGCGTGGTCGTGTGTCTCCTTTGGTGTTCCATGCATGGCCACGTGATAGCTTAGGTTTCTCCTAGCGTGGCCGTGCACTGCCTTGCCCTTTCTCCTTGTGTGGTCACGTGAATGGTTGCCTTTCTCCTTGCGTGGCCACGTGAATGGCTTACTTCTCCTTTTGCTTGGTGACGCGTTTGGCCTTTGTTGTCCTTGCGTGGCCATGTATGCCTTCTCTTCTTCTTGGGCACAACCACTCATATGTTTCCTTGTAATGGTTCTACTTCATTCTCCAAACTATAAATTCTTCATGAATCATGAATCCCGTATTATAAAATATAATTGGAGAGAATTAAATGGACCATAAGTAATGTACATGATGATTATGTTAATTATAGTGGTGGTTAATAGGCCATATGATTTCTAAATGAAATAATTGAACTGTGAAGTCTTTCCAAGGCATTATAAAGGACATAGGTAAACGTTAATCTCACATTTAATTACTTTCACTACGCGTGAGACGTAGAATGCATGTATATAATGTATTGGACAAAATGAATGTACGATAACTAAATTAAGTATAATGAAGCAAAGAGAAACGATTTTAAAGAACCACTCAGGTACGTTCTTCTTTAGTGAGTATGTTTTACGTGTGGAGTCATGTGATCATTGTTTGTAAGACTATATGTATGGTTTCATTTTCATGAACTATCACTGAGTATTACCAAAGTCAACCTTGAAATTCAAAACCTGTTACTTCATAATCTTATATTCAATGATGTGTATTGCATTAGGTTCTTAAAACATTGTTTTGAGCTAGTATTGCATAATACTCAATTACCATTATGCTAAAGCATTCTAGTGTAAGATATAAGTTATCCAATGGCTATGCAAGTATATAAACAGGTGATATGCATTCTTGAATATCAGGGCTTTAAGCCAGTATTGCTATGTAAATGAATGATATGTATTCATTTGTGGAAAATGATTTAAGAAAATGTTAAATTAAATAAGGAAAAATATGATGAATTCAAGATGTTCTTAAAGTGATAAAGCCTGCGGGTCTTAGTTCAGTTGTGGATTAGATAGGCATGCCTAGAGGGATTTAGTAGCTGCCATAGTTGACCCTGTTTAGGTCTTGTTCCTTATGGAACCATCGTTCGACCCTGTTTGGGTCTATTGTTTGTTCCTTGCTGGAACCATTACCGACCCCATTTGGGTCTATTGCTTTGTTCCTTTATGGAACCATAGTTCGGCCCTTTGGGTCCATCATTTGATACCTTCGGTATCCATTGTTCCCATTATCCACCCTATGAACTAGTACTTAGGCAGGCTATTAAAAGTTAAAAGATTCATCCAGGTACTATATATAGATATATATATATATTGCTTCACCTATGTAATGTGAATGTGATTAATGGCCTACTATAATGCTTGATTGAATTCCTTTTTGGCTAGAATGATATAAAGGAAATGTAATTCTCTGCTCTATATTATATAGCTAAGGTTTCATGACATATGTGAAGTATTGACGCCTAAAATATCTCTTATAGATGATGTATGATATATATATATATATATATACTCCCTTATGCATTTATTGAACATTGAAGGCATATCTTACATAACAAATGTGACTAATGCTTATGATGAAAGCTGTACTATCAATTACTATGAGGTAGATGATTGTAAGAATAATGTTCATGTTTAGGATTGCAAATTCATTTGGTATAGTAAGGGTGAGAACGTTTAATATTGTTGACTTATATGTTTTCCTTAAATTAAAAAGGGTGTAATGATTTTATGATGTTTTATTTGAGTTTACCCTTGGTGTTGGTTTCCCCATTAAGCTTTATAGCTTAGCACAGATTTTTTTATCCGTATAGGTACTGATTAAGCTCTAGTGGATCGATAGTTGGTGGCTAGTCAGCCTTTGAAGTGAAGATCTGACTGAGTGCGGTTGCTTGAGTATTCCATTATGTATTTTGGCTTTATGTTAGGTCTTTAATTTATAAGTTTGTTTTAAGTTATTGTGGCATGTAATAATTATGGCATGTACTGTTTCTTATTATCCATGCCTTATCTTTGCTAGGTTATGATGGTGATTGAGGTTTATGCATGGTTAGTGGATTAGGGTGTTACAGCTTAATGGAGCTCATCCACGTTTCTTGAGTTGACTCAATTTCTATCATTTCTGGTTTGTCTAAGGAGGAGGCCAGTTGTTCAATGATGGTTATATTTTCTTCCACTATCCCTTGGTCGGCAATAGACATTTTGGCGAGCTGATTGACGGCTAAAGTTTGGTCTCTTGGCACCTTCTGTAGGATCCATTAGGATCCGCATTCTTCCAGCAACTTGAGTGCCGTCTTGACCCTTGCCAGATATTGTATCATGTTGACTTCTCTGGCCTCGAAGGTGCCTAAGACTTAGCTCTTCACGATGATGATCGACTTTAATTGGATGGCATGGAGCAGTCTCAGCCTTTGCAGAAGCGTCTCATACTCAACCATATTATTGGAAATTTTAAAGTTGATTTTATTACGTGCCTTATAACAATACCCAAAAGGCCCATTATCACGATGCCTGCATCTCCTCGGTTGTCATTTGCAGCTCCATCCATGATCATTTCCCATTTTGCAGGTTGGGGCTGATCGGTTACTTCTTCGCCGGAGAATTCAGCGATGAAGTCTGCCAAAGCTTGACCCTTGATTGCTTTCCTGGGCTTGTACCTCACGTCCCATGATTGAAGCTTGATTGCCCAACCCACCATTTTTTCCTTTAAGTTCGGGGTTTGTAGAATTTTTCTGATTGATTGGCCTGACCGGACTACTATCATGTATGCCTCGAAGTATTGCCTTAGCTTCTTTGTGCACATCATGAGGGCAATGATGAGTCATTCAATCGGACCTTTCTTCAATTCTAGGCCTTGAGCACTTGGCTCACATAATAGATAGGCAGCTGTTAGGTTCTTTCTTCCCTGACTAGGACACCTGCAACAGCTTCACCAGAAGTTAACAAGTATAAATAAAAATTTTCACCTGGAAGCGGTTGGCTGAGTAACGGTGGGTTGGTGAGCAATTTCTTTAGCTCATCGAAGGCTTGCTGACAGTTAGCATCCCAATTGAAAACTTCGTTCTTCCTCAATTTCTTAAAGAAAGGAGTGCATCGTTTGGCCGAAGAGGAGATGAACTGTCCAAGGGCTATTATTCTGCCATTCAACTTCTGAACGTCCTTCACACTATTTGGTGGTTGCATCTCCAAGATTGCCTTTATTTTATCGGGGTTGGCTTCGATCCCCCTTTGGGAGACCATTAAGCCTAAAAATTTTCCTGAAGGCACCCCAAAAATACACTTATCAGGATTGAGCTTCATCTGGAATTTATTCAGCATGTTGAAGATCTTTGCTAAATCAAAAGGATGTTCTTCGAGGCTTTTGCTTTTGACGATCAAATCATCCATGTAAACCTCCACATTCTACCCGATCTAATCTTTGAAAATCTTATTCATTAAACATTGTTACATGGCAACTACATTTTTCAATCCGAACGACATGGCCTTGTAGCAAAAGGTGCCATCATCCATGATGAAACTGGTTTTCTCTTGATCCAACAACCACATTGTGATTTGGTGGTATCCAAATTACGCATCAAAGAGTGAATAGATGGCATGACCGGCAGTTGCGTCCACCAGTTGGTCTATGCTTGGTAGGGGATAGCTGTCTTTCAGACACTCTTTGTTGAGGTCCGTAAAGTCGACACACATTCGCAGCTTTCCAGACTTCTCTTTACTGGAACAACATTAGCAAGCCATTTGGGGTAGTCAACCTCTCGCAGTTTGTCCATCCGTTTGAGGATGACAAGTAGTTGAAAACAATAATTTAGTTTCCAACTTTTCCTATAAAGCTTTCCAAAAGTAACTTAAGAACTTTACATCTCTATCCAATATAATTGTCCTAGGTATGTCATGAAAACGTACAACATCTCTAAAGAACAAATCAACAATATTCGTAGCATCATCGATTTTGTGGCAAGTAATGAAATACGCCATCTTATTAAACCTATCAACTACAATAAAAATAATGTCTTTACGCCTTTTTGTTACACCTTACACAAAATTCATAGATATATCTATCCAAGGTTCATTCAGAATAGGCAAAGGAGCATATAAACCATGTGGTTTAACTTTAGAGTTGGCTTGCCTACATCCAATACATTTGTCACAATTTTTTTGAACATCTCTACGTTTATGAGGCCAGTAAAAATGTTCATGCAACATATCTAAAGTTTTGAGCACACTGAAGTGTCCCATCAAACCTCCATTATGTGCTTCATACACTAGCAATTCTCTCAAAGAACATATAGGCACACATAATTTTTCTTCTCTAAACAAGTATCAATCATGCCTATAAAATTTCTGAAATACAACATGCTTGCATGCATCAAACACATTACTAAAATCAGAATCAGTAGTATACAAATCCTTAATATACTCAAATCCTAATAACTTAGAAATTAAAGTAGAGATTAAAGAATACCTTCTTGAAAGTGCATTAGCTACCACATTTTCTTTACCTTTCTTGTAATGGATTATATATGGAAATATGTTCGCGAATTTCATCCACTTTGATTTTTTTTTGTTCAGCTTACTTTGAGGCTTCAAATATTTCAGCGACTCATGATTGGTGTAGATCACAGATTCTCTTGGAAAGAGGTAATGTTGCCAAACCTCCAAAGCTCTCACCAAAGCATAAAATTCTTTATCATAGGTGGAATACCTCAATTAAGCTCCATTAAGCGTTTCATTGAAGTATACAATCGGTTTCTTATCCTGCATCAAAACTACACCAATACCTAGCCTGAAAGCATCAAATTCAATTTTAAAAGCTTTATCAAAATTAGGCAAACTTAAAACTTGAGCAGTACATAGATTTTCCTTAAACATCCTAAAGGCTTTTTCCTGACTCTCAATCCATTCAAAAGGTACATCCTTTTTAACTATTTCATTCAATGGAGAAGCTATAATACTAAATTATTTCACAAACCTCCTATAAAAACTAGCAAGTCCACGAAAACTCCTAACCTCACTAACTGACTTAGGTGTAGGCCACTCTCGAATGGCTTTAACCTTCTCCTTATCCACTTCCATACCCTTGGCTGATACTACAAATTCTAAAAATTTCAACTTTTCACAGCAAAAGGTACATTTACTCATATTTGCATACAACTTTCATCCCTTAGCACTTTCAATACAACTCTAATATGTCCAATATACTCATCTAAAGATTTACTATAAATGAGTATATCATCAAAATATACAACAATAAATTTACCAAGGAATTCACATAAGACATGGTTAATTAATTGCATGAAAGTGCTAGGTGCATTGGTTAGTCCAAAAGGCATAACTAACCACTCATACAAACCATAGTTCATTTTAAAAGCTATTTTCCATTCATCCCCTAACTTCATCCTAACTTGACAGTATCCACTCTTAAGATCGATTTTAGTGAAATAGCAAGCACCATGCAATTCATCTAACATATCATTGAGTCTAGGGATAGGATTCTATACTTTACCATGATTTTGATGATTGCATGACAATCAACACATATTCTCCATGTCCCATCCTTCTTTGGCACAAGTAGTACATAAATTACACACGGACTAAGACTCTCTCTTATTTGTCCTTTTTTAAAAAGCTCATTAACTTTCCTTTGAAATTCCTTCATTTTCTCAAGGTTATTTCTATAGGATGGTCTATTTGGAATGGAATGGTCACTCCTGAAATGAAGTCAATTTGATGTTTAATCCCTCTCAAAGATGACAATCCTTTCAAAATCTACTCGGGGAAGATATCTTCGAATTCCTGCAATAAAGAAACAACACCACTAGGCAAATCTTGGTTAAGGTTAGCCAAATTTAAGAAGTTCTCTTTGAACTGAAGTATTAAGAAAAAATTTCTTGACTCAACAGCTCTCTTGATGTCCCTCTCTTTTGCATAAAACACATTTTTTTTCTATCTGCGCTCTTTGTCGTACTCGCAATGGATGTCATGCCCACGATAGAACCCACCCCTTCCATACATTTCTCTCCTGTGCATCTCTCTTTCTTTTTTTCTTCTGCACAGTCACTCACCAATGAGCCATGTTCTTTTTTTCTCTTTTGGCCTCTTTTCTCTCTTTTTCTTTTGTATTTTCAACCTCACTACCCTTTTCCCCCTCAAGTGACCTTTGAAGCTTTAATTGTTCCTTATGCTCTTCCTTAGATGTTAAAGGAGCTAAAGTGATATTTTGTCCATTTAGCTTAAATGAATACCTATTCTTACACCCATCATGGATGGCTTTCCTATCGAATTGCTAAGGTCTCCCAAGTAAAATATATCCAGCATGTGTTGGCACCACATCACAAATTACATCATCATGATATTTCCCAATTAAAAAAGCAATAATGACCTATTTTGTGACCCTCACTTCCCCACAATCATTCAAGCATTGTAACTTATAAGGTCTAGGGTGTTTCATCCATTTTAAGCCTAATTTGTTAGCTAGTGCAGTACTAGCAACATTAGTACAACTACTCCTATCAATAATCAAACTACACACCTTATTATACACCTTACATCTAGTATGAAAAATATTCTCTCTATGATCATCATCAGATTCTTCCTTAAATTGTAAATTTAAAGCATCCTAACTATCAATGATTCACCATGTTTAACAAATTCAATATCATCATCAGACACATTTTCTAAACTAGGCATAGAATCGGAATCACTCTCATGATCAGACTTAATCTCTCCATTTTCTATAACTAGCATAGCCCTCTTATTAGGACATTGAGATGCAATATGCCCTACTTTAAGGCATTTAAAATACTTAATATCTCTATCCTCAGTATTAGAAGGGATCACATTAGAAATACCTTTTGTTTCAGGTGTACCACTTTTGTTGTCTTTGACTTTCTCTTTTGCATCAACAGACTTTTAAGTAGCTTTGTTATGTCCCTTGTTCCATCTTAAATTTCATTAGGATGTGGAACTCGAAGTGTTACTAATGGTACTTCCTTTGTACTTTAATTGTCTCTCCACCTTCATAGCCATATTCACCAGCTCTTCCATATCAATAAATTGCTATAATTCCATTACATTGACTATTTCTATATTTAATCCACTCAAAAATCAAACCACTACTGACTTTTCTTCCTCTTCTAGGTTGGCTCTGATCATCAACATCTCTGTCTCCTTATGGTACTCTTCTATGAATCTAATCCCTTGAGTGAGCCTTTGTAATCTTTGATGTGTTTCTCTATAAATTACTAGGCACGGACCTCTTCTTCATTATCCTTTTCATCTCTTCCCAACTGGCAACTGGAAATTTTCCATTCCTCCTATTTTTATTTAACTTAGACCACCAAATTAATGCATAATAAAAAACTCAATAGTAGCTAATCTAACATTCTTATCTTCAAAATAATTATGACACTCAAAGATTGTTTCTATTTTTCTTTCCCATTTGAGATATTTCTTAGCATTATTCTTACCTCTAAAAGGTGGAATATTCATCTTGATGGCACTCAAGTTGCTATCCCTTCTATCTTCCCTTATTTCTTGTCCCCTCATTGAATGAACTTCTTCTTCTTCTTCCAAATCATCAAGCTCAACGTCTACATTGTCATTAATCCATCGACCCTTTTTGGCCATCATTTTGGAATTGCTTACTGTGCTCACTTCCAACTATTTTAACCTTTCATTCACACTACCTATAAATCTCTCAAATGTTCCATGCATTACTTGTACCGAATATGCTACCTTTGAAAGGATATCACATGGCATAAACATGAAGATCACACATTGGAAAAAATAAAAATTTGATCATTGATGCCACGCAATATATAACATAGAATTGAAACATGCAATTTTAGGGTTTTTGAAAAACTTACAACATTGGATGCTCTTAAAACTTGATTTTGCTATGGCCAATATATAAGATAGACTTATATGCTTCTGATCTCGAACACCAATGCCAAAGGAGTAGCCTTTACACCACACCACTCTATGCTCACACACACACACTTACAAAGATGGCTTAAAAATGAAAGTGCTAGCTCTATAGTTTGTATTCAGCGATTTGTATGGTATGAAGACACAAGATCTGATCTTGTTCTTCTTTTAGGTTTCAACTGCTGCCCAAAAACATAAGAGAGGAAGAAACAATTCTTTCTCTTGTTGAAATCGGTAATGAGAGAGTGAAAGAGCAAAAAATGGCAAGCCCTTAATTTCTTTTTAATACATTAATATATATTCCTTATTTAGGTCAAGTGTGAATGCCAAAATCTACTATAATTAAGTAGTAATTTAAGCCTCCATCACTTCCTAATTAAGGGATATAACTTAATTCAAATTCTATTAGAATTCAAATTCAAATGGCATTAGTCATTTAATCAAAATGCATCACTTGTTTAGGATTTAACATGTGCCGAATTCAACTAGGAAACTAGCTTGAATTTCGGCCACAACAATCCCTATTTAAGTGTTGCTAATTGATTCAAATACTATTTAGGATTCAAACTCAATTACCTTAATTATACATAAATAATTAATTAATTGAAATAAACCTAGTACATATCAAAAATCTCTCTCTTATGGACCAAGGTCCATAGAGCAATTTTAATGCCTATTACATAAATTAATTTGACTTTAATTAAAAGTCCAAATTAATGCCCAATACTCTATTTTAAATATTTTAAGCTTAATGCTTTGTGTACGATCCTATAGGTCCATTTAAGATTGGCAATAAATTAATAAATAATCCAAAGGCTATATATATTCTTTAGCAAGATATTATAGCATTCCAAATTAAATAGATATGACGACACTCTCTATAGATACCTAAACAATTAGGATATCAACATGGTGGCCTTTACCCTCTTTTGGATGTAAGGTACACCAGGTCATGCTATAGCCTTCCATATGTATGGCATGATAGACTGGTCTAGGTGAATTGCATCCTCCTTCATCGGTAACTCCAAGATGTCAGTGAAGCATCTATGTGTGAAAGATATCGAGTGGCCCACGATGTAGAATGTGATGACATCTAGCTCATCATCTGGTCTTTATTATCTAGTATAGTGGTAGGTAGCCAAGAATAGTCGGTTCATCTCTAGGTATGACATGTAAGCCTCAGTAAAGAATCCCTTCTAGCTAACCTAAGCTAATAACTAGTCAGCCACTCTTAGCAAACTCAAGGTCTAAAATAGTCCTGTAGATATAAAGTGGCTTGAAATCATACAAGCTTTAGTGAGGGCTCAATAACAAGCAGCCTATTATGGTGTCATCCAACTTGATGCTGCTGTGTAGGGTCTATAATCTGAAAATGCAAATCATATAATCAATTGCTATGACCTAAATAGATGTTGCTTACAAGGGGACACCATATGCTTATAGATTTCGATAACATTTCGATCTAAGAACCTTATAGTAGACCTACATGAAATACACCCATGAAGGACCTACAAATAAACAACACATATATCATCTTAACCCACTACCAAGCATCTAACATTCATTCCAATGATCCAAGAGATGGAATACATATACATATATATCCATATCTTTATTATCATCATTATTACTTCTATATTTATTTATTTATTATATAACACATTTTATTATATATATATATATACATATATATATCTTATTGTTATTATTTATTATCGATTATTGATTATTGATTATTATTATTATTATTATTATTATTATTATTTCTCTCTCTCCCTCATTTATTCTACATATATTATTACACACTTTTAACTTCTTAGCATCAAGTCTCATTTATTCATGGGTGCACATGGGTCTCTTTCCCTTATGTGTATGCCTACTCAAAATCATACCCAAATTATTCACAAAAATACAAGAGGCATTTGATTATTACATCGATATTCTATTCCACCTTTTTTTTTTGTTTTATACAAGCTAAAACATATTCACAACAAGCATGCTTTCATGATTATACAGTAAGGAACCACAAAAATGCATCTCCTACACTTAAACAACACTTTGCAACAATTTAAAACCACTTTTAGGTTCATTCAACATGAAAAATACGAGGAAAAGTTAAAAATGTATCCTTTTGGATCATGGACAAAGATTTGAGTTTTACCCAATGAAAATGCACAAATGTGGTGTCCTGATGATCATGAGACTGTAACCTAATGACATATTAAAGAAAATTGTGAAGAAAGTGACTAAAAATGAGAAAATGGCTAAAGAGAAAGGCTACTATAGGATAAAAATATGAGAAAGTAAGAAGCAATAAGGAAAAAGAAGGGAATTGCCAGGTATCTATAACCCGTAGTTTTACATGAGCATATAAGACTTCATATGGGTGTGCAAGGGCTTTTATACTAGTATGCATGAATCAAAAGGTATAATTTGAAAATTCTCTAACGTACACTCATAAATACATGCAAAACTCATGTAAATAGTGATTTCACGTGGGTTTTTGCCAAAATCCATGCAAAAATAGTCCAATCCCATGCAATTGACCTAAAACAATCCCATTTTTTTATAGTTTTTAAATTTTATCTGTCTACTCAAATTATTGCAATCCTATTTATCCATAAAAATATTTGCATAAACATATACGCACTCATGGCTGAGTCATCTTCCCATTATTCAGGTCTTTATATTTATAACTATTATTTACAAGAATTTCACTCATAAGTTAACATTATTATATCACTATATATTTATTATCATTATTTTGAGTTATGGGTCTTCCCTTATCATGTACAAGTCTTACCGGTTATTGTGCTTAATTTGTCAAATGCATATATATATATATATATATATATACAAACACACACGAAAGTTGGCAACCTGTTAAATGCCATCATTGTAAAATCTTGAAGTGCGAGGTACCACCTGCTATTTACCTATAAGAAACTATAGGAAAATTTGTAATGCAGGTTGATGAATAGTTTAGCATGAGTCGGTGCCCATACAAGCATATCTTATACTATTTAACATAAGCAGGTGGTAACTAAGGCCTGTACATGGGCGTACTTATGATATACACGGTTGTGCAAAAAAACTTATTTGATGCCTTAAATTTCTTCCTTTTCCATCAAACATCCTTACTTCTTATGCTTATTTCCCTTAACTCTTATGCCTGCTATCTTACCAATTCCTTTCCCTCTTTTTTGCCCAACTTGATTTTTTTCTATCGAAGGCTTGAACTACTTCTTGACAACCCTTATACCTAGGCAGATCAGGTCTGTTCCCTTTACTCAAACTTAAAGTTCCTTATGAGCATTCAACTATATTAGAACTTGCTTTTGGCTGTGGCTCAATTTTGGGATCCTTGGTTCCATATGTTCCATTTTAATGAGTTTGAGTTATACTCTTTGGTTGAAGAGTTTACAACAATTCTCAATACATCATTTTCTTCGAGCAATCTAACTATCTTGATGACATCTCCAAAGCCTTAGGGATCTTATCTTTGAAAGCTTGGGCAATGATAGGCCATGATAACCCCATCATTCCTGAAACCTTTTCAATTACCTATATCTATACACTAATTATCCTACTTACACCACTAGTGATTTCTTATTTATGTGCTTGTCACACTACTTAGTCATGACTAATATGGATGGTATGGTTGGTGACTACAGGCATTTCAACATAGCCCATGAGATTCAAATAGGTTACACTTATTTTTCCCTTATCCTAGCAAAAATTTTGTTAGGTTTAGATGCTGTGCAATCGGACCCTAATGTGCTCTTCACTAGCAACCCTATGTTACTCCAGGTATATTCCCTTCATCCCAAGAAATTCTTTTTTTTTTCATCACTTCATTCATTATTTTAGGTTTGGCTATAAGAAAAGCCAAGGATGCTGGCTCCTTTGCTCTCGAGGATAATCCCTTGGTATACATTGCAGTTCTTTAGAGATCGATGTAGATTATACCAATTTGACACTATTGAGGAAGGCATTAGGTGGCTATCTAACGTTTTAGACTTCAAAATGGACTTTATGGCACCGTGGATAATACCAAAGTCCATTACCAAATATGGCCAATCTGACTGTGTGATCTTTGAAAGGCCACCTTATGTATAACTTGTAAGGACCCAATCATGGCCTTAACCGAATTATGGTTAATTAAAAAGGATTATGGTTAAATGAGATAAGACTTGATTTCTTTGTATTGATAAAATTGTTTACCCTGAGGGGCATTTTGGTAATTTTAGCTTGTATGTAAAATGAGTATGGTTAAATTATAATTAAAAGAGGGGATGCAATTGAAGTAAGTTAGATGTTTAGGGCAATTTTGTGAGAAATATAAGATATGGGGGTTTATTTGTGCTTAGGGGTATAGTGGGAATTTCCCTTAGGGAGATATTTATCCTACTTCCCTATTTATTATTTCCTGGAGATGTGGGGGATCGACAAAAGAAGAAGTGAGGTCTCTCTCTCTAGCTATAGGCTGAAGAAGAGGAAATTTAGGGTTTGTGTTTTAATATCATGAAGGTAATATTTTCCCTTTCATAGATCTCTTCTTTTCTTCCCTGTGTTTGATTTCTTGTATTAAGGAAGCAAAGAGATGATAAATCATGCTTGTTGTCTCTATGTATAAGGAGAAGAAAGGAATCATAAGTAAAAGAGTTGAATCAGGAGGATCAAAGAAAGATGTGAAGCTTCACTAAGGTATGAGGCTATTATGTTGATTTTATGGATGGGGTTTAGTTGCCTTTGTAAGATTAGGATTACTACACTGTTCACCTGGGTTTGTTACGGGAACTTGCTTTTGTTCTTGTTTATGTGTCCTCTTCTGTGAGGTTAAAGGTTAAACCTGGTAATCTTAGATTTGTTGAGTATGAATTGATACTAGGTTTCTTTTAAGCTACTTACCGAAACCCCTTGCATGACCAATTGGCTTTTTTCCTCTTTGAGGTGCACGACCACTTATAGTTTTTCTTCCTCCCTTACACGACCAAGCAAGGCTTTTCTTCTTGGTTTGCACGGCCAAGTATGGCCCAATTCTTTGAGCTGCACGACCACTCAAGTTCTTTGTATTCTCCTTGCACGGCCACTCAACTTCTTTGTATTCTCCATGCATGACCACTTAAGTTTTAGGTTCTTCCCATGCACGACCACTTAATGCCTTGTGTTCTTTTCATGTATGACCACTTACACTTCTTATTATTTCCATGCACGACCACTTATAACCTTTCTCCCCTCCTTGTGCGGCCAAATAAGGCCTATGGTTATTGATGCATAGCCAAGCATGTTCTTCTCCTCTACACTACATGGCCATATGTACTCTTTTTATTCATTTGAGCCAACTCTCACCCCAAGATTAAGCCATGTATTTAGATATTGAACACAGTATTATATGATCCATAAGATTATTAAAAGAATAAGAGTTAAGGTGAATTGGCTATAGTAAGTAAAATCGATGATAAATGGTTATTAAGTGATGATTGTTTTGCGAGTTGATATCAATGGATTAATATACTAGGAAAGTCTCTCTCTCTAATGCTAAAGTCCATTAAGATATGGTTTAGAAAGGCATAAATATAATATGAAGTATTATAGAAATTTAAAAGAAATAAATGCTATTATAAGAGGAAGAAAATTGAAATAAGTTGTAAGTCATCCACAGTCACCTGTAAGGTGAATAAGGCATGATCATTTAATTGGAGAAACCTCTCTCTCTCTCTCTCTACACACACACACACACACACACACAATACAGTAAAAAGCTTTAGGACAATAAACCTATAAGGTTGTGATTTGGAGTCCATTTGAACTCTAAATTAGAGGGTCTTGCACATGGTTATGCTAAAATAATTAGGTTGCTAAAATGTGTTTTAGTGCCTAATAGCCCATAACTAAAAAGAGTAAGAAGAAATATAGTAATTACGAGATTATATGCTATTTAATATGCCCTATATAGTATGGTATAAGGTATGTACTATGCCAAAGCAAATTGTTTTACCCCAAATGCCATACGTTGATAATCCTTTGCAATAGCATGAAAATACTATGATTTAGGCTAGAAGTAAAAAGAAGATAGTTGCAAAGCTACATGTTTAAGTTAAAAGAGATGAGATATTAATTGATACTTAATTATGACACTATAGAAGTTTGATCATGCTTCAAGTCATACCGAGGTTTAATGATTAGCCTTGATATAAAGAAATATACTTACTCGGTTGCTTTATATCCTATGAGGTAAATGCATGCCCATTAATAGTGTGCTAAAATTAAGAGGAAATAATCTTACATAACTTATCTGGGTATAATATATATAAGATGGAAAAGTACTAGTAAGATGATTGAAGTATAAATATGATTAAGGTAGGGTAGATAACCTATTTTCCATGATCTAATACACTATAAAAGTGATCTACAAGGGTTAAAGATGAACAAGTGATAACCTTAAGCTAAAAAAACCTATTCATACTATTATATAGATCATAAATGCATAAGTATTGTTTAAATTAATTATATATTAATGTGGGCTACGATGATGTGTGAAAGCTGCTCACGGTAGATAGCACCAAGGTACGTCCTTGAGAATTATTAATGAGTTATGTAAGTCAATGTTTTATAATTGATTCAACCATGCTATGATGAGTAGTTTGACTCATTATGTGAACAAATATGAGTATCTAAAAAACATGTATTGCTATGATTCAAGTTGCATTCATATAATCTTATGAAGACTTTTAATTGCAAGAAATATATTTTTATAATTACCTCATTGGCTTCATGTATTATACTAAGTATGATGAGATTCTTCAAAAAAAAAAGTATGATGAGATTGATCAATGAAAGTAATACTTTATTGTATTTACATTATCATGTAACTACTATGACATGTATGAATGATGTTGATACAACTATATGGTTACATAACCTGCATCCATATGTAATGGAGCCTAAAGCTCAACATTGATGTATGATAAGAATGATATACATTCTTTTATGAAATGTGTCTTTCAGCCAAATGATGTACTAAGTAAAGAATAATATGTTAAGTCAAAGATGATCTTAAAGTGGTTAAGCCTACGGGTTTTAGTTCAGTTGTGGATTAGATAGGCATAGGATATAGTTGTAGCTACCATAGTTGATGTCGTTTGGGTCTTGTTCCTTAATAAAACCATTGCTCGACCCTATTTGGGTCTATTATTTGTTCCTTGATGGAACCATTGCTCGTCCCCATTTGGGTTTATTGTTTGATATTTTTGGATATCTATTGTTTGATACCTTCGAGTATCCATTGCTCCCATTATCCATCCTTTGAACTAGTACTTAGGTAGGCTATTAAAGATGATAAAAAAGTATAAGAAATAAAGTAATATATATGCATTTATTTCTTCACTTATTTAACATAAGCATGATGAATGGCCTATTGTATTGTGTTGTTTAATCTTAAATTCCTTTTTGGCTATAACTATATTTAAGAAAGGAAATACCATTTTATGCGTTACATGATTGTGATATCTTACACCTATTATGAGGAAGGTTCCCGTGTGAGTTCCAGTGCAAGTTAGTTCCACCAATGGGTTTCACGGTGAATATATGGGCCATATGGGCAACAAACTCGCGTATTAAAAGTTATATGAAATGTGATATACATTATAATCTTCATGAATGTGGAAGTATGAGATGGTTGCATGTGGTATGGAGACTTTGTCGGTTAATCATGATGTGTAATACCTATTCTTTGGAATGGCATGTAAATCCGCGAGTATGCATATGAACATTTACACACGTATATGCATAAGTATAATTTTGTCATAAACCAAAGTGTACTGCATGAAATGAAATGATGTCGTATTATGATTAGTTGACCATGCTAAGATAGTCTTGAGGGAATACATGACTATGAACTTGAAATGAAAATTGAATGATATATATATATATATATATATATATATATATATATATATATATATATATATATATATATATATATATATATATATATATATATATATATATCTGTGTGTGTGTGTGTGTGTGTGTGGGAAGTAAGCATGCCTAATAATACCTCATAGTGATGCTACATGACCTGAGCACTCCCTTGTGCTTTGATTTTTATATCAAATGTATATCTTAGGTAATCAATATAATGGACTGTATTAAACAAAAGTTTTATCCTATCAAAAGCATGATGTCGAGAACTTACGAGTAAAAGGATTTTGAGGTATATGAATTATACTAGTTTAATAAGTAAAAGATGATGATGATAATGTAATTGATAAGTTTTGTAAAAAGAGGATTCTTGCAATGCTCTAGAATTTAGTAAAGATGGTATTTATGGTTAAGGTTGAAGACTCCCTAGAATGCCTTGTGATAGTTGTAGATGATATGATGAAAACGAAAACTTGTAAGATGTTGTCTATAGAGTTTTGTTCCCCGCTAAGCTTTATAGCTTAGCACAGGCTTGTTTATTCGTGTAAGTTTCAGGATAAGTTCCAGTGGATCGATAACTATAGTGGCTAGACAACCATTGAAGAGAAGATCCGGTGGACTGCAGTTGTCTTTGAGGATTTCATTATGTATCGTGGGCCAATTATGTTAGGCCATCTTATTTATAAGTTGATTTAATTTATTGTGGCATGCAATTATGGCTTGTATTATAATTTATTATTATTTATGCCTGATCTCCACTAGGTTTATGATGATGATTGATGGCTATCCATAGTTAGTGGATTAGGGTGCTACATAACTTCTCATTGTGTTCACCAATTCAAGGAAAAGCAAGACATCATATGAACTCTCTTATCCTTTGAAAGTGGTGAATTGACTGCTTCTTTTCTTTCAAGCTATAATGATTACTAGAGGCATTTGCCTTTGAAGACCAACATTCTTCTCCCTACCCAATGTGACTTCACAACTTTGAATAGATATCGTCAGTTGGTTATTGAAGCAGCTGATAATAGGGCATTCTGGTTGAGGCACCATTGCGGAGCAAGCTGGATTAGGTAAGGTATAGCATAAATGGCATTCCTTATCACAAATTGTATATATTTTAGCTAGTGTAATAAGTGTCCACTTGAGCGAATACTAAACCTTATTTGTTATGTTTTATCTTTTATGTTATGTTGGTGTTTAGTGCTATTTTAGTTTGGTGTTTTAATGCTTTCAATTAATAACACTACAAAAATAATGCATTTTACCGATGAAATTTAACATTTTACCGATGAAAAATGACCTTACCAATGTTTTTTATTATTTTACCGATGGAATAAATTCATCCCTAAAATATGTTCATCAGTAATATTACCGATGAAATTTTTTTATTAAAAAATTCCATCGATAGTTTTATTAAAAATCTATCGAATGTTTTGTCACATTGACCGTCTACTAGTAGAATTTTACATTGGTAAATCATCGGTAAATTTAATAAATAAAAATTTTAATTTATTTTAGTATGAATAGCAATAGAGGTTTTCATCGATAATTTTATCGGTAAAAATATTTTATATTAATATTAAATTTTTCAATATATCAACGATGGATTTTTCCATCTGTAATTTATCGATAACACAAATTTTTTCTATTTAATTTTTTTTGTAAAAATTATATAGTTCCTATTTGCAAATATCAAATTAAACATGATAAATTCAATATAAAAATTTTAAAATTTAAATTGAAGATAAATATTATAATTCAAAATCGATAAACACATTAAACTCTTATGCAAGTATCAATACAATTATATATTATGTATAATATTTTGTATTATTATAAAAAAAATATCTAAAATTCTATTTGTACAAGCATGTGAGGGAATGAGTTAGACCCAAAGCATAATCAACACCAAACACAGAATTTGCCCAGCATGTGCCAATTGAATGTCCTATAGAATAAACATGAACAAAAGGAGAAACTTAAAATAATTACAACTGAATGAAGACATCTAACAATGCTTTTTGTGAGGTGACATCAATAAAGATCCAAAATTCCATTAATATAAACCACCAAGAGAATTTTGAAATGAAATCTCAAGATTACAATCAAGGATAGTGCAACAATTTCATGTAACCTATACTATATATCCAAGAAAAATAACAGCCGCATAGATTACTTGATTTTAGGATATGTTACATTGGTCTATACAAAGCCATTAATAAATTAACACACCAATAAAAATCAAGCTGACATTTAAAAACAAAAATATCATAACCTTTAAATTCACACGAAAAACATAAACAATGGTTTTCAAGATAATGATAATATATTTGACCACCAAAGCAGAAGAGAGCCACTAAAAATTACCAACAATTATTCCATCCAGATTAGTAAAAGACATTTAAAATTTCAGAAAACACACCTCAAATAATTTCTCATCTTGAGTGCCTCGACAACATCTGACCTAGTTACTTACCCATTGCTATTGACAAGTATATTAATACTCTCCACCATATCCAAGAAAACCTGAACATATAAGAACAAATCTTAATCATTTAGTAAATTTTGATACTGATAACTTGTGCAAGCAATTAAAAAAGGGAAGAAAATACCTCGTTCTTTTTGTAAACTATCCCTTCATTACAAATCCTCTCAAAGAGTTCTCCACTTGCAGCATACTCCATAACTATGGCTAGAAACATTAAATCTCATCAAACATCAAATTCAAACAAATCAATAATTATATATATATTTATTTAAAGAATAAACTCGAAGAGCAGCAACTTGTACAAATATAGGCTTCTATAACCTGTAATGAAAACATAACACCAATAGAATGGGCATATTGATGGAGAAATTGTATAAACATACCATAATAATATTTACATTTTCAAATATTACACTTATGCTTATAATATAATGCTTATTTACAACTCAATTTCTTATTTATATATTTGTAAAAGAAATACTTTTCTTACATATTATGAATCATCAAGTACTACTGTTGATTTCATTAATTTCATGTAAAATTTAAATGCTAGCCAAATGGATAACCTGATAGATTTATTGGAACTGACTCTTGCATAATTCAAGCTAACATCTGTCTGCTAGCTAATAACATAAATCAATGCATCTCCAAAAAACTAACATTGGTATATATGAATTTTTACTCCATTAAACTAATGATATGGATAGCATTCTCATCAATTCCACTACAAATAAATCCAAGTTGGAATAGAGCCATTGGAGAAGGGTTACAGTTGTAAAGAGAGAGCAGCTGATGATAGGCAAATGTTAGAGATCATATGATAAGACAGATTCACAGTGAAAGCAAAGAGAAGTTCACTTTGGAAAAAAACAAAAGGCAACCTAAAAAGCAACTCATGTCAAATATTACAAGGGACCTAGTCCTTCCAGATTGAAAGCATACCCTTAATATTTTTCCAGTTCAATTCACACCATATAGAGAGATTCTTTTATTTATTCATACAAAAACTCTTTTATAACAACCATTCACATTAAGTTTTTCTAGTTTCTATTTCTAATAAATTAACAAAATTGCTAGTCCTATAAGTTTAAATTTGGAATAATATAATCAGAAGAATAACAGGTAATAAAAAAATAAAAAAGGAAAGTGCTTTAAGTATATGCCATAAGCATCATCAATCTATCAAAAGAACTACTATTCCAATAGAATATACTCAATTATAGGATCCAATGCAGGCCAATTAGAATTTAACAGCAAAAAGTTAGACAATTTGCAAAGAGTCAAGTATTAATGCTACAAATTATTTGACCATGATGCTGATTCTGAAGAATTGGGTTACATAGCATAATATGCTATGCAAATAAACTTTGTATCCTAACATATTCTACAAAAGGTATTGTATATAGAAGCCACTAGACATAAAAGTTCCAAAAATATATAAATTATACATTAAAAGCATAAAATCTTAGTTCAGCATCATAATAGAAGCAAAATTTTAGAAAATTCAATTTTGCATAACTAATCATGGTTAAAACAAGAAAAGCAAGACATAATATGAGCAATCTTACCACATGGATTGCATACATAGAGAAAAACAAATGCAAGAGAAGAAGCAATTTTTGATAACCATCCATAATTATTAGCAGATCTCTCAAGCATAAAGCTGCAGTTGACAAGAATTGTATATATTATTGTTATGGCATCTTTATCATACAGGGTAGCAGCAACAAACTATAGCAATAAAATTATAATTAGTCAAACTTAAATGTAGCACTGCAAAAATAAAAGATTGGAGAATCTACATACTAGGTTCTCAAAAATTAAGGCCAATACTCAAATAACTGTTGTCAACTGTGCTATGAAGGCCAATATTCGAATACCTTTGATTTTGAGGCTCAAAACCAATTTTTAAGCTATTAGCATTGCCTTTGATTGCGTACATTGATGTCTACATTTTTTACCAGATTAAAATATTCATTGCATAAAAAAAGTCAAAAATAAAATTTCCAAAAATAAAAAAAATAAACAAAAAAGGAAAATATGAACGATTTGATCTGTAATTACCGAATCAAAATTGATGAAACCTAAAATGGTTTATCTGTGAGAGAGAGATCGGTAGCCGAAGTAGCTGATTAGGCCGCCGTATACCCTGTAAGAGGAGAACTAGCAGTTGAAAGGTTGATCGATTAATTAAACCTGTAAAAGGGGGGGCCCGGTCGGACCCGAGCATTAGCACTTCGAGGCTTAAGTTAGTAACTTTAGAGAGAGACAGTATTCAAGAGGAGAGAGAAAGTCTCAGGAGTTTAATACCTGGAACCATCGTGCTTTAGGATATTTATATGAGTTATTTAGAGGGGTACTTGAGTACCTTGGGGGGTGATAACCGGCAGTCAGAGTAGGTGAGTGGCGATGTGACAGGAGGTAGATGAGAGCATAGGCGTTAGCTCGTGTCAGTGGGCTGATAGGATAGGTTATCCCATCAGTCCAATTGGACACTTTGCTTTCCTAAGTTATCTTCTAGCTCACGCCTTACCCTTTTGTCATTGGACTTGGACTGCCTCAAATGCTATTGGGCCATACTGATTGGGCCTTTAAGAATGTTTTTTCTGTAGTTATCACTTGTCCCCCCCCCGAACAGGTCCGATCGGGCGAAGTGCCATTCAGTTCTTTTGGCGGGATTTTTAAATTTTCGGGAAGTACCCAATTTGAGGGGTTACATCCATCAATTTTGGATAGTCGTTACACATTTAATTCCTGCACACATGCCAAGGATGATGCTTTGTTCTCTATTGCGCATTTAACACTAGCTCATGTATCGAGGGCGACGTTTCACTCTTATGCATTTTGTTAATTGGAGACATGTGGCGATTATTCAGCGGAGAGGTGATTAGAGAATTCTAGCAGCTTGGAGCCTATAAATAGATGGCTTTAGGGAGATTTTGTTTTATTTTTCAGCCATTCTTGGTGAAAGTAGAAAATTCTTATCGTGCTTTTTCAGCAAGATCAACTAAATAATTCTTCCTCTTAATATTTCCTGTCTCTTTGTCCTTTTTTATTGAAGATGGCTTCAAGTGACATAGAGTTTATAGATTGGTGTTTTCTTGAGGCTTATGAGAACTATGGGATTGCGGCTCGCCCTTCAAGACTCGCAGAGGAGAAGGTGATTGAAGTCCCTTTACAACATGATCTTCCCACAAAGATATTTGTAATGGTTCACCTAAATTCCATGGCGAAGAATAAGGGAACACTTGGAGGTGAGAATAGTGAGCCAATCACTCCCCATTTGCAGGCATGGTTGTAGTGGTGCACTTCAATTTTATATTATGATCTTGGCCAGATTCTGTGCACCTCCCCCTACTTTATCGCCAATTAGCCGATTGGCACCAATGTGAGGAAAGCCATCATCATCAAGGCTGTCAACACGTCCAATTTTGCTTGGTAATAGCCTTAAAAATTACACTATTGTCAGATGATTGCCTCGGACTAATCGGGCTTCAGCAAAGTTTCTGAAACATAGTTTTTTTTGTAAGAACCCTACATATGTGAAAGTCGATTTGTCTTCCAATTACATCTTTGTACCGTAATTCTCCTTTTAAGTGACATTTGTCATGAAAATAACTGGTGAGAAAAACATCATTGACAAAATATAAATATCCTATGTGGAGAATGCGTAAATTTGATTAATGGAGAATACTTCCTAAATTTAAATGTGTTTTTCGAGCATCCTAGTGCCCACCCATCTTGAGTTGGTAATCATTTGATCCGACTGGAGTTTTTTTTAAATATATGCCTTCCATTCAAGCAAAAGTCATGTCTTTGATTTATCACGTCAAATGCAATGGGCAACTTGCCAATTTTTAATTTAACCAAAATACCATCCGATCAGTCGTTCGTTGGAGAATCATACATAGCGAATGACCTTTTGGCCTTTATATTGCTTTGAGCATTCGGCAACTCGCACCCTTAGCCCAAAATGAACATCGAGCTTAACAGGAGAACTTATCTTACTAGCAAGTGGGTTCCAACTTTCATGTTTTCAATTACATCAAAATTTTGACAATATGACCCGATCGGTCAGAACCCTTGGTTGTTTTATAGAGATTGTCTTTTCAGGAGATATTGTAGTCGATTGTAAGCAATGGATTGCTCTTCAACCGATCGGTACAAGATCTTGTCTCATATTGTTAACACTAGGAGGTTCTATTGGACTTGGATTACTCATCGGTCTGGATAAACAACCTGTAAACAAAAACAAGGTCTAAAAACAAAACAAACGAAACATACCTTTTTCCCCGAGACAAAGAAAAAATAGGGAACATCCTCTTCATCAGATATCAATCATTGCATGATTATACTCAGTAATTATCGGGCATTTCAATGTTCCAACTTCTAGAGACGTCCGGCCCTATGAGGGTTCCGAATTTACAAAAACTTTGGAGACTTTGTAGGGGGTTTTCTTAATTTAATGTGAGCCTCCCAATTTTGGCGGTTTCCTGTACCTACACCTGTCTTTTTGGCAGGAATTTTCAAATTGGCCTGAATCCGATAAGTCACGCCTGTTCATATCAACTATTATGTATTTATTGCCAATGCGTATGTCGAGAGCAACGCATCAGAACCGTCATGATGGTTTGGAGACGTATGGCGGTTATCCGACTTTTGAAGCATTTGGAGAATTCTAAAAGTTTTTTACAGTTATAAATAGGCAATTTTTATACGACTTGTCCATAATCCTTAATAGAACTCTGCCGAATTTTTTTTGCGCTTCGAAGATTTGAAGATTTTAGCACCTTTCACAAAGATATCGAATTACCCAAGTAAGTGGCAATTCCTACCGCTTAATTTTCTTTATCTTTTATAACATCATCATATTACATTATTCACTATTTCTGTCCTTTCTTGAAAAATGGAATCGAGCTACGGTTGTTCTTCAACCAGGGAGATTTTTTGGAGCTCAGAAAGAATATTTCAATTGATCTTTGTGGAGATCAATGTTGGAGGCATGGAAAACCATATAATTCTAACCATCCTTTTGGCATTTTGATTGGATCCTGAGACTCTGATGTCGATATTTACGTAGATTATAGACGTCAAAGTTAAATGCATTTTGAACATCATGCATTGCATGTTTAAAAGTCTACATTAACTGGAGGGAGTACTTATCTTTTACGTTTTTCGATGTGGGTGTGATGGCTAAGCGATACGATATTGTTAAATGGTCGGCCGATCGAGCTAAAGAAGAAATGGAAGCAAATCGTGCAGCCAAGAAAGAGAAGAAATAAAAAAAGAGAAGACTTGTGCCTTTTTCAGAAGCTCAGGCTTCCAATCCTTATGCTAGCACTCTCACTGCTGCTCCTAGTGTTGTCGCAACTTCTGTTGCCTGCCCTTTTCAGACCCCTCTAGGGTCCTCTTCCGACTAGCCATTGCCCGAGGATCATTCTCATACTCATTTACTTAGAAATGAAACTGACTTCGGGATGGAGCGAACAACCCAGGATCAGGAGAAATCAGTTCAAATGAACATGGCCGCAATGGACGAAGATGCCCAAAGAAGAATCCAGGAGACAGCTGAAAAGAAAATTGACGACCTGGTAGCCGCGGTAGATGCAAAAGTTGCTGCCAAAAATAAGGGGGGCGTCAAAAATGTGATTGCCAGAATTGCCGAAAGTCGGGCCTCATCACTATGAGAGGTTTTGAAAAGTCTATTTGGTGACGACTGGTCCATTGACAATAGAGACATATCAAATTATTTATTTCGGGGTATGCTTCAAGAGGGTTATTACAAGGCGATAGGAGATCCCGACATACTGTCCTAAGAATGCAGCCTTTTTCAACGGCAAACCCTGGAGGTATTTTTCAAAATGTTCATTCTTAAGAAAAGATTCATCTTGCAGTCTATTATCCTCTTGATTCCCCAACCTTTCTTTTCTCACTGATCTAATTTTCAGTTGATAAAAAAGGGTTTACGCTTGCATGGCGTGGCCGATCTTTGTAAAAATAAATGAGAAGATTTCGATCGGGCCAGGAAAGAAGCGGAAGCCATATATGATTTGGTGAGAAAGGAGTCTCTACTTGCCCGATCGAAAGTGGAAAAGCTGGAAGTGGAGTCCGCCCACCTTTCTTAGGATTTGAAAGCTCGGCAAAAAGAGGTGGACCACCTCAAAGGTGACCTAGCCCATTTATCGATTGAATATTCCAAGGCTAAGTCCGAATGTAATGCTCTTCGTGGGGAGCGGGATTCATTGCAGGCTGCTTTGGAGAATAAGGTGGTGCAGAGAAAGAAACTGGAGAAAAGGCTTTTTACCTAAAAGGGAGATATCATGGATCAACTGAGATATGTTCGGGGTGTTTCCAATATCCCATTAAATCCGTTGTAGGGCCATTCTTTTGATGTAGAAACAATGAATGTAGAAGCGTAGCTTTCTGCTATAATGATTTTGTTTGCGCTTTGTAAGAATTATTCATATATAATAGTAGAGTTTCCTCTCAGCCATGTCTGTAGACTGTAGTTCTCATTTCAGTAAATATTCACCATAAGATCAGCTGAGGAGGAAATATCAAATTAATTGAGGAGAATCATGCAAATCAATTATGGAGAATGTGTGAATTTGGCTAAGGAAAAATACTCCCTGAATCTTTAATTCGCCCTTTCAAGCATTGCCAAGCATTGCGATATACGATTCTATCAACAGTTACTTAGTACGATCGGATGTACCAAACGAACTATTTGGTCAATAATTGTGGCTCAAATTTGTTGTATTGATTAGATATTTGTTTGAAGGAGTTGGCTAACTCAATTATCAACTTTCGCATCTTAGATTCAGGATAGACATTGAATCTAGCGAATTTATTGTCAGAGTTGAATGGGTGTAAACGCCCTTCATATCTGAACTGTTTAGGTCTAGACATTTTTATCCGATCGAAATTAAGATGGCTATGCCGATCGTCAGGATAGGCATCGAATTTGGTGATTAGGCACTGAGGCATCCTGCAACTTAGATTAAAAAATAATGTTAGACCTAAAAGATGAATTTTACGGTAAGGGGGATCTTTCCTATTTCACACTTGGGATGGACATCGAGCCTAATGATGGAGTTATGAATACTTGGGGGGGGGGGGTTATAGGTGCCACGACCTTTATCCCCGATCTCCTTAGGCCTCTTCATGGGCTTTTAATGTGCTGGCCTTGTAGTTAATTTTATTTTGGGTGGTGTACTCTAGTCCCCCTCCACACAATTCAATCTTTGAGATCAAAGGCTCGATAATTTTGAGAGTTACCCTCTTATGGGGAGTTACCCTTCAAAGAACCTTGTCTTTGGGAGTTACCCGCTTATGGGGAGTTACCCTTTAGAGAACCTTGTCTTTGGGAATTACCCGCTTATGGGGAGTTACCCTTTGGAGAACCTTGTCTTTGGGAATTACCCGCTTATGGGGAGTTACCCTTTGGAGAACCTTATCTTTGGGAATTACCCGCTTATGGGGAGTTACCCTTTTTTTTATAAAATTTTATCCTGTAAAAAAATGTTATTGCAACTTTATTGTGCAAATAATTTTATAAATACTTACCTATTTGTTTTACGGTTGCTTATGTTGTCTACGGGATTTTCAAAGTTGCCATTGGCAATAAATGAGAATTTCTTGAGGCATTTTCACACCTTTTCGATCCGATCCATTCTTTATGGTGGCGATGATAACCATCCGATCTGCTCCTGGGGATGGATGCTCTTCTGACCTGCTCTTGATGGTGGTGAAATACCATCCGATCCGCTCCTAGGGATGGATGCTCTTCTGACCCGCTCTTAGCGGTGGCAAAATACCATCCGATCCGCTCCTGGGGATGGATGCTCTTCTGACCCGCTCTTGGCGGTGGCAAAATACCATCCGATCCACTCCTGGGGATGGATGCTCTTCTGACCCGCTCTTGGCAGTGGCAAAATACCATTCGATCCACTCCTGGGGATGGATGCTCTTCTGACCCACTCTTAGCGGTGGCGAAATACCATCCGATCCGCTCCTGGGGATGGATGCTCTTCTGACCCGCTCTTGGTGGTGGCGAAATACCATCCAATTGGGGTAAGGTCTATGGGCCTTCAAGGCTTTTATCTCGAACTCTCAACGGCCGAATGATTCGATTCGAAAAACCATTTTGCTGGAGAATTAATAAGTTTACTCAAATAATAAGTATTAAATTTGCAATTTTTAGGCACGTATTTGTTATTATTATTTATTTTTTTTAGCTATTTTTACTTTGTGGAGGCATTTATTTTGCACGATTATTTTCAACAGCTTTCTGCATGTTGCAAGCCCCTTTTCATTGCTATCACTCAAGATTATATCTTTAAATTGCAAGCAAGTAATATTAAGACAAGCTGGTATTTCAGCACTTATTACAGGAGGATGAGAAAGCATTCAAATTTAGTACATATGCCTTTTAAAAACTCAAATTGTAACAATTGCACCTGATTTGTCATTGTTTGCTAATCTCTTCGTGGGATAGCTCATGACTTTTGTCGGGGCCTCCACTGCTTCTCCTCCTGCTTGGCCATTTTGAGTTATTTGGTTTTCCCATGCTTTCTTTTGGCATTCAATGGCATTTGGAGAGAATTGGCACTGAGGGGGGTAGAAGTCCCAGCCGACCGACTATTGCGACGGTCAGGTTTATTCCGTTCGTCCTCAATTGCCCTCTTCAAAATCCTCGAGAAGACCGACTATTTTAGCCTCCCTTTTGTTCGATCAAAAGTAGGGGTTTTATTGAATGGCCGGCCGTCTAAATATCGCAGTCTATCCATTACATTAGTTTTCCCAATTCTATTGGATCTGAGAGCATCATCTAACTGGATGCGTCGTTTAACCCTATCCATTAGGTCGAGAAAACTACTTGGTGGCTTTGCTGTCAGCGATTCAGCAAATGGGCGATCCTTATGCTTGAGCATTTGATGCTAATTCCACACTTAAATCCTCTGTTTCTGACATTACAGCTTGAAAGCGAACAATGTAATCTCTGAGACTTTCATTAGCTCTTTGGTAGAGGTTGCACAGGTTATTGACTGACTTTGATGCACGTGTTCGCACATGGAATCGTGTCACAAACAATTCCTTGAGTTACTTGAAAGAGGCAATCGATGTATGAGGGAGACTGAGGAACCATTTCAAAGCATCCCCTCCTAAGGTGGTCGGGAAAACTCTATAGGCGATCCTTTCACTGAAGGTATAAACCTGCACTTTAGTCAAAAATTCGGCAAGGTGAATGGCAGGGTCAATTTTACCTGTATATTTGTCCATTGCCACGTCTCTCCATCTAGAAGATAGCTCGAATTCCATGATTTCTCTGCAGCAAGGGGAGGTGCCGCTACAAGCGTTCCCCTCAGACATCCCTCTCATTGACTCCGCCTATCCAAACCTTTCAAGCTTTTGTTTAAACCATTCATCCTCGCTGCTCATCTCCTCGGTAGTAAACTCTTCTTTTGTCCTTTGAAAGCAAGCGTGACTGGGCGCACATCTTCCCTACTCACCAAAAGATGAGGCGTATGATCTACTAGGGATACGAGGAGCATCTATGCTCGAAAACATCTTTTCCTTCCCCTTATCGTATTTATTCGTGATTTTTGTTCCTGTGTTTCTCCTATCATGAGCACTTGGCTCTCTTAGGGAAATCCCCCTATTCCTCCTCCTTCCGAAGTCCTAGGCTATCAAATCCATTTCTTGATCGTCTTTGAAAGTTTCGGGCATTCTTCCTATTTCCAGGGTTTGGACTATGCTCTCAGTGAGGTGACTAAGTACGGCGTGCATATCCCCTACAGTAATAGGTGTTCTCCTATTGTCGTGTAACCGTATCATTGAGATTTAGGAGGGGGTCACCTCCAACTAGTGATATGAAAGGTTTCTCTCTTAACCTTGAAGGTTTGGATCTGTCTCGATTGTTACGACTACGGGCACCATAAGCCGTATGTTCATGAGATCTTAAATCTGCCATGCCTCTCAACGAAAGCACCAAATGATAAAACCTAAAATGGTTTATCTGTGAGAGAGAGATCGGTAGCTGAAGTAGCTGATTAAGTCATCGTATACCCTGCAAGAGGAGAACTAGCAGTTGAAAGGTTGATCGAATAATTAAACCTGCAAAAGGGGGTGCCCGATCGGACCCAGACGTTAGAACTCCGAAGCTTAAGTTAGTAACTTTAGAGAGAGAGTATTTAAGAGGAGAGAGAAAGTCTTAGGAGTTCAATACCTAGAGCCATCGTGCTTTAGGCTATTTATAGGAGTTATTTGGAGGGGTACTTGAGTACCTTGGGGGGTGATAACCGGCAGTCAGAGTAGGTGAGCGCGATGTGACATAAGGTAGATGAGAGCATGGACGTTAGCTTGTGCCAGTGGGCTGACAGGACAGGTTGTCCCATTAGTCCGATTGGACATTTTGCCTCCCTAAGTTATCTTCCAGCTCATGCCTTGCCCTTTTGTCATTGGACTTAGACCGCCTTAAATGCTATTGGGCCATACTGATTGGGCCTTTAAGAATGTTTTTTCTATAGTTATCAGGAATGGTAAAGAGTGATGAGCCACTTCGGTTGGTTAGATTGGCAGGTCCAGATACCGCTTGGTTAGATCAAAAAATCTCTTTGGATGTTGACATCATAAAGCTTTATGAAGTTGTATTTACATTCGAACAAAAACACATATCGGATATAAATAACCATTAAAACCTTAAATAGATTTAAAAATAGAGAATAAGTTACCAAGAAACTCGAGATCCAATGCTGATTCCCGAAGATAGCAGCGCCTCCACCGTATATGGTAGCTGTAGCATTGTTGGTGCAAAGTGACATGGTTAAGCTATATTTAACTCAAGAAAATTGGGGTAGACTACGATGGTTCTTGATAGCGAATCTTCAGAAGTGGTGGACGATGACTGCTGATGTATTTTAAGGTTACTATTTACTATTAGCAATGGCTGGATTAAGGTCCAATGGAAAACATCATTTTACCTTAGAAAGCGATAGTGCAGACAGTAGAAAAAGGGAACCAGCTCATGCTTCATTTTTTTAACTTTTTATTTTCTTGTTTAAGTTCGCCTACAATTTCTTTTTATATGTTCACAAAATTAAAATCAATTTTAATTATAATTTTTGTCATTTTGGTTTGGGACAAGGGCAAGTTATATTTGGAAATTATACATATTTGCTTTTAAACTATGGTTTGTTAGGTTTTGGGATATATTTACTTATTAAATATATTTTGTATCAAAATTATTTTTATTTTCATGCAATTAGTTCAAATTTATCATTGAAAATTAATAAAACTATTATCCACCCGTTTTAAGTAGATTTTTAATTTAATTTTTTAATAAATACACGCTATTCAAAATTTACCAATTCAATTAATTTAAATTTGTATGAGGGAATTCATAAAAAGACAAATCATATTTTTTAAATATTTAAAAATACTTACCAAAATTAAAAAACATCTAGCTTAGAGAAAAAAGAAACTTTACCATTCCATACATCTCTTGAAATCCTAAATCTAACTTTATAATGTTCAAATACAAAGCATGTAGTTAACCTCCATGAAGGTGTCGAGGTGGACATGTATTTCTTCTTCTTGCAAGCAAGTCTTGCACACAAAACATACTAAAGAATTTATAAGTAACTGCATGTCAAATCTAATAAAAACAATAATGATAATAATAATCATAATAATAAAATAACTAATAAAAATAAAATATTTATTAAAAGATAAAAAAATTTAGAATAAAATTTATTTAACAATGCTTAATAAAATATCATTATCTATGATAATAATAAAAAAATTTAAGTTAACAATAAAATTTAATTTAATTTTATACTATAAATTATTATGGATTAATCCTTAATCTTCTTTAAAATTTTTAGGGTAACATGAGTTACTTTATATACCAATCAAGTCAAATTTAAATAATAAAAACGTATTATTCATATGGATCGAATTTGTGTATCATATCAAAATATAAAAAAATTTTATCCAATAAAAAAATATCCGATTCCATAGCAAGTCTTATGATTAGCTTATGCATGGATCTAAAATCCTAGGTTCAAATTGCTTTCCCATTCTAAAGCCAAACAGTTCAAAAACCCATTCATTCTACATCAAACAGTAGTACTAATATCATATTATCCATAACCCATTGAGTCTCATTTCGGAGCAATCTCAAAGTTACAACAATTTTGATAGAAAAATAGAGCAATATAACATTCATGGCATTCAAGTGTTTAAATTAGTTACCCATCTAGATAACAGGATTTAATCATCAAAAACCATGAAATAACATTTAATACCATGTAAAATGAATCATCAAACCATATATGAAACTCAAATCAGCTTAATATTCTCATAGTATGAAGATTCAAAGATTCCCTAAATAACTAATCCATTACTCACAATTCATTAAAGATAAGAAGTAAAAGAAAAGAATAAGCCTAGAAGTTTATGGTGGAGATGAAACCTAGTTAAATCCAATCTGCTTCTGCTCCAAATCTCAAATGGAAAGATGAGTTTAAGCTGAGAAATCTAAATCTAAAATGTATTTATTGTAAATCTAATCCAAAAATAAACATTTGATCTATAAAAGTATTAAAAAAACCTAAAAATTAAACAACAAATGAAAACTGAGAGAAAATAGATTTGGAATTTATGGCCTATTTGCCAAACATAATTTTTACTTTCTATAATCTTGAAAGGGTCATGATCCAATGAATTGGTTGCCACCATGAGGTACTCCTTAATTTGATTCTGCCTCCAACTTCAATAGGTTATGGTGGTAATGAATTTGTTGTCACCGTAAGGTGCTCTAGACTTGAATTTTGCTTTGAACTACCTTATGTCATAGTGACAAGGAATTAGTTATGACAATAACCTATACTGAAACTCTACATTTTGCCAAAATTGAATAGGTCATGGTGGTAATGAAATTGTTTCCACCTTGAGGTACTTAATATCTATGTAATTCAACATGAAATAATGCCAATTACTATTAAAAGTGCATAAATGACAAAATTAAGCTATTCTTATCAAAAGTTATTAAAAATAACTAAAAATAAATAGAAAACACAAAAACGAAAATAAAATAATATTGAGAATGGTTTTAAAGATAACTATATTAGAGTTATCCTTAGTTTTTAATCACCTTTGAGCAAATGAATTAATCGCATTCCTAAAATTTCAAACTTTAAATCAGAATAAGAAAATTTAGACAAACTAAATAGCAATCAATTGAAGACACTTAATGAAAAATTTAACAAAAAAAGACTCAAACTAATCTATATCAATTGATTTTTTACGTTTGTATGTTAGGCAAAAATAAATTTATCACTTTTCAAAATGAAACTAGTGTATGCCATGATTCAAGCAAAAAGAAGAATAAGCAAAAGTTTTGCATAATGGTTTCATGCTTGAAAATCAAGATAGCCATATGCCTCTCCTTTAACATCAAAACCACATGGGTCATATCTATAAAACAACTCATGTAATAACCTAAAATAGGCCTTTGGAGAATTTTTGGGTATTATTATGGTAATAAGGCCTAATTAAGCTTAATTAGAGGATGTAGTATAAGTTAAGATTTAAAGATTAATAGTTTTTAGTGAAATAGTCATTAACTTTGTGTACTTTTGGAACAAAAACATAATTTAGTGGTAAATTGTATTAATAGAAGAGAAGTTTGGGCAGAAATATGAAATAGGAAATTAATAAGGGATCTAAGAGGAAATTATTTCTTAATGAGGTCACCATCCACTTATATTTTTCTCGAAGATCATGTGAAGAGGGAATGGGGAATAAATTAGATATAAAAGGGAAATGTGGCCTTAGAGCTGACCATTTGAAAAAGGAAAAAGAAAGAAACATCTTCCTCTCTTCTCTAAAATTTGTAACTTTTTTTCTCTCTTCTCTCTTATAAATTTGGCCCCTTCATCTTCATAGAGAATTCTCAAATTTCTATTATCATACATGTAAGGAGTGAGGATGGAAGGATGTATTTGAGGAGAAAAGCTAGCAAGGAAGGGATGAAGATGAAGAATTAGAGAGAAAGGAAGGATTTTGATGAAAGATATAAAGTTGCATGTCAGGTTTGAGAATTATTACTACTCTGCATGTGCTTACTTGTGTGTTGATTTAGATGATCAAGTGTAATAGTTAAGTCAAGAGGTTAGAGATGCAAATAATAAGTACAAGATTTATGATTAATGGGTTGCATATGTTTGATTATTTGAGAAATTAAAATGATAGTATAGGGAGAATCAGTAAACTAGTTCTTTAAACTTTGTATGTGTTCATTTTAGAACTTATTGGATTAATAATTACAGGTTGTTCAATATTGATCATTGAACTCTATTGTATAATTTTAATTGAAAGGAAATCAAAATCACTTGGTTAATAAATTTAAGTTAAATTTTTGACCTTAATGAAATGAAAGAAACCAAGTCTAGTTCATAATACTGCTCTTATCTTTCTATTAGAGCATGATGCTTTATTATATAGAAATTCTTAGGTTTAAATGAATTAAAGATAATGTTGTGAAACTAAGAGGCATTTATAGAACAAAATTCTTAAGTTTGAAGACATTGTTTCAAAAATTAAGTTAATTGAATAATAAATTGCATGCAAGAGGAAATTTTGAATTGATTGAAGGATGTGCAACCCAAGGTGAGCACTCCCTCACTCGAGTCAAAGAGCCCTCACCTAAGTAAAAGAGCCCTCACTTGAGTAAAATAGCCCTCACCTAAGTTGTATAAGCCTTTACCTGGGTTATACAAGCCCTCACTCGAGTACATTACTCCCTCACCCGAGGCATGGCCTCCTATATTGATAAATTAACGTCCTCTTTTTGCTGTAAAGATTGAGCTCTAACATAGGAATGTTAAATTATTTTTAAAACAACTTCTTGTTTATAATCCAAAGCATAGCTTCTTAACTAATTGATATTGAAACGTTTAGCATATGGTTGTATGATTCTAGACTAGATTAACAATATAACAATTGGCTATATAATCTTAAATAATTATAGGAATGAGAGTTCAAAATTATATTGCTAAACCATTTGATAACTCAATTTACATGTTTATTGAAAAGGCATTTCATTGGATATCTCTTTAATTGTAAGATTTCTTTGATAGAGAAATTAAGGATCATTAGATTAAATTAACAATAAAGAGTTAGTCTATATGGTGACACATATATTAAGAGGAATGGAATACCATATTGTAAAACTAGTTTTGAATGATTATGATATATGTTTAGACACTTATATACAACATGAACCTGTGTGATTATGTTTGAAGTTTGGAATAACATAAACATTTGAATAGCTTTATTTGTTGTATTATCTAAATCATATATGTTGTTATGTTAAACTGGTTTGGATATATATGATAATGTGTTTTTAAATGTTAAAATGCATAAAAATTAGGCATAGTAAATCTTAAAGATATGCGGTACGTAATGATAGCAGGTATGCATGATTGTTTTTCATAAATTCCTAACTTCTACGGATAGATTTTACAAGTATAATAGTATGGTGATTGTCCACACATGGAAAGTATAAACATACTTAATAGATAAGCATAAACCTTGGTTCATACCTTGAAGAAATGTGAAATATATGAATAGAGAAATTCATGATAATATGATGATAAATATTATTATTATAAACATGTGATCGAGCTATCTTCCTTTGATCCTAATTACAAGTAACGAGTATTTATGCTCAAACAATGTACTTGATAATTACTTACAGAAAGTTACACATTAACATGTCTATGATATCCTCTTTTAGCTATATAAGTGTGAATGTGTGTGTGCGTGTGTGTATATATATATATATATATATATATATATATATATATATGAGAAAAGAGTAAAGTATAAAATGATAAAATAAAAGGATTTAATTGCCTGCATTATGACTACGATGTGAATAGATAGGCATGCCTATAAGGGTAATTTGCAGCTACGATAGTACATTTTTTTTATCTCATTTGGGTCTTAAAGTATAGAGATGGCCTTGTTTGGATCATGAACAGCTCCATTTAGGTTGTAACCGATCCCATTTAGGTCTTCTTAATCGATCTAATGTACAGCTCGACACCATTTGGGTTATAAAATATAGTACAATTTGATCCTATTTGGGTTTTAATATAGTATAGTTTGGCCCCATTTGGGTCTAAAGTTTTAATACCTTTAGGTATCCTATTCATACATTCGGGTGCTACCGTTATAGTTTAACCCGTTATCCACTTCTGCAAAACAGTGCAGGCTTAATTCAGAGTATAGAAAAACATTATGAAAAACTAAAATAAATAAAAACATGACAATTCATGACTTGGTTTACATATTATCTTATCTTTATATGAACCGATGTAAAATACATGAAAAAAATTTGATACTAGGTGAAACTACATTTTAAATGTAGTTATGGTATTTTAATATTATATGTAAGTTATATAGTAGAAATTTTATAATGTTCTTTATGCTTATAACCATAAGCTACATGCATATGAATATGTACTATTATTGATGTTTTGGCATTAATATTATTTCAAATGACATTCTCTATGATCTGATGATGGCATACTAAATTCATAAATGTTATGTGAAATGTGTGTATTGCCAATCTATGTACTTAGCTATGAAACTCATAGCCTGTGTAGTTATAATATGTTGATGTTTATTGTATGTATGTATTATTATCTTATAATTTCATAGTATATCCTGTATTTAGGATTAGTAGTTAAATATATATGAATGTGTGTATTGAAGTCTTTCATTAATCATATTGATTAATATGCATTTTCTATAATTATATATATATATATATATATATATATTTGATATTGATAAATCATAGGAGTGACTTATTGGATGTAAAAATAATTGAGTTGTAAACTCATGACTTGTGTTCATGATTGATTTGATCTATAGTTTGGGAATGATATAGTATTTTATATATAAATGATCTTGAACTGTACCAAAGAGATGAAAGAAATGGCATAATGATTATGATAACATTAAGTTTATGAATAAATGCATGTGATACTTGGAATAGTAATCCATATGTATGTATTGAGTATGTGTAAGTCAATAATTATATAGATGAATAAGTAAGTAAGAAGTGAATAATAGGAGATGGAATATAATGCTAAAAGTGATTGCTAAGTGTTCTGAAATTCCATGAAATTATCATTTATTGTTTATTATAGTAAACATGTATGTTTAAATTTTCTTGCTTTAAGTGTATATGATTGTTTTGATGACGTTCAAAATAGGTCATCTACATATTTTATGTTGCCCACTAAGCTTTATAGCTTAGCATGGATTTTTATCCATATAGGTTATCAAGATAGAAATTCTTCTCAGGGTTGAATCTGCAGCAGGGTGGCTAACATGATAAAGAAACTAGAAGAGTACAATTTTCATTTTGGGTTTTAATTTGTGTTGAAAATTTTGTATCAGTAGAAATTTAGTATATGGAAATATTGTAATTTTAAAGAGACTCATATTTAAGTTAAATTTTATGAGAAAAGTTTATTTGTGATGATTTAGATTATCTACTAGATCTTTGTACAATGTTGTTAAGATAATTTGAGTATAGTTAATTTTTATTACATGTTAAAGGATAAAATATATGCTATAGAGAAGGGTGTTGCAACTCAGGGCAAGAACAAGATTGCTAGGGCTTACTTTAAGGTTGTAATGTAAGGTTAATGTATTGGTTCCAAAAGATAGATCAAGTTAACAACTAATATTAGCCATACTACCCAAGATTTTCCACCTAACTTTCTAAAAACAAACAACCCTACCCAGCAATTATATCTCCATCACTAATTGCCAAAAGAAAAATCTCAAAGAACATTGAATAAGCTCAAGACATACATGAGAAGGAAGCATAAACTTTAAAAATATCTTATTCTTAACTTGCTTGAATTCTAAGTATTTAGAATATTCCTCTAGATTGATAGATGCCCCACACTTATTATTTGCAACGAATAACTATTTTAAAATATCTTGATCAAATTTTTTTTACCAGCAGAGTATCAACAATCTCTCTTACTGATCATACTCGGTAATAAACTAAGATTTACAATTTTTCAACTCACAACACCCCAAATTTTAGAATTTTCATTAATTGCTAACATTTTAACCATTTAAGCACTAAACCTTTTTAACAATCTTAATGCACTATACGACCCAATCCTAGAGTAGCCAAATCTTAGATAGGGAAGATAAAGATATTTGAGTTATATGGTGAATAATACATTGCACAATAATAAGTATGCTTTTAGCATACCAAATTGGCTCAATGGGGCTAGCAATGAAAAATATGTAAATAGGTGGGATAAAAGTCACTTACAAGTGACTACCAAAGAAAGGCTGCCTAGATCATATCCTAAAACTGTCTGAGTTGCTAAAATATTTTGAAGGGTGATGAGGAAGGTTCTATTTTATAATTCCTTCACTCAAAAGCTCTTACACAATGGCTTTTTCAAAGTTTTCACAAAATAGCCTAAAGTGTATAATGAGAATAAGAAATCAAAAGACATATGACTAACTAAAACTAAATTGGAAAAGAAATCTTAATAAGTAATACAACTACTCTCTATTTAAATTAGGCCTTCTAAACAAGCTGTTCACAATTTAAAGTTTAAAATAATTCTAACTAGGAACAAACATATGGAAAACTAGACTAAGAATGCAAAAGTATTTAATAACAATAATAAATAATAACTAAAAACAAACATAACAGCTAGACTAAAATTAAAAACAAAATTGAAAAATAAAGTGAATACAAAATGGGAAAATAATAACATAAACTAGAAGATAAAGCTAAAAAACATCATTAAAAGAAAAATAAAAGACAAAACTAAACAAAATATAACATTATTAAGAATAAAAATTCTAAACTACAATAAACTATTAAAAAGAGAAATAAAACACAAAAGTAACTAAATAAGGTGGGTTCATGTTTATCTTGCCAAAATTGATGCAAATGTACAAGAAAGTGAGTGATTGAATTGAAAATTCAAATCAGAAGAGGAAGAAACTAAATAGAATGCAAAAAGGTTCAAAAAATGAAGTTTTTAAAGATAGAAATAGCTAAAAGTATTGGACACATGGTGGAGATAAATCAATACTGCCATGTGCATTAGAGTTTTTGCAAATTTTATATTTAATACCCACTTTCATGCATATTAGCATATTCAATTCTAATCTTGTTTAAGCAATCACCAATGCTCAAATGAATCACCACACATTTAGTAAACACATAAACAAAAACAAAAAACTTAAAAAGTAAAACAATCAACAAAATAAACAAACTACTAAAGAGTAGGATTAAAGAAATAGTTTCGATTTAATAAGTCCCAGCTTGACTCATGTTACTATTTAGGGGCCGAGCTTGTGATCCAAAAGTTAGTATTTTAGGACTCTACTCATTATTTTCTCCCATCAATAGAAGAAACTTGTTCTAATTCATAAAGGTAGGTAACACCATATCTTCGATGAAGTATGATTCTACCTTGGGTTATTCACACACAAACTCTACCAGCTCTTTTAGCCTTAAAAAACTCTTTAAGTAGGCTAAACTCAATACTTCCACTTGAGATTTGAATAATTCTTGCTCTTTTGATGAGAAATCCTTCACAAGAGCTTGAAATTCATTCTCCAAGGTACAAGATTTATCTTTAGCAATGAGTAGTTTCTCTTTTAACTCCTGCACCACACACTTAAATTTTACATTTTCCACCATTAGTGAATGATTCACTTCATCCTTGGTATCACCACCACCTTGAATTTGCATAGAAGTAATAAATAACTCCACCTTGAACTCTAAATTTTTCATTCCTATTTCTTAATTTCTCAATAAATGCTCTTGATTCTTTAACAAATTCTTTTTATTCTTGATCTTTTCCTCTTGAACATTGATTGTGGCCATCCATTCTACTTTTTCAGCTCTAAATTGCTTCTCTGTACTTACGACAAGTAAAAAAGAACTTGAATTTTGGTGGCATTTGACTCTTGTGATATCCCTTGAGAACAAGAATCTTTAACAGATGGTGACAAATAGATTGTTGAAGGTTGATGCGAGTATTGTAGTTCTTGCATTTCCCTCCTCAAATTGTCCATTTGTTCTCTCAAAAGAACCAACTCATAGTCTTGAACATAAATATGCATCTTGTTAAAATGCCTTAAAATATTCTTTTAAAAAATAACACCAAATCAAAAAATAAAGAAAAATAAAAAATCTTAGACTAACCAAACTAAAGGTATTAAATAAATAATATCATTTTCCCCAGCAATGGAGTTAAAAACTTGATCGGTGTATAGCAAATGCACTAGATCCACTAGTAATATGAAAGAATATATTTAAGATCCTTGAATATCGAACCCAAGGGAAAAAGAACTGTTATGCTAAGTATCTATGGTTGAGCGAAATTAATCTGAGATAATTCTCATGTTTAGATTGAGTTGGGCTCTGAATCTAAATAAAAAACATAATGTAAATAAGGTAATAAATAATTAAAATTATTGAAATTAAAGACTAAAACATTAATTATAACTATTGTCTAACATTACAAAAAAATTATACTTTTTGTGACAATTTTTTTAGTGACGCATGAATTTTCATCACTAATTATAGCTTAGAGTGACGGATTTATTGAAACGTCATCATATTATTTATTAATGTGATAAAATTATCTTACGTTAGTTTATGTTTAAATTTTCATCACTAATAGGTTAATTTTGTGACGATAAATATATTTTGTCATGGTTTATTTTGGAGGAAAAATTTTCCACCTTCTTTTTGGAGGGAAAAAATTTAATGACAAAATAATATCTTATTGCAACATATAAATTCATTAAAAAATATTTATTTTTTGTGACAAATTATTTTTATCATAATTAGATAAATTTGTTAACGATAAAATTATTTCATCACAAATAAGATATCTAGGTTTTTTTCAAAAAGTTTTGGTTCCAAATATAATTTTACTTGTGATAAATAAATGTATCACATAAAATGACTCTATTGTGACGAGGTACAATTTCATCACATTTGTCATGAAAAATATTTCAGTCTTTTTTTTGGAGGAAAATGTTTTAATGACAATAAATAACTATTTGCGACATATAAATTCATCATAAAATACTTATTTTTCATGACATGAATTATTTTTGTCACAATTTAATGAATTAGTGATGATAAAACTATTTCATCACAATTATTTTATTTATGGTGAATGCATATGTCAAAACAATAATTATATTGTGATAAAATATAATTTCGTCACTAGTACAATCAATTTGTAACAATAATAATATTTTTGTCATAATTGGCTATAATGTTAATATACGACAAATAATTTACGTCATAAAAAATAATTGAATTACCAATTTAAGGTGATAAAATTGATTAATTTTTCTTATATTTAGATGTATTACTTACTTATTAAAAATTTAAAATAGTTTAAAAAGGATAGATAATTAAATTATATATGAAAGCTAATTAATTAATAATTTAAAATAAATTAAATTATTTATTAAAATAAAATATTTTAATCAAAATAAAAAAAATGGCAAAGATTATATTTGTTAAAAACAATTGAAACAAGTGAGAAAGGAAACCATATGTAATAAAAAATAGAGATTTTTAAAGTCCAAAAAAAATTTTTCGAAATCATGAAAATAATTGAAGGGAACGATTTTTCTTTTGGCGAAAAATTTAGGTTTCCATCTCAATCCTAATCTCTCAATTCATTATCATATCATAATTCAAGAAAATTTAGGTTTTTTTTTTCTAAAACAACTTCAAGTTGCCATGTAAGTTTTTTTTTTCATCTCTTTTTTCAATTTCAAATTCTCTATTTTTGTCAACCTCTTTGTTATTTACATCCACTAAATCTCAATTTTTTTTCTATTTGTTTTCTCTTTTCATCGATAATCATTTGTTCCCAACACTGCAACGACATATTTGCTTTGATCACCATCTACCAATTAAGGTTAGTTCTAATCCCTAATTTCATTGACATTATCAGGTTTATTGTGAATTTTTGTTCATTATTCTTGGTTCGACTATGTTTTAAGTTGATTTCCATCTCTTCAAGATTTTGATGCATTCATGTTGTGTTTTTTCTGCTATAAGCTATTTAAATCAGTCATTTTCTTTGCTTTGTTTGTTTGTTCTTTCTTGTTGCTTTGAGGAGGCTCTGTTTGTTTGTTCAGTCTATGGTAGTGCTCTCCTTGGCGTATGCTTCAAGTCTGCATTTAATTTGTCATTTGTTTGGATGTGTATTATCATTCCAATAATTTCTTCATCTGATAACTGAAAATAGATAGTCATATTGATAATTGATAACGACGATTAAGAGATAGGGAATTCTCTAACGACTGCAAACTTCATGGCTGACTATTTCTGCTCAATGTGTTCTCATGAGTTTTACATAACATAATGATTTATCAATCAAATTAAGAGAGTACAGTGTGAATCTGAGCCTTACTGTGTAGTGGATTTTAATTTTTGGCAACTTATCGTAGATAAAGATTTGCAATTATTGTATCTTTGCCTCATTTTCCCTAAACCAAAACATCTTAATATAATCTTTAATTGGAGATTTTGTTTTTACTTAATTATACTGCTGCCTTATTTTCCCAGTTTTGAGATGATGGTTATTTGGCTCTCAACCTCTACTGGTTTCTAATTCATGTTTTTAGGGACTGTAATGGGTCATTGTCTGCTATTTTCTAGGTTGTCTGCTGTATCTGTTATGGTCGGCAGAGCTTGTAAATATGTTTTTATCCTTTTTATTTGTTTGTGATTTTGTTAGATTAGTTTGGATCTCATTGTAGATGTTTATTTCCTTTTCTTCAATGAAATTTGCAGCTTATCAATATATATATATATATATATATATATATATATACACACACACACACACACACACACACTGCTGCAGTATAGGATTCTCAAACTAACTATAGCATATAGGTTGACATATCTACAGTACAAATAATTATTAAGTGGCCCATAAACTTTTATTTATATATTTATTTATTTTTCTTTCATGCAGTGCATGTTCATTGTATTAATCAATTTCACAATCTAAAACTTTTATTGTATTATATTATGGGAAAAGTAATGGTGGCTCAGACCTGAACCTTTCAATACACTAAAAATAATTATCATCTCAAAAGTTATTAATGATCCAATTCATATATATGTATGTATAACATGAATTATATAGACATGGTATAGATATTTCAAGGCAATTTTCAATAAGCTTTTGCATCATTCCCTGAGAGTTAGAGCATGTCACGTGTTAGATGAAAAATTGATGAAAAGAAGACCTAACTACAATATAAAAGTCCTACTTCCGCCATTAATGCCAAGATCTTAAGGTGCACATATGTTAGTGTAAGCCCTAGCCCCAATACATTGTAATAAAACACTTAGTTAATAAAATGAGGCATTTGTTTTATCTTTTGTATTCCTATGCATATAAATTGATAAAACTATCCAAGAATGTCGTTTTGGTTTAAGTTATCATGTGTGAGGCATATGGTTGTAAGACCTTGAAACAAATGAGACTTTATTCTAAACATTCCTAGTCAGTCATTGTTATGGGAATAACAATGAATTAAGACTAGTATGCTCTCTCTGATATTATGAGTTCTGTCTTACGGATCATTAGGACAAGAGTGTCAATCAGAGATCATAGATATATGTTAAAGAACATGGTATCTGGATACGATCCGCTCATGAGAACACTACATGGTACAAGTCATAAGTGTTTCTCATATGCAAGTTTTGTATCGGAGTTCTTAGACCTGAAATCTCTATGAAACTCTTTATGAATTACTATGTACTTTGACATACACCTAACGTACTCGTAACAGAGTGAGAAGTACGGGTATGATTGGGTATGCATTGATTCATGTTAGAGAGCATGAGAGAAGTGAAGGGATTACCCCTCTCATTAAGAGAGAAAATATCATCGGCCACTTGATCAGTGGACTGAGAAGTGTATGGCCATACCGAGATGAAATAATGAGTAATCATTATTTATCTGAGAGTTCAGTGTCACTGGAATATCAAGAAAGGAACTAATATATATAAGGATGACTAGTTCCATGCCTTATATTAATTCTGATATTTATGGGTAAGGGACTATGCAAAATTGCATTAGGTCACTAAATGCCATATGCATTTTCATTTAATTTGGAATGCTATAATATCTTGCTAGAGAATATATATAGCCTTTGAATTAATTTATTAATTCATTGCCAACATTAAATGAACCTATACGATCGCACACAAAGCATTGGGCTTAAAATATTTAAATTGTGTATTGGGAATTAATTTGGACTTTTATTTAAAGTCAAATTAATGCATAAAATGGGTAAACAGATTTTTGCCTAGCTATTTTAGGCAAATCTGTAAAAACAGTTTTTTTGCCTAAAACAACCAAAACTGTCAAGGTGCGATTTTGCCTAAAACAGCTTGCTGTTTTAGGCAAATCTGTTCAGCCACGATTTTGCCTCTGTTTTAGGCAAATCTGTGAAACAAGTTTTTTGCCTATTTTAGGCAAATATGTTGAACTGTCTTTTTGCCTAAAACAGCTTGCTGTTTTAGTTGTTTTAGGCAAATCTGTTAACAGTTGGTCACGAGAGAAATTTGTTGGCATGTGCTAGGTTTAATTTCAATTGATTAATTATCTATGTATAATTAAGTTAATTGAGTATTAAATCCTAATTTGTATTTAATCAAAATATAATACTTGAGAGGGAATTAAAGTAGCCAAAATTCAAACTAAAATACTAGTAGAATTCGGCAACTATCACCTTAAATAAGTAAGTTTGTTTTGATTAAATGACTAATGCCATTTGAATTTAAATTCTAATAGAATTTAAATTAAGATATATCTTTTAATTAGGAAGTGATGGAGGCTGAAATTAACACTTAATTTTCGGCACTCACACTTGACCTAAATTAAGTGATATATATTAATGAATTAAATGAATAAAAAGGTATGCCGTTTTGCTATTTTTCTCTCTTGGCCGAAATACTCAAGGGGAAAGAAATCTTTCTTGTTCTCTTGTGTTCTTGAGCTGAAACAGTAACCTAAAGGAAGAACAAGATCAGATCTTGTGGCTTCAAATCATTCCCATTGCCGAATACACAATCATAGAGCTAGCACTCTTGATTTTAAGCCATCTTTGCAAGTGTGTGTGTGAGAATAGAGGGAGTGGCGTAAAGGCTGTTCCTTGGCATTGGTGGTGAAGATCTAAGGTGGACATATCCTTCTTGGTTGCTGGTCATCATCAAAATCAAGTTTTAAAGACATCTAAAGTTGTAAGTTTAAAACTCTAAAATTGCATGTTTCGATTCTTGTCAAGGAATTGTATGGCATGTATGATAAAAATTTTTGTTTTTCTGCTGTGCTATCATCACATTCATACCATGTCATATTCCTTCAGTGGTATCAGAGCCTAAACATGCTTATTTTAGTGCTTTAGATGCATGAAAAAATTAATTAAAAATCGTCATTTTGAAAACATACAAATCTGAAATTTTCTGTTTTGAGTTTTTTGCATTGTTTTGGTGTAAAAATGATTTTAATTGATTAGATAGGTATTATAATTAATATGAAATGTTAATATACTGTCCTAAGATGTTTTAGGAGCTGTTAATGGTCGAATTTAATTAATAATACCTGATGGTACATGTTAATATTAAAACTAGGTGCTATTTGGCATGTTAATTGTTAGTTTAACAACTAGTTTTCAATATTAAATGTAAAAACGATTTTGGCATGTTTGTAAGTGATTTTTAAAGATTAAATATCAGGTCTGGACATATTTTAAATTTTGTTTTAATTCTGGTCCATGACAATTTAATTGATTAATTTTAAAATCACTTAAAACTATGACTAGTTTGTGTTTGTTACATGTTTAATCAACATTGTTTGTTTTGTTTTGATTAAAATGGTAAAAATACATTTAGATCAGATTGGTACAGAATATTAAATCAATATTTATGGACTTATTTAGATTATTAAATGACTCATAAAATTGATTTAAATATTTGTGCATTTTATGGCATTACATAAGCATTAAGCAACTAGTTTTTGTTGTTTGTTTGTTTTTGCATGAATGCCGTGTACTATATATGCGTTCTTCATGATTTTATATTTTTAATTCATGTTAGCACATATTATATGTATTTTTAATGTTTATGGGCTGTATGACATGAAATTAAAAAATGGCAAAATTGGAAATTATACTAGAGTTGATTTATGGCACAAATCTAACTAGTTTGTGTTTTGGGCTTTTAAGAGAACTTATTCAATAAGAGGATTTAGTCTATTGGGCTTCGGCCCAGGCCCATCACGGGGTCATCTCTTAAAGGTTCGAGTACACAATTTTCATTAATGGGCTTGGCTAAATTAATTAAAATTGGACTTTGTTTTATCCATGAATGCTATGTATATTTATTTGCTAATTTGGTGTGATGAATGGATATGCATGGTGCATTCATGGGCCCTGGGTTTTGTAATTAAATATGGCCTGCGAGCCATTATATTTTGTTGTAAAAGTTTTTCATTTATTTTTTAGAATAAAATATACTTGAAGACTTTGTAAATTAAGACGAAGCCCACCGGAGTGGAGAAGCCCAACTCGAAGATTCTTATGTAATAGTATAGAATCTTAGTTGTAGGTTTTTGGGCCCATGTTTGTCACGCTTTACTTTATGCAATTATTTATATATGCATGCTATGTATGGATGACAAAGCGTATGCCATGTAAGCTGTAATAAAATTAATCCCTAAAATAGTAAGTCACAAAGTTGCCTTCCTAATTCGAAACATGTCAAGGCATCGATCATTGGTCACGTAGACTAGGAGTCCTAGATGCGCCCGATTATCTTTGTGAGGCATGGGTTGTGAATATAGGTTGGACTTATCATGGAAAGGGATGCCCGGGCCTAGGCAACTAATAAATGGGTTTGTACTATAACATCTTAAGATGTTAGCCCATTTGATCCAAGAGTCATGTATGAGACATGATTGGAGTTTTCCTACCTAAGTAACTTAACTTATTAGGTGTACAGGCTCAGCTTGACTAATAAGTTGTTGTGAAAAGTGGATCTTGGCCCACATTAAATCACTAACGCGAATTATTTAAAGGGATATTAATTCGGTTTGTGGGATTATAATAAGACTTCATTTAATCTTGCTAAATTTTATTGTAGATTGAAAATGGCATCTTCAAACAACAATTTCTCATTGCGATCGGTCCTTAAAAAGGACAAATTGAATGGCACCAATTTCATAGACTGGTCTCAAAACTTAAGAATAGTTCTTAAGCAAGAGAAGAAGTCGTATGTTTTGGATGCACCCTTACCTGAGGAACCTGCTAGGAACGCTTCTGTGGTTCAAAAGGAAACTTTTGAGACCAAGAAAAGTGACTCTAATGATGTGACCTGTTTGATGCTAGCCACTATGGTGCCTGACTTGCAAAAGCAATTTATGGACCAAGAGGCTTATGCGATCATGGTGCACCTCAAGGAGATGTTCCAAGAGCAAGCTCGTCACGAGAGGTTCGTGACAACAAAGGCCTTAATTTCTTGCAAGATGGCTGAGGGTACTCCTGTTAGTACCCATGTACTCAAGATGAAAGGGTATCTTGATACTCTTGAGAAGCTTGAGGTACTAGTGCCAAAGGAATTGGTCGCTGACTTGATCTTAGGATCATTGCCTGCTGCTTATGATCCATTTGTGATGAATTATAACATGCATGCAATGAACAAGTCAGTCACTGAGCTTCATGGGATGCTTAAGAATGCTGAAGAGAAAATTCGAAAGACCAATCCCGTACTAATGGTTCAAAAGGGAATTAAGAAGGGACCTGCTAAGGGAAAGGGAAAGGGAAAGGGAAAACCCAAGTCAGTTGGGAGTGCACCTCAGGCCCAATCCAAGCCCAAGGTGCCAAAACTCAAAGAGAGTGAGAGCACTTGCTTCCATTGCAACAAGATAGGGCATTGGAGGAAGAATTGCGCTCTCTTCAAGGAAGAACAAAAGAAGAATGGAGCCAAGGCGTCCAGTTCTGGTATTTTTGTTGTTGAAATTAACCTTTCTATTTCTACCACTTGGGTATTGGATACCGGTTGTGGTTCTCACATTTGTTCAAATGTGCAGGGGCTAAGAAATAGGCGGTTACTTGGGAAGAATGAAGTGGACCTCCGTGTGGGGAATGGAGCACGAGTTGCTGCCATGGAGATAGGTGACTATCACCTCACTTTCCCTTCCGGACTTTGTATTGTTTTGAATAATTGTTATTATGTGCCTGCTATGAGCAGAAACATTATTTCAGTTTCATGTTTGTTATTAAAAATGGCAATGCTCATATTCGTCGCCAAGGCATTTCTTATGGCAATGCCATGTTGCAAAATGGCCTTTATATCCTTGATTTACAAAACAAAAAGTCAATATACAACATTAATACAAAGAGGGTTAAATCAAACGAATTGAACCCTACTTACTTTTGGCATTGTCGTTTAGGACATGCAAACGAAAAACGCATTTCAAAACTCCACAAAACTGGAGTGCTTAGGTCATTCGACTTCGAGTCTTATGACACATGCGAGCCATGTTTGCATGGAAAAATGACAAAGAGTCCTTTTAATAAAAAAGGTGAGAGGACTAATGGCTTATTGGAACTAATACATACCGATGTATATGGACCTTTAAGTACACATGCTAGAGGTGGTTTTAGCTACTTCGTGACATTCACAGATGACTTCAGTAGATATGGCTATGTCTATCTAATGAAGTACCACTCTGAAACTTTTGAGAAATTCAAAGAGTTTAAAAAAGAAGTAGAAAACCAACTTGGTAAAAGTATAAAAGCCATTCGATCAGATCGAGGTGGCAAATACTTAAGCCAAGAGTTTGACAGTCATATAAAGGAGTGTGGTATTATTTCACAGCTCACTCCTCCTGGAACACCTCAATGGAATGGTGTGTTCGAAAGGAGAAATCGAACTCTGTTGGACATGGTTCGATCTATGATGAGTCAAGCTAATCTTCCTATCTCTTTTTGGGGTTATGCATTAGAAACTGCTACGTTTCTATTGAACCGTACTCCAACTAAAGTAGTTGAGAAGACACCATACGAGGTATGGCCTGGGAAAGAACCCAATATGTCTTTTCTCAGGATTTGGGGCTGTGAAGCACATGTTAAGAAATTAACATCTGACAAACTAGAGTCCAAATCCAGTGTCTGCTTGTTTGTAGGGTATCCTAAAGAAACAAAGGGATACTACTTTTACTCACAAGCCGAGAACAAAGTATTTGTTGCTCGCAAGGATGTTTTCTTGGAAAAGGAGTTCCTTCTCAAGAAAGATAGTGGGAGTAAAGTAGAACTTGGAGAAATTCAAGCACCACAAACTCCTATAGAGGATGGTTTGGAAATAGGATCAAGTTCACAACCAATTGTGGAACAAGAACCCATTACACAAGAACCTAGAAGGTCCGGTAGGGTACGTCAGGAGATTGAGAGATATGGATTTCTAATCACTGACAGTGACACTATTGACTTAGTAGATCGTGAGGATCCTATTACCTACCGAGAAGCTATTGAGAGCCCAGACTTGAAAAATTGTTTTGAAGCCATGAAATCCGAGATGCAATCAATGTACGATAACCAGGTTTGGACCTTGGTTGATCCACCAGAAGGTACTAAGGTAATTGAATGCAAGTGGCTATTCAAACTCAAAGCTGATAAGACCTACAAAGGTAGACTAGTAGCAAAAGGTTTTCGACAAACTCATGGTGTAGACTATGATGAGACCTTTTCGCCTGTAGTCATGCTCAAATCCATTAGGATCTTGCTTGCCATAGCTGCATATCATGATTATGAGATATGGCAAATGGATTTCAAAACTGCTTTCCTCAACGGAAATTTACTTGAGGATGTGTATATGACACAGCCTGAAGGTTTTGTCAATCCCAAGCATCCTAAGAAGGTTTGCAAGCTTCAAAAATCCATTTATGGATTAAAGCAAGCATCCCGAAGTTGGAATCTTCGTTTTGATGAGGCAGTAAAAGAATTTGACTTCATCAATAACGAAGATGAGCCTTGTGTGTACAAGAAGGTTAGTGAGAGCATAGTAGTATTTCTGGTCCTATATGTGGATGACATCCTTCTCATTGGGAATGACATTCCAACATTGCAAAAGGTTAAGCAATGGTTGGGAAAATGTTTCTCAATGAAAGACTTAGGTGAAGCCGAGACAATACTTGGTATTCGAATCTATAGAGATAGATCGAATCGGCTCTTGGGACTAAGTCAAGAAAAGTACATAGACAAAGTACTAAAGCATTTTAGTATGGGAGACTCAAAGAAAGGGTACATACCTTTGGCTCTGGGAGTTCCTTTGACTAAAGAACAGTGCCCTAAAACCAAAGAGGAAAGGGACAACATGAGTAGAATCCCATATGCATCTGCTATTGGATCTATCATGTATGCTATGTTATGTACTAGATTGGATGTTGCTCATACACTGATTATAACCAGTAGCTTTCAGAAAGACCCTGGTGAGAAGCACTGGTCTGCTGTAAAAGGGATTCTGAAGTACCTGCGAAGGACTAAGGATCACTTCTTAGTGTATGGTGGTCAAGAAGAGCTCGTCATACAAGGTTATGCCGATGCTGCTTTTCAGACCAGCACTCAGGATTCTAGATCACAATCTGGGTTTGTTTTTGTTTTGAACGGTGGTGCTGTCAGCTCGAGAAGCTCAAAGCAAGAAACCGTTGCCGACTCAACTACTGAATCTGAGTATATTGCAGCAAGTGAGGCTGCAAAATAGGCTATTTGGATTAAAAATTTCATTACTGGATTAGGAGTGGTCCCAAGCATCCTAGATCCATTAGAAATTTTCTGTGACAACAACGGGGCCATAGCACAGGCCAAGGAGCCCCGGTCACACCAGAAATCCAAACACATACTCAGGAGGTACCACCTGATCAGAGAAATCATTGATCATAGGGACATCAAGGTTAGCAAGATAGCAAGTGAAGACAATGTAGCAGATCCTTTGACGAAATAATTGCGTCCAAATCTGCACGAAGCTCATTTGAGAGCATTCGGTCTTAGGGCTATGCCCAATTGGGACTAGTGCTAGTGGGAGTTTGTTAGTGTAAGCCCTAGCCCCAATACATTGTAATAAAACACTTAGTTAATAAAATGAGGCATTTGTTTTATCTTTTGTATTTCTGTACATATCAATTGATAAAACTATCCAAGAATGTCGTTTCGGTTTAAGTTATCATGTGTGAGGCATATGGTTGTAAGACCTTGAAACAAATGAGAATTCATTCTAAACATCCCTAGTCAGTCATTGTTATGGGAATAACAATGAATTAAGACTAGTATGCTCTCTCTGATATTATGAGTTCTGTCTTACGGATCATTAGGACAAGAGTGTCAATCAGAGATCATAGATATATGTTAAAGAACATGGTATCTGGATACGATCCATTCATGAGAACACTACATGGTACAAGTCATAAGTGTTTCTCATATGCAAGTTTTGTATCGGAGTTCTTAGACCTGAAATCTCTATGAAACTCTTTATGAATTACTGTGTACTTTGACATACACCTAACGCACTCGTAACAGAGTGACAAGTACGGGTATGATTGGGTATGCATTGATTCATGTTAGAGAGCATGAGAGAAGTGAAGGGATTACCCCTCTCATTAAGAGAGAAAATATCATCGGCCACTTGATCAGTGAACTGAGAAGTGTATGGCCATACCGAGATGAAATAATGAGTAATCATTATTTATCTGAGAGTTCAGTGTCACTGGAATATCAAGAAAGGAATTAATATATATAAGGATGACTAGTTCCATGCCTTATATTAATTCTGATATTTATGGGTAAGGGACTATGCAAAATTGCATTAGGTCACTAAATGCCATATGCATTTTCATTTAATTTGGAATGCTATAATATCTTGCTAGAGAATATATATAGCCTTTGAATTAATTTATTAATTCATTGCCAACATTAAATGGACATATAGGATCGCACACAAAGCATTGGGCTTAAAATATTTAAATTGTGTATTGGGAATTAATTTGGACTTTTATTTAAAGTCAAATTAATGCATAAAATGGGTAAACAGATTTTTGCCTAGCTGTTTTAGGCAAATCTGTAAAAACAGTTTTTTTGCCTAAAACAGCCAAAACTGTCAAGGTGCGATTTTTCCTAAAATAGCTTGCTGTTTTAGGCAAATCTGTTCAGCCACGATTTTGCCTAAAAAAGCTAGTTGTTTTAGGCAAATCTGTGAAACAAGTTTTTTGCCTAAAACAGCTTGCTGTTTTAGGCAAATCTGTTAACAGTTGGTCACGAGAGAAATTTATTGGCATGTGCTAGGTTTAATTTCAATTGATTAATTATCTATGTATAATTAAGTTAATTGAGTATTAAATCCTAATTTGTATTTAATCAAAATATAATCCTTGAGAGGGAATTAAAGTAGCCAAAATTCAAACTAAAATACTAGTAGAATTCGGCAACTATCACCTTAAATAAGTAAGTTTGTTTTGATTAAATGACTAATGCCATTTGAATTTAAATTCTAATAGAATTTAAATTAAGATATATCTCTTAATTAGGAAGTGATGGAGGCTGAAATTAACACTTAATTTTCGGCACTCACACTTGACCTAAATTAAGTGATATATATTAATGAATTAAATGAATAAAAAGGTATGCCGTTTTGCTATTTTTCTCTCTTGGCCGAAATACTCAAGGGGAAAGAAATCTTTCTTGTTCTCTTGTGTTCTTGGGCTGAAACAGTAACCTAAAGGAAGAACAAGATCAGATCTTATGGCTTCAAATCATTCCCATTGCCGAATACACAATCATAGAGCTAGCACTCTTGATTTTAAGCCATCTTTGCAAGTGTGTGTGTGAGAATAGAGGGAGTGGCATAAAGGCTGTTCCTTGGCATTGGTGGTGAAGATCTAAGGTGGACATATCCTTCTTGGTTGCTGGTCATCATCAAAATCATGTTTTAAAGACATCTAAAGTTGTAAGTTTAAAACTCTAAAATTGCATGTTTCGATTCTTGTCATAGAATTGTATGGCATGTATGATAAAAATTTTTGTTTTTCCGCTGTGCTATCATCACATTCATACCATGTCATATTCCTTCAACATATTCAAGGAAAAAAACAAAACTAAAACATAATACATGTGTCAAGAATTGGAATATACTTTTCAGTTTATGATGTTTTCCATGTTTTGATCATAAAATCGTATTTTAGATAGCACTGTTACTAATGATGTTAATGTCAAATATTAGCATTTTTTATGATGTTAATAGTCCAGGAGCTTTTTGTTTTTTTTTTTAATTTTTTGGCTCAAGGTACCAAAAAACAGGAGTATCTTCTTTAATATCCATTAAGGAACAAAGCTTATCCAACTAGATCGCCCAATTTTTTGATGCGAGTGATTCAAGGTTTAATTTATTTATTATATAATTAAAATCTATTTTGATGTGTTTTTTTTCTGGATAAAGATTCAAATGTGCATTTCATTGTCATCTGTTTTGCGTTTGTGGAATATTGATATTAATCATGTGAATTTTGATACTTCTTTAAGTATCGACGAGCTTAACATGATTGATGGCAGGATAGGGATTTATAAAAAACCAACTTTTGGATTTTGCTAAGTAAGATATTTTTATGCAGCAGTTTTTTTTACTTAAAGAGCACATATTATTGTTGTTGTTGTTGTTGTTGTTATTATTATTATTATTATTATTATTATTATTGTTGTTGTTGTTGTTGTTGTTATTGTTGTTGTTTGGAAAATAGAATGACAAAAGCCCAGAAACTAGAAATGTACATTTCGAGGATGAGTAACACCTATACCATGTGCCAATAATAGTTCCAAAAGTGGATTGGGTGACATTTAATGTGTAGGTGCTCCATTAGTATATATTATAAACTTATATAGATTACAACTTAAAAGAACTAAAGGTTTGGAAACCAAATAATAAGAGGTCTTAAAATAGAAAAATTCGAGAAATTGGCTGTGGGGTTCGAAAAATGAAGAATATTATTTTTTGTTGTATTGTTTAATATTATGTGTGTATGTATATCATGAATTATACAGACATGGTAATTGGTATTTTAATTATTTAATTAGCTAATTTGTCAATTCAATTGCCTAATTAAGTCTTAGTTAATCAATCACGAAACTTCCTGAAACCATAGGTTAATTACTTAATACATTTTTCTTAAGCTTTGTTTCTGTATTATTGTTTTTTTTAATGCAAACCACTGAGATAGCAATATTGCATCTATGTTATACATTTAAAATTCCTACATATACAATTTTGAAGAAGTGCTCGTCAACTGTGGCCATAATTCGGACCATCATTTTCAGGTTTTATTCCTTTTCTATGATCTTATAAATTTATATATCATTTGCATGCTATAAATATTATCTTGAAAACTATTTAAACAATATGTAGATTTTACCTAATATTATTATATATGTTTTATGTTATTTTTGGTATATGTGGCTGGATTTAACTTCAACTGGATTAAATTTTCTCCCGTTATTTAATAATGATTATTTTCATTTAGGTTATACTAAAAAAATGGATAAGAGTTATATGTGTACCATGAAATGGTCTGAAAAGTACATAGAAGGGGTACAATCTTTTATGAAGTTTGTGAAAAATCATATGGGAAAAGAATGTGACATCCGATGTCCATGTATAAGTTGCATAAACTTGTATATTAGAAGTCAAAAAATAGTTGAGGATCATTTATTGATTCGAGGGATAGATAAATTTTATCAGATATGGTTTTATCATGGGGAAACATCTAATCCAATGAATTCACAAACATAATTTGAGGAGGATGTTTACCAAAAAGAGTGTAATACGTCTGATGAGAATTTAGATGATCGAGATGATGGCATTTATGACTTGCTACATGAATTAGGTGAAAATTATTACCAAATGGATAAAACTAATGAGCAAAATGAAGAATATAACACTTATCCAAGTGTCCTACCCGATTATCTTGAATCTTTGATGAGCGATGCTAATAGAAAGTTATATCCTGGGTGTAAGAAATTTTCAAAGTTTTCTTTTATTATCAAGTTGTTCCATTTAAAATTATATAAAAAGATAAGTAACAAAGCAATAGATATGTTGTTGAAGCTAATTAAAGAAGCATTACCTGAATGAGAGACACTTTTAAGTTCTTATTACGAAGTAAAAAATTTTTTACGGGATCTTGTTTTAGTATATGAGTTCATTCATGCTTGTAAGTATAAATGTTCTTTATTTTGGAAAAAAAATAAAAATTATGAGTCTTGTCCCATATATGGTACTTTTAGGTGGAAAATTAATGATGGAAAGGGAAAAAAGATAGCTTATAAAGTTCTACGATACTTTCTATTGAAGCCTAGGTTACAAAGACTATTTATGTCTCGAAAGACATCAAAGGAAATGGTTTGGCATCATGAAAAGCATCTTGATGATGAATATATGAGGCACCTAGCTAATTCTAAGGCTTGAAAGGACTTTGATAATAAGTTTCCTTAGTTCGCAAATGATCTCCGCAATTTAAGGCTTGCTTTAGTTGCAGATGGTTTTAATCCATTTGGTAATTTAAGTAGCACTTATAACATGTGGTCTGTGATTTTATGGCCATTGAACCTTTCATCATGGGATTGCATGAAACCACCATTTTTTATGATGTCCTTGTTAATTCCAGGAACAAAGTCTCTAGGAAAAGATATTAATGTCTATTTATGGCCATTAATAGACGAGTTAAAGGAATTATGGATAAAAGGAATTGAAACATTTGATGTTTCTTTTCAAAATATTTTTCAAACACGTACTGCTATATTATGGATAATAAATGATTTTCCTGCATATGGTGATTTATTTGGTTAAAGTACTAAGGGTTATATGGCCTGTCCAGTTTGCAATGATCAAACTTGCTTTCAGTTATTGCGTAACAAAATATGTTATATGGGACATCATCGATTCTTACCAAAAATCATAGTTGGAGAAAGAGCAGGAAGTTTAATGGTAAGAGAGAAAGTAGAGAGGCACCTAAAGAATTAAATAGGGATGAAGTGTTAAGATAGTTAGATAAATTGACTACTGTGACACCATGAAAACATCTAAACAATAGAAAGAGAAAGCTCACTTCACAAGAATTAAATTGGACAAAATGAAGCACATTTTTTGAATTGCCTTATTGGATTAAGTTGAAATTAAGGCATAACTTAGATGTAATGTATATAGAAAAGAACATTTGTGAGAGTATTTTAGGATCCATGATGAATATTGATGGAAAAACCAAAGATACTGTGAAGGCAAGGCAAGATTTAGAAGATATGGGAATCCATAAGGAGCTATACTTGGTGAGAAGAAATGACGAAAAATATGAAATGCCTGTAGCATGCTATGTAATGAAAAAGAAAGAGAGGTAATTTTTTTATGAGTTCTTAAAATCAGTTAAATTTCTAGATGGGTATGCATCTAATATCTCTTGATGTGTTAGCTCAAGTGATCATAAGATGTCAGGATTAAAAAGTCATGATTGTCATGTGCTTTTACAACGCATACTTCCTGTTGGCATTTGTGGAAGTTTAAAAAAGGAAGTATGTAGTGTATTGGCTGAGTTGGGCCATTTTTTTCAATGCCTCTGTTGTAAGAAGTTGAAAAGAAGTGAGTTCAAAAAAATGAAAGATGATATTTGCCTCATTTTATGCAAGTTAGAAATGCTATACCCTCCTGCATTTTTTGATATCATAGTTCATTTACCAATTCATTTGCCATATGAAGCATTACTCGATAGACCAGTTAAATTTCGTTGGATGTACCCTACTAAAAGGTAATATAAAAAATTCAACTTTACATGACAATTATTGCTTTCTTAATTGTCACAGGCAATGACAAATTTTTTTCTTCTTTATTTTTTCTTAATAGATCATTATGTGAATTAAAGCAAAGTGTATGAAAAAAAAGCTTATCCATAAGGTTCAATAGCAGAATCATACATTGCCAAAGAGTGTATAAGATTTTGCTTAATGTATTTGAAGGGTATTGAAACTCATTTTAATCATGATCAGAGAAATTATGACATTTGTAATGATGGTAATCTACTAATTTTCTCACAAAAGTGTCGACCTTATGGTGCGACAAAATATGTTGAGTTATCAAGTGAAACATTCAATGTGGCACAATGGTTTGTCTTGCAAAATTGTGATGAAGTTAAGCCATATTTTGAGTAAGTATATAAATGAACTTATTAGTATAATATTAAGTTGTGATGCAAAATTTACCTGTTCTTTTTCTTTATTAGAAAACACAAAGAAGAGCTACGGTTAGAAGGTTGCAAAAATATTGAAGAAACCCAGAAAGAGCGATTTCCAATATGGTTTAATCATCATGTAAGATTTTTATTTAGCATAATATAGGTTTATAATTTATTAGTAATGAAACAAATTTTTAAATTATTTTGTTTGCTTTGTTTAAATGTCACAATTGTACAGTGAAGAACAATAAAAAAATATTTAAATCTTTGTATGCCCTTGCATATGCACCGCATATATGTGTTAAGAAGTACAGTGGCTACATAGTGAATGGTGTGAGGTTTCTCACCAAGAAGCAGGATAGCAGACGTCAAAGTCAAAATAGTGGCTTATCTATTGATGGGAACATGGTGATGAAATTATAGATTTTTATGGGATATTAGATGAGATTATTCAACTAGACTATGTGAATGATAAACATGTTGTACTGTTCAAGTGTGAATGGTTTGACCATGGTAGAAAAACATAGGGATTCAGAAGGAAAGGAGCATAACAAGTGTCAAAGTAACTGGGAGGTGGTACGAAGATGATTGTTATATTTTAACAGACCAAGCAAGACAAGTTTTCTATATTAATGATCCTAAGTTAGGGAGTGAATGGCAAGTAGTACAACCATTTCAACACACACACACACACACACACACATATATGACGTTGATGACATGCAAAAAATAGGATTCAAATTGTTTCAGTAAATAATAATGCCACACATTCACCTTCTGAGACATCCAATCATTCAAATATTAGAAGACTCTTAGAGAGGATGAATAATGCAAGTACTATGATGATATCAGATCAAGTAAATGAAAAATCATCAAAGAGCATCTCAAAGACACCAAATCAAGTTTCAAATAAAGAATCACTTATAGATTCCTTACCTGGCCAAGGTAATTCAAGCACTTAAATTTCATCAGAAGGATCACCACTTGAATCTTCACTTCAAATAGGTTTTGAATTTAAAATTTTAAATTACCTGTCTATGGTATGTTATTTGCATTATTTTAGGGTAGCTTATATGTTTGACTATGATTATTTCATTTTATAGGAACCATCTTTAAAAAGAGGGATCGAGGATAAACAATGGAAAAAAATCTTATGAAGGCCAGTGCTATTTGATAATGGTCATTTATGTAGTGTTTTTAATATGTTTTTAGGTGTTTAATTGAGTTAATTTTGTGTTAGTTAGGTTTAATTTGAGTTTAATTTGTTAGTTTTGTGTTTTTGGAGTTAATTGTGAATTTTGGTGTTTTTCAGGGTTATTTTGTGAGAAAAGGGACTTAATTGTAAAAAGGGCAAAGTTTTGGGCCAAAAGTGCAAACTTGAAGAAATTAAGCAAAAAAGTCCAGAGGTTTGACATGTGACCACGTGAAGCTATGTTGGTTTAAGGAACGTGGCCACGTGAAGATGTGAAAAAGAATAAACCTGAAGAGCCGTGGCACTTGTGAAGTTAAATTGAAGAGAAACAAGTAAGGACACGTGACCACGTGGATTCCTATGAAGGACCACACGTGACCACGTGTGGAAGATTGCCTAGAGAACACGTGACCACGTGTTCAACAACAAGGAAACACCACGTGGCCACGTGATTCAAGACTCCAATTGCACGAAGGATTTTCGAGCTTCCTGTTTTGAGCAGAACAAACTTCTTATTTGATTTTCAGAGTTCAAGAAGGATTCTATTATCAATTTTGCCTATAAATAGAAGGCTTAAACACCAAAGAAAGGGGGGAATCTTAGAATCTATTAGAGAAATCTTAGAATTAGGCTTAGTTTATTTTACATTGCTTTTCTGTTTTTCTTTTCAACTTTGTCTTTAGTTTTTAATCATGTTTAGTAAATAGTTTTTCTTCTTTTGCTAATGGATTCTTGAAATCTTATATTTTCATTGTTATGGAATTATTTTGAGCTTAATTTCAATATCGGTTGATTATTTCTTGGTTTTAAGCATATTTTTATCTTTGATTATGTTGAGATTGATTGTTGGTTTATTGAATAAATAACTAAAAATTGGTTTTGACATAGTTAATGATTTGCATGTTCTTAGATTAACTCTTTAATGTTTATGCATGATTATTATCCGAAATATGAGATGATTATGTATGAATTTTATTGGTTAATACTAAGAGAGGAGGAATTAAGAATGAATTGGAGTTGAATCACTTGAGAAAGGCTTCAATGAAAGTTTAGGAAGTTGAAACTAGATTTGCATGCTAAGTATTAGATTTGTCTATGAGTTTAATACTAAGAATGATATACTTGAATAAAGATATCTTGGTTTATTACTAGTTTTTCCATAATCACTGGTGTTTATATTGAATTTAAGTCATTACAATGAAAGTTAAGGTGGATAGTTCCTTTAGCAAGAGAATTCCAGTTATTGTTTTGTTTTTAATTTATGTTTTAGCTTTTGTTTTGTTTAATTGTTTCTTTTATTTAATTTTTGCTTTTAAAACAAAAACATTTGGGAAACAATTTCGGATTAATTTAATTCATACATAGATATTATCCTTAGCAATCCATGTTCCCTTGGGTACGATATTTTGGGGTCTTAATCTATATTCCCCTATATTACTAGCCGATCTAGTACACTTTCTAGACACCGGTCACTATTCAAGGAAGTAAAATGAAGATTATTTTGGACACTGATATAGGAAGGCCAGCTACAATAGATGCATCTACAAAACTTGCAAGTCAAATTGGAGTTGTAACTCGAGATATCATTTTAATACCTATTAAATTGTCAAAATTGAAGAAAGATAATTTAGATCCAGCTTTTCGCCATTTGAATGTAAATCAAAATATTAATGTCTATGAGACAATTATTTTTGTCTTATTTTACTTGCAATATGATATATAACATAAGTAAATTTAGATGTATATGGATGTGAATACGGATGATCCAGGCATCAAAAAGTGTTTGATAGGGTTCAAAAATAGTGCTCGACAAGAGCGTTATAGGTTACACCAGCATTTTAAAAAGTTTAATTCTATAGAAGAGGCCAAGATGAACAAGCCTGAGAAGTATGTTGATGCTAAAAAGTAGGAATATCTTTATGATCATTTTGCATCAGAAAAATTTAAGGTATATATTTTCAAGTTTGTTTTATTGCCTTTAAATGTATAGATATAACCGAAATAATATATATGCAGTTTAAATAAAAATGTAAATACATGTTTCAATTATTTTTTTTATTTCTTTTATGTTAACTTAAGTTTTCACATTTTTTTTTAAATTTTGTAAGGGAAAGAGTGCAAAAAATTTTTCGAATTGAAATAAGGTCAAAACTCCTCATATATCTGGTAGGAAACGTTTTACTGTTCGTAGATATGAAATTATAAGTATCTTTTTTACTTATCTTTATAAATTTTACCATTTCAACATAATTAAATAAGTTAATTATTATTCTGAGTTGTTTTTTCTTTTTATAATAGTCTCAAAATGAATTGAATGGAGAGTTATGTTGTAGGATTGAGCTTTATAAATGAACCCATTTTTCAATTCAAAAAGGCTGGTCATCTCAACAAGCAGAACAATATTGGGTAAGTAGTTAGTATACAAGTTGTGTAATGTCATCAATGTGATTTTTAGACTTAAATTAATTTTATTTTTTTTAATTCTTTCTTGTGATATAATTTAATGGTAGAAAAACAAAACCAATATAATGAGCAAGAAATTCAAAAGAATGAAGATGAAATTGTTCAAGAAGTCCTTGGCCATGATGCTGGTTATATAAAAGGCCTTAGATATGGTCCCAAACCTCCTCTAAGGCGTTTACCATCAAATTACTTTACTACTCAAAAGCTTCAAAAGGAACTTGTTGACACTCAAAAAAAGTTGAGCGAGTCTCAATCAGAAGTGAATATACTTAAGACTCAAGTGACTGATTGTGAGACATAAGTAACTGAGTTAAAGGATCAATTATTACAAAAAGGTTCTACTATTGAAAAGCTACTTGCAGTTTTAAAAGCAAATGGGATGAATATCGATTGAATTCTTCAATGTAAGTTATATATATTTGTGCAATTATTTTTCACTATGTTTAATAATATGAATATGTTTGACAAATAATTATATTGTGAGCTTGATCTGTTGATAAATGATTACATTGTGTTGCTCTAATATATGTTTTTTTTTTGTAGGAACAAGATGCATATTTTGAAGCTTTAATAAAGTTTTTTACTTCTGGATTAGGATATTTGAATTTTTACACTAGAATATTTTTATTTTTGTATTAAATAGTAGGCTTTATTTTAATTAATATTTTGTTTGAATAAATATTTTAATATTATTTAATGGACAATTTGCCTTAGAAAATAGTTTAAAAAATATTGGATTATATATCATATAATATAAAATGTTCATTTTTTCTACAATGTATATGTGATAATTATATTTGTCACATTTTGTTGACTTATTAGTTCATAAATGACGAATGCATTGATCTTCAAAAACAACTAAAATAACAATAAATATTTGAATTTAAATCCATAAAAAAACATAAAGGGCAGAAAAAATAATAAGCATGAATCAAAATTTATAAAGACCATAAGAAAAAGGCTGATATAGCTCCAGAATTGCTCAACGAGAAAGGGCTTCCATCTTAGTATTGTTATGTTTTTGCTTTTCCTCATCAATAACATCCATTGTTTCCATTATGGTTGTCTGTAGTTCTGAAGCCTAATATAAGAAAACAAGATTAACTACTCAATTAGTGATATATATATATATATATTGATATGCTTTTTCTAAAAGCTTAAATATCGCAAGTATACGGTGTACCGATTATAGTACTTCAGATATCAATCCCACGAGGAATGTTGATTAACATTGTACACTATTACTACTTGATTTTAATCTTGTTTACAATGCTCATTAATTTGCAAGTTAAAATTATTATTAAAACTACACTACACTAAATTAAATATTTTTCTACTTTAATGATAATCCGAGAAGACTTATGAATATGATGAATATAACATATACATAATTATGGAATTTGATCTTTTTCTCTTATTTATAATTCAATCTTTATCATGCAAGCCAAGTTGGAATAATGTTCTATGTCGCAGCTCTCGCATCTAGACTAGATTATGCCTTTAACATGCATTTATGGTTCTAAATCGCAGCTCTCGCATTTTGACAAGAATTACATAAACACACATTCAAAGAATAAAAACCAACCTATAACAACTATTTCAACATGTGATCTCTCAAACTATACTTTGATAATGAATTTCCTATTAACTTTCAATAAGACGTTGCTCTCGCTAACTTCTTTATTTATGACCATTATGATGATTTTCAGAGAAGGAATTACACATCTAAGGTCATCTTCCTTAACTTATAATAATACTAATAAAGTTTTAATAGCAAATACTGCATATAAAGATAAATGAAAGAGAAATGAATAAATATGAATAACAACAATCAAATTGCTAAAAAGAATTCATAATAATAACAAAGAAGTAAAGATTAGAAATAGAAGAAGGGATCTCTCAACCATTCTTCCTTTCACCAAGTGTAGTCTTCTTCATTGTATTTGCCTTCTCTTCAAGCCATAAAACTAAAACTAAAACCTACAACTATTTTCTTTAATTACACTTTCAAATAAGAAAAAATAAATGATAGATTCTCTTTTTTTATGTTTTGATTATAACTTCCAAGGTATTTATAGATTTTCAAGCATTAAGTCCCTTCAAGTGCCTCTCCATAAGTATGCAACCCTTGGTGAAAAGTCATGCCTCTTAAAATTTGATTTTGAAATTTGAATTGCATCATTACCATTTATATTTATAACTTCCTTGCCAAGCATTGTGACCCTTCAAGCACCTTTCCATAGCAACATAACTCTTCACGTATCCCTCTAGAAGTACACAACATTTGGTGAAGAGTGGTGTCCCTTTGAAGTGCCTTTTAAAAAATTAACTACCCGAACGTTTCTCTCTATCGCGCCCGCGACAGGACACAGAGCTCTAAAAGTTGACTTTTGTTTGGTTTGACTTACTTTTACTCCTTCACATTTTTATCCCTTTTTCTCCTATATAAACAAAATTTGACAAAATACATTAAACACACCTAATTCTAGCATAATTTAATACAACTAAACATTATTTTGGTAACAAAATATGGATTAAATATGAGCTATTTAGGCTCATATTATATATATATATATATATATATATATATATATATATATATATATATATATATATATATATATATATATGTATATAGAGAGAGAGAAAACTAGAGAGGTGACTTAAATTGTAAGCAACAATGAAATTTCCTAAGATCAGGCACATCAGAAAACTCTAGGTTTTCATTTATGATTGGTTAATTTGTTACCATTTTAAACAACACGAGAGAACTACATATTACAAGAAATACAAACTCAGGCTATTTGGTCATCTAGAAGTACGGGCTTACATGAGTCAAGCTACTCGGAATTGACATGGAAATTACTCAAATTTAACTAAATTACCCAGTTATGCATGAGGTTTCGAAATGTAGGCAATCTTGATAGATTTTATATGCATACTATAATTTTTTCCCCTCATATACTGATGAAGCTATAATACACTAAAACAACAAGCTGTTTTAGTGTATAAAAACAATCTTGATGGATTTTATATGCATACTCAAATCCAACTAACTGGTTAGATTTATTCTAAACTTTTTCAGAAAGCATATTATCCACACATAATTGAGTTTCTTTCATTTTTTGAGTGACAACAGACACAATTATACTTTGCAACTATAGTAGATAAATTCATTTAGAAATTTAACCTAGCTTTATTACTTTTTCTTGCTTCTCCCCGGATTACTAGCGATGCCTTTGCTTACAAAAGCAATAATGTTATTTGACTTATTTTCTATGCCTAAATGCATATATGATTATATCTGCTTATAATCAACAAAAACAACAAGCTATAATACACTAAAACAACAAGTTGTTTTAGTGTATTTATTTACACACTCATATTTCTACAGTTTGCACGCATGTCTTGGTGCAAATATATTACAAAATGCTTTTACATCCATTTAAGGTTAGGCTGAAACTGCTCCAATGCTATATCAAATGACATAACAACATATCGATCCCTGACTTTTAACTTTTCGTAAGACCTAATGTTATTTTATTCAAAAATTCATGCAAAGAGTAATGTTTTGAGAGACAAAGGCAAACATACTCATATATGTGCAGATATAAACTCTGTCAAAAGCTCCTTCTCATATAGCTGCATACAAATATAAATACTACATTTGTACACTTGTTAAAGAAAAATAAAAAAATAAAAAGAAGAAGAGCTTAGCATACTGTACAAGAAGAATGAATATCATATGTGCAATTCAAAGTTAATTTTTTCAACAATAACAGCAAAGCAAAAAAATATATTGCATATTTCAAAGCTCAAAATTATATAAGAGAAAAACCCAGCAACAAGAAAGAAGAGCAAGCTGGTAGAGCAGGTACAACAAATATGATATTCACTTTTCTTGTACACTTTCCACTCTTTCTTTCTTATTTGAACTCCCGCTAAAATTTTTGTTTTTCCCGCTATTAATTAGCCCTACCACATCTATTTATTAATTATCCCACCCAAATTTTTTATTTTAGGGATCGGATATTAATTGTTTATAGGACTAGCTTTTTTTATCCTCATAGCTAATATGGATTAAATTAAAAATTAATGACCATATAAAAAACTAATCTTATTAGTATAAAATAATTATTAAAATTTTATTATATATAATAAGTTAATAACTATAGAATTAAATTATTAATTTATATGTTTATATACATATTTTGTAAAAAATAAATCAGTGAGGATTAATTCCAAGCTAAATTAGTGAGAATTAATTCCTCGCTAACTAGTTAATCCACATATAAAAGATAAAAATTAAGTATCAGCGAGGGCTATGTCCTCGCTAAATTAGCAAGGATTACATTCCAAGCTAAATTAGCGAGGGATATATCTTCGCTATATTGGCGAGCACTATATTCCATGCTAAATTAGCGAGGTATATGTCCTCGCTAAATGCTTCATCTATTACAACAAGCTATATTACACTAAAACAACTTTTATTATATAATTATTAATAATTAATATTATTAAATATAAAAAATAATTTAATTTAATTTAGTTAATTTAATTAATAATAATTTAGTTTATTTAATTTTTGCTAAAAAAATTAAATTAACTAAATTTACAAAATTAAATATAATTAAATATCATGAATAAAGTATTAGTGAGGGAATAGCGAGGGATATGTCCTCGCTAAATTGGCGAGGACTAAATTCCAAGCTAAATTAGCGAGGGTTATTTCCTCGCTAAATGGTTAAAACTCACACCACTTTACAAACCATTGGCGAGGATTAGAATCCAAGCTAAATTAGGGAGGACAGTAATCCAAGCTAAATTATATTCTCGGAATTTATTTCTTTTATTATATAATTAATAAGAATTAATATAATAAATGAATATAAATATAATAATTTAATTTAATTTAGTTAATTTCAATAACAATAATTTAGTTCATCTAAGTTTTTATTATATAATCAATAATAATTAATATTATTAAATATAAAAATAATAATTTAATTTAATTTAGTTAAATTAATTAATAATAATATAGTTTATTTAATTTTGGCGAGGGAATTGTCCTCGCCAATTTAGCGAGGACATAAATCCTTCATAAACCAAATGGCATGTGATTCACGGTTTGGCGAGGGAATTTTCCTCACCAGTTTAGCGAGGATTTTAGTCTTAGCAAAATTAGCGAGGACAATGTCCTCGCCAATTTAGCAAGGATTTTAGTCCTAGCAAAATTAGCGAGGACAATGTCCTCGCCAAATCCTTCATAAACCAAATGGCATGTGATTCACGGTTTGACGAGGGAATTATCCTCGCCAATTTAGCGAGGAATTTACTCCTAGCAAAATTAACGAGGATAATGTCCTCACCAAATTCTTCATATATCAAATGCAAAACTATTTTACCGTTAGCGAGGGATTTGTCCTCGCTAACTTAGCGAGGATTTATTTCTCGCAAAATTAGCGATGATTAAGTCCTCGCTAAATGGTTCATAAATTATATTAGCTATGAATTAAGATTTAGCAAGGGTTTTGTGCTTACAAAGTCGTATCTATTTTTTACGCCAAAATTTTGGTGCCAAAAATTAGCTACAACATAAATTATTTATCGCTAAATTGTCGCAAAATCTGTTTTCCCACTAGCCCCTAACAATATTTGCGACAAAAATAATTTTTCATCACATTGTTGTCGCTAAATGGTGCATTTAGCAACAAATTTCATTGTCCTCGCTAATTTTCATCGCTATTCTGTATTTTTTTGTAGTGATTAGTGTGAATTCTGCAGTTGTGTACATTGATTGTTAAAGGTGCGCGTATTTCTTATAGTCTCTGGGAAGTTGATGGTGAGTTTTTGCTTTTCCTATAATCATGTTTGATCTCATAAGTCGGGTCACATTGAATGGGTATTAACTTTTCTTGATTGGATATATAATTTATGATTAATATTTCAATATTTGATTAAAAACAAATTATGATTGTAGAGTTATAAGATGGTACCAGGAAGCAAGGAAATGGAATCAGGTATCTTTATGTTTTATTATTATTATTATTATTATTATTATTATTATTATTATTATTATTATTATTATTATTATTATTTTGCTTGATTAGACATTCATACACAAATTCTGAATTATTGCATTTCTTGGGAGAATTTTATTTATTTCATTTGATTTTCTTGATTTTGTAGAATGCATTTCCAATTATAGTATGAACAAACAGTTAAAAAAAAGTTATTGATTTTGTAGAATGCATTTCCAATTATAAGAGCATTTCTCTGTCTATTCAAGTTAATCATTTATCTTTTGTCCTTTTCTTTTATTATGTTTAAAAAAAAGTTTGGAAAAGCCATTCAATCTTCATTAACTTGGATCACATGCTAGGGAGTATAGATAAATCAACAATTTTATTTGTTTACTTATCCTATGTGATTAGACTCTGATAAGCTTTGGATAGGAGATTTCTTATCTACACTCAGTTCGTAAATTTTTAAATACCAAACCAATTATGAATTTTTCATGTATCCATTTTGATAAGTGTGAATTATATGTAGTTTTTAATGTGTTTTTAGTTGTTTTATTTAGTTATTTTGGTTTTATTTGGGTTAAATTATAGTTATTTTGTTAATATTTATATTTTTGGAGTTAATTCTGTGTTTTGCATGATTTTCAGGGCTAAAATGATGAAAAAGGGCTTAAAGTGTAAAAAGGGCAAAGTTTAGGGTCAAAAGTGCAAATTTGAAGAATTGATGTAAGAAAAGTTGGCGTTCAGTCCAGAGCCCTGAAACGTGACCACGTGAATTATTGAAGGGATTCTCACGTGGCCACGTGAAGAACAAGTTTGAGAAGCCGTGGTCATGTGAAGTGAAAGAAGGAGTAAATACATGGCCACGTGAAAGGGAGATTTGAAGAAGACATATGAAGCACGTGACCACGTGTGTTCTTACACAAGAAATCACGTGGCCACGTGTGGAAGAAGACTTACATGAGGCGTGGCCACGTGAAGAATAAGGAAGAGTGAGGCGTGGCCACGTGATTTTACTCTCCCATCGCGCGAAGGATTTGTCAGACTTCCTGTTTTGAGCAGACTTCCTTTCCTATCTTGATTCTGCAATTTAAGAAGAATTCTACCACGTTTTTTTGCCTATAAATAGGAGCTCAAAACACAGAAGAAATATCGATCCTTAGTTTTTCAATTTGTTGTTCTTAGATTACTTTAACGTCTTCCTTTATTTTCAGTTTTTGTTCAAGCTTTTGTTTTTAGTCTTAACTATGTCTTTTGAGTAGTTTTCTCTAACTTTTGCTAAAGGATACTTGAATCCTTGACTCGTATTGCTATGACTTAAGTTTGTACTTCAATTTAATTACAAGTTTGATTATTTCTTGGTTCTTAAGCAAGTTCTTGTCTTTATTCAACCTTAATTTGATTATTAACGTGACTAAACATCGGTTAATTAGTTGAGTTAAGTTGATTAATGATTTGTATGTTCTTAAGTTAGTTTGGTTGGATTAATGCATGTTATAATCTGAGTAAGTTATGATTATGTGTTAAATTGATTAAATTGAGATTAAGAAGGGAGTAATCAAGAATAGTTGGAAGTTAAAGCTCTTGAGAAAGGTTTTAATAGATATCTAGGAAACTAATTCAGAATTTTCTGCTAAGTATTGAATTGTTCTGAATAAGGGAGTTCAACACTTAGAGTGATAATCTTAAGAAAGTTATCTGGGTTTACTAAACTGAATTTTCCATAATCACTTGTATGTTTTATGTTTATTAAGTCATATCAATATTGGTTAAGGTGAATAGTCCTTTAGTGAAAGTTGCTTTTATCATTGATTTTTATCTCATTTAAATTGCTTGTTTTCAATAGAGTTTTCTTAATTATTGTTTACTTTACTTGATTTATTTTGGAATTGGTTTTTTATTCTTCAAAACATCAAAATTTGGGATTTCTTTTCTCTTTTTACACACAGAAATTGGTTTTAAAATTGAATTAGCACACAAGCACAAGTTTTCCCTTGGGTTCGATATTTTGGGTCTTAATTCTATTTCCCTATATTACTAACCGATCTAGTACACTTGCTAGACACCGATCAAGTTTTTGGCGCCGTTGCCGGGGAAAGCACATTGGCGTTTGTTAGTTTAATTTGATTTTAAAAGAAATTCTTGAGTGTTTTGTTCTCTTCTTCATCTGATTTCTTATTTTCTTTTTGATTAACTAAGTGGTTTATGGTTAGAGACAACCCCATCCTACCATTAGACCCTGAAATTGAGAGGACATTCCATAGGATTAGAAGGCTAAGAGACAATATGAACGATCCAGAAATTGAGCAGCCTATGAATGATCCACCACCTAGGATTGAAGAGCAAAATGCACCACCCCAAGCTCCCGGGAATGGGTATAGACCTAGAACCATAAGGGATTATGCTATCCCTAGGTGGAATGAAGAACATAGAACCATTAGAATTCCTCACCACCAACCCTTCGAGATTAAACCCGCTACCATCACTATGGTACAAAGAAACCAATTTTCGGGTTCAGATATAGAGGATCCAGCACAACATTTGGATATGTTCTTAGAAGTGAGTGACACTGTGCAAATTCCTAATGTATCAACTGATGCAATTAGGTTGAAACTCTTCCCATTCACCCTCATAGGAAAAGCTAGGGATTGGCTTCAAATGCTACCAAATCAATCCATCCACTCTTGGCAACAAATGCAAGAGAAATTTCTTTGCAAGTTTTTCCCACCTACTAAGACCGCCCTCATTAGGAAACAAATTAGTGATTTTCAGCAGTTTTATGAGGAACCATTCCATGAAGCTTGGGAAAGATTTAGAAGACTCTTGAAAAGTTGTCCTCATCATGAAGTTCCTATTTTTCAATTGATGCATATTTTTTATGCAGGTGCTCATCCATCAACAAGATCTTTGCTAGATGCAGCCTCCAATGGAAGCTTCATGAATCAAATTCCCGAGGACGCATTTCTACTCCTTGATGAGATGGCCACCAATGATGCTCAATGGGCAAGCTCTAGAGCAACTCAAAAGAAACAGGGAGTTCATAATGTGGATGAAATTGCCATGTTAAAAGCTCAATTGGAATTAATGGAAAAAAGACATTTAAAAGAAATTAATGAGCTTAAATCTAAAAATGTCTCTATATTGTCTAATGAAGTTGATTCTTATGCAGGGATTTCAGGACCTTTGGGGATGAAGAATGCTGACAATATGGTGGAAGAAGTGAATGCCTTGAATCCATATAGCAACACATACAATCCGGGATGGAGAAGCCATCCAAATTTCTCATGGAGAGAAGGTAACCAAGGTACTACTTCTTCTAACCCAAACCCGAGACCCCCATTTAATCACAACCCTACGTCCAATAATCACATCCCATACCAAAACCAAGCTCCACCACACTACCCTAACCAATACCCATCTCAAGCATACCACCAACCACCGGGTTTTCAAAAAACTCAACCTCCTCCTCCACAAGATAAGAAATCCAACATTGAAGAGATGATTGCAAATTTCATGGCTTCCCAAAATTCCATCTTAGCTAGTCAAGATGCTAGATGGAAAGCACAAGATATTTGGATGAGAAATCAAGAGGCATCCATTAGGAATTTAGAGAACCAAATGGGACAGCTTGCTTCTTCTTTGTCAAACCGAACTCAAGGAACATTTCCATCAAATGTTGACCGAAATCCAAAGGAAGAAGCCAAAGCAATCACTTTAAGGAGTGGAAAGGAACTAGAGGAGACTGAATTTGGTAAGAATGCTTCTAAAACGGTGTTATTTACTAATTCTTTTCCAGCAAAACATGACTATAATATTAGATATTACAATTCAATAGATATTACAATTCTTTCTCCAGTTTTTTTTAAACATATTATCCAAGAAAGTTTTGATTAAAATGTGACCGGTGTCTAGCAAGTGTACTAGATCGGTTAGTAATATAGGGAAATAGAATTAAGACCCAAAATATCGAACCCAAGGGAAAACTTGTGCTTGTGTGCTAATTCAATTTTAAAACCAATTTCTGTGTGTAAAAAGAGAAAAGAAATCCCAAATTTTGCTGGTTCTTATTTTTTCTTACTGGGAATGAGACATAGGCAGTTGAGAGGCCAAATATTGATTACTAATATTTTATAAGTAATTTTTATGTTCATTAATTATAATTACATTATTACTCTCTTGTTATGTGCTTTTAAAAAAATAGGAAAATTTTATTTATTCTAATTTATTTTTTATTATTTATCTTGAAATATGCTTGCATGTCATTGCATTGATTTTGTCTTACCACTAATTTTTTGTTTACATTATATTGTCTTGTAATAATATATTTTTGGCAGTTAATGGCTCTTCCATGCATGCAATCTCTCAAAATTTCTTTCCTATCAATCATGGGTTTTTGATATTAAAAGATTGTCATAATTTTTAGTGACGAATTCGCGACGAATAGGACCGTCATTAATTTTTTTACTTATGGGAGAATTTAGCAACGAAAAATGGTTTCTGTTGCTAAAATTAGCAATGAAAATCAATATCCGTTGCTAAATTTAGCAACGAAAATTTATATTCCGTTGCTAAAATTGACCAATTCACCAAATCTTGCATTTTTTAATTTAGCAACGGAATTCCATTTTTGTTGCTAAAAATAGCAACTGCCAAATTAGCAACCGAAATTTCCGTTGCTATTTTTAATTAGCAACCGAAAATTGATATTTTTCGTTGCTAATTTCTGTTGTTAATTTGCAATTTTTTTGTAGTGACTCTTATCCAAAAGCATACATCATGCCTTCAGCAAGCATAACACACACTAAGCATTCATCAACATATCATCATATACATATATGGTGCATGCATATCTCAATAATTAACCTGGAAGGTCATGTAAAATAGTTATAATGTGGCAGTCATGCATTGGCCACCACAACCTGGAAGGACATGCAAGCAAGGTAGTTTAAGTAAATTTTACAATCCTCCATATTACATTTTCCCTCACTGAATCATGGCAAAAATATAAGACTAGACAAAAAGTAATTATCCACAAAATATCCTACATCTAAAAGCCTAGACCGACTTTTGTTAGCCAACTGATGCAGAATTAAGTTCTAGTGCGACCTTTAGTCAACCTTACATGGATGTAATGCTACCGTGATAAACTATAAAGCAACCGTGATAAGCTATAAAATGATCGATTCACTAGCATACACAATAATAAAATGATCAATTGACTAGCATCATTCAAATATAAATATCATTACACTAACATTTCAATAAGATGATCAACATACTTATATCATGAGTTCGCCTCAACTGACAATATAGCCAAAAGAAATAGAGATAAAACATTGTAATCAATCAATCATTCACATGCTTCCATTATATAGATGAAGAAATTGATACATGTATTTCCTTCTTTCTAACAATTCATTTAAACTTAATAGCCTACCTAAGTGCTAGTTCAAAATGGGTGGATAACAAGAACAATGGATACCCGAAGGTATCAAACAATGGATATCTTGATGATATCAAACAATAGACCTAAGGGGTTGAACTATGGTTCCATTAAAGGAACAAACAATGAACCCAAACGAGGTCAACTATGGCAGCTGCAACTATATCTTTTTAGGCATGCCTATCTAATCCACATCTGAACTAAGACCCATAAGCTTAACCACTTAATCAAAAGAATATTTGATTCATTAAGTTCCTTCTTACACATCACAATATTTGCTCAAGCCATAATTCACATCCGCATTCACATTTCATACCCATATGATTGTATCAATATTTGTTACCATGACTTATAACTCATATACCACATATTCAATCTCATTTAAGGAGCATTATCATTATACTTCACATAAACATGCATATTTTTATAGTAATTTCATGAAATCATGACATTACTATCATTACGGTCACATGTCATAGTAAGTTGTAATTGACACTACTTGATAAATCTTACCTTGACCAATTTACCTTGATTGATATGGCTTGACAATAAGAGCATGGCATAAAATATTCACATATTACCTTTAGCAAATATACTCATTAAATATGACAATTAGGTTGCATTCGAGGGTTAATTATCTTTATTAAGAGTGTTGGCTTAATCAATATTAATGTGCAAGTGATTTGTTAGATGGTTCAAACAAATGTACAAAATAGAGAAATGAAAGGTAGTGGAATGCTACTTAGCCGTGCATGAACCTTGAGTCATCGTGCATTCTCAAGGCAATTCCTTGAGTGGTCATGCATCACACAAGCTTTTAAGCTTGCTTGGCTGTGCATTGCAAGCCTTTAGAGCTTGCTTGTCCGTGCATTGCAAGCCTTTAGAGCTTGCTTGGCTGTCTATGACAAGTTTTTAAGCTTGCTTGGCCATGTATTGCAAGCCTTTAGGGCAAGCTTGGCCATGCATCACAAGCTTTTAAGCTTGCTTGGCCGTGCATTGTAAGCCTTTAGGGCTTTCTTAGCCATGCATGCAATCTTTTAAGCTTGCTTGGGCGTGCATTCTAGGGTTTAAAGATCCATATCATTTCAAAGTAAATATATGGATTTTATAAGCCAAAACATCTTACAAAAACTCATCTTAAACCAAACCTCTTTCATTAATCATCTTAAACTTCCACTAAAGAATCAAAGAACTCAGATAATAAAACCCTAATTTCTATAAAACCATCTACAGCCAACAAAGAAAACATCGATACTCCCACACTTGAACAGTGACTTTTTTACTCCTTCAAGATCCCCTTGCCCTTATCCTTGCTTGACTCTCCTATAACAAACCACATAAAGATACTAAGCTTTCATAAAATCTTGCATTAATAGAAAATATAGAAGGGAGAAATTCCTTTTACCAAACCCTAATTTCAAACTGAGAGATAAAGAAAGAGAAAAACAAAAATAAAGAGAGATGATCTTCCCTTATTTAATAGATAGTGATATCCTCACTGGAATTATATGGGGGAGACCACCAATTACCCTTTTAACCCCCATTCTCCATTTCTTTCTTTTAAAATAACCCCTCAAACTCTTAATTTATGATTTAACCCCAAATAAATCTTAAATCCTAAGTCATACCCCAACATCTCTTTTATCATCCAAATACCTATTTTTCATTAATTTAACTAAAATTACCATATTTCCCTTTAAGAAGCTTTATTCGAGAATGGTATAACAAAAAAAAAATTAATTGTACACATAACATCATACGATTAATCATATTCCTTGCTAGGGTCAAGATTAGGCCCTCACAATTCTTCCCCTCTTAAAAGAATTCTTTCCTCAAAATTCATACCTGATTTAAACAACTGAGGGTACTAGGATCTCATCACTACTTCTGGTTCCCAAGTTACTTCATGAAGGTCAGATATTGCCAAAGTACCTTGACAAAAGGGACTTGCTTATTTCTTAACTGCCTGATTTTCCTAGCCAGAATCTCTTTAGGCTCTTCATCGTAGGTGAAATCTGTCTGAACTTGAATGTTTCGCGCTTCCAGTACATGGGATTCATCTGAACTGTACCTTCGAAGCATAGAAACATGAAATACGTCATGCAACTTGGATAATTCTATAGGAAGTGCTAATATGTATGCTACTGGTCTAACCCTTTGTAGAACTTCATAGGGACTAATGAATCTTGGACTTAATTTTTCTTTCTTTCCAAACCTCAAAACCTTTCTCCAAGGAGAAACTTTCAGAAATACCTTATCCCCAACTTGATACTAGACATCCTTTCTTTTCAAATCTGCATAAGTTTTTTACCTGTCACTTGCTGCTTTTAATCTTTGCTTAATAACTTGAACTTTTTCTTCAGTGTCTCTAACTAGGTCTGGCCCAATTATCTTGTGTTCAGTTAACTCAATCCAACATACCGGGGTCCTACAACTTCAACCATACAAGGCTTCATATGAAGCCATGCCCAAACTAGTCTGGTAACCATTATTATAGGCAAACTCCATCAAGGCTAGGTATTTGTCCCAATTGCAAGAAAAATTCAAAACATAGCCCCTTAGCATATCTTCCAAGACTTGTATGACCCTTTATGATTACCCACCTGTCTGGGGATGAAAAGCCATATTGAATTTTAATCGTGTTCCTAAAGACTTCTGTAAACTCTGCCAGAATCTAGAGGTGAATATAGGATCTTGATTTGATATTATAGATACTGGAATACCATGAAGTTGAGTGACCTCATTTATATATAATTCGGCCAACTTGTCCATGAATAATCCATTCTGACTGGCAAGAAATGACCAGACTTGGTTAACTTATCAATAATTACCCATACTGCATTATGCTTTCTCTGGGTAGAAAGTAGTCCGGTGACAAAATCCATAGTGATATCTTCCACTTCCATTGAGGAATTAGAATGGGATTCAACAACCTAGAAGGAAGTTGATGTTCAGCTTTCACTTACGGACAAGTTAAACACTTAGAAACATAATCATCCATGTCTTTCTTCATACCCAACCACCAATAACATCATTTAAGATCTTGATACATCTTACTACCCTTAGGATGAATAGTAAATATTGTGTTGTGAGCTTCATGCAATAAGGGTCTTTTTAATTCTCTGTCATCTGGAACACATAATCTATCTTTGAAGTATAAACTTTCATTTTCTTTGATTGAGTACCCAGATTGTTTCCTATCATGTGTAGATTGTATAACTTGTTGCAACTTCTCATCATTTTTCTGTGCTTCAATCACTGCCTGCTTTACATATGGCTTAGCTCGTAATTGGGCAACTAGAGGACCATCTGGAGTAAACCTCTATATACCCTATTCTAACAATATAAATGCCATAATTCTTCTGCTCAAGGCATCTGCTACCACATTAGCCTTACCCAAATGATAATCCACTATAAAATCATAGTTCAAGCCATCTCCGCTGTCTCAAGTTAAGCTCCTTTTAAGTAATTAGATACTTAAGGCTTTTATGGTGTGTGTATATCTTACATCTTTCGCCGTATAGGTAGTGCTGCCAAATCTTTAAGGCAAAAACTACTACTGCCAATTCTAAATCATGTGTTGGATAATTTTGTTCGTGCTGTTTAAGTTGTCGAGATGCATAAGCCATCACCTTACCCTTTTGCATTAAAACACAACCCAACCCAACTCTAGAAGCATCACTATACATAGCATACTCCCTTCCAAACACCGGTTGTGTCAAGATCGGAGCTCTTGTTAGCATACTCTTTATCTAATTAAAACTAGTCTCATATCGGGCATTCCATTCAAATTTAACATTCTTTCTTAATAGCTTAGTAAGTGGAGATGCCACCGCTGAAAACCCCTTTACAAAATGGCGGTAGTAACCGGCCAAACCCAAGAAACTCCTTACCTCAGGTACACTTTAAGGTGATCTCCAATTGACAATAGCCTCAATTTTTATTGGGTCAACAGTAATACCTTCTGAAGATACCACATGGATAAGGAAGGAAATCTCTATTAGCTAGAACTCACACTTACTTAATTTTGCAAACAATCGATTCTCCTTTAAGGTTTGTAGCACAATTCTCAAATGCTCAGCATGCTCTTCTTCATTCATAGAATAGACAATATATCATCAATAAAAACCACTACGAACTGGTCCAAAGATGGTCTAAACACCCTATTCATTAAATCTATAAATGCAGAGGGGGCGTTCGTTAACCCAAATGGCATTACTAGAAACTCATAATGTCTATATCTGGTTCTAAATGCCATCTTTGAAAAATCCACATCCCTAACTCGAAGTTGGTAATACCCCGATCTCAGGTAAAATCTTGAAAATACTCTTGCCCCTTTCAATTGATCGAATAAATGCTCAATTCGAGGTAATGGATACTTATTTTTCACTGTCACTTTATTTAACTATCGATAATAGACACACATCCTCATGAAACCATCCTTTTTCTTAACAAATAGAACCAGTGAACCCGATGGAGATACACTAGGCTTGATAAACCCTAATCAATTCTTAAAACTGTATCTGCAACTCTTTCAATTTCTTTTTGAAGCCATTCTGTAGGGGGCACTTGAACTGGGAGCTATTCCAAGTAAAATCTTAATAGCTAATTCAACTTCTCTGTTAGGGGGAAGACTAGGTAAGTCTTCAGGGAACACATCTGAAAATTCATTGACTACTGGTATGTTCTGGAGCTTAATTGTGTCCCATTTCAAATCAAAAACTAGGGCCAAGAATGCTTTACACCCCTTCCTCATCAATCATATGACTGATGGAATATGACATGATATGTTCATGGTAATCGTGTAGCGGAAAAATGATAAAAACAATCATACATGCCATACAATTCCATGACAATAATCGAAAACATGCAATTTTAGGGTTTTAAAACTTACAACTTTTGATGTCTTTTAAATCTTGAATTTGGTGATGACCAGCAACTAAGATAACTTTATCTGCCTTAGATCTTGAACACCAATGCCAAGGAACAACCTTTTACGCCACTTCCTCTATTCTCACACATACAATTGCACCGACAGCTTAAAATCGAGATTGCTAGCTCTCTTTTACGGTATTGTGTAATGGCTATGGTTTGAAGCTACAAAATTTGATTTTGTACTTCTCTTAGGTTGCTATTACTACCCAAGAACACAAGAGAATGAGGAGCAATCCTTTCTCCTTGTGAAAATTGGCCAAAAGAATTTTGTGAGAGAGAGAGAGAAAAATTCATGCCAAATCTAGGGAACTAGGGTTTCACGCCAAAATCTAGTTATCTCTCTAGGGTTTTATTTCTTTTCATATATATATCCTTATCTTTTGGCAAGTATTTGATCTGAATTTTACCATCTCAAGATAATTAATTCAACTTCAATCACTTCCTAAAAATAAGTAATATATATTGATTTAAACTCCTTTGAATTTAAAATTAAAATTTGAAATAAAACACAAGACATTAAATTAAATAAAATCACTTAATATAAATAATAAGCATGTGTCGAAATTCCTTGGTTTTTATCTTGGAATTTTAGCCACTTCACTTTATATTTAAATGATTTAATTTAATTTAAATTCTTTTAGGCTTTAATACTCAATTAACATAATTAATACAAGATAATTAATTAATTGAAATTAAACCATGTGGGCTGAATTTCTCTCTCTCATGGGCCAAGGTACAATAGCATTTATAATGCCCATTACATACATTAATTTGACTTTAATTAAAAGCCCATATTAATGACCAATACTTTATTTAAATATTTTAAGCCCAATGCTTTGTGTGCGATCCTATAGGTCCATTAATGTTGGCAATGAATTAGTGAATTAATTCAAAGGCTATATATATTCTCTAGCAAGATATTATAGCTTGGGACCACTCCTAATCTAGAAATGAAATTTTTAATCAAAAAAACCTCTTTTGCAGCCTCACTCGCTGCAATATACTCAGATTCTATAGTTGAGTCGGCAACGGTCTCTTGCTTCGAGCTTCTCCAGCTGACAGCACCACTGTTTAAAACAAAAACAAACCCAGATTGCGATCTAGAATCCTGAGTGCTGGTCTGAAAAGTAGCATTGGCATAACCTTGTATGACGAGCTCTTCTTGACCACCATACACCAAGAAGTGATCTTTAGTCCTTCGCAGGTACTTCAGAATCCCTTTTATAGTAGACCAGTGCTTCTCGCCAGGGTCTTGCTGAAACCTACTGGTTATACTCAGTGCATGAGCAACATCCAACCTAGTACATAACATAGCGTACATGATAGATCCAATAGCAGATGCATATGGAATTCTACTCATGTTGTCCCTTTTCGCTTTGGTTTTAGGGCAATGTTCTTTAGTCAAAGGAACTCCCAAAGCCAAAGGTATGTACCCTTTCTTTGAGTCTCACATACTAAAATGCTTTAGTACTTTGTCTATATACTTTTCTTGACTTAGTCCCAAAAGCCGATTCGATCTATCTCTATAGATTCGAATACCAAGTATTGTCTCGGCTTCACCTAAGTCTTTCATTGAGAAACATTTTCCCAACCATTGCTTAACCTTTTGCAATGTTGGAATGTCATTCCCAATGAGAAGGATGTCATCCACATATAAGACCAGAAATACTACTATGCTCCCACTAACCTTATTGTACACACAAGGCTCATCTTCGTTCTTGATGAAGTCAAATTCTTTGACTGCCTCATCAAAACGAAGATTCCAACTTTGGGATGCTTGCTTTAATCCATAAATGGATTTTTGAAGCTTGCAAACCTTCTTAGGATGCTTGGGATTGACAAAACCCTCAGGCTGTGTCATATACACATCCTTAAGTAAATTTCCATTGAGGAAAGCAATTTTGACATCCATTTGCCATATCTCATAATCATGATATGCAGCTATGGCAAGCAAGATCCTAATGGACTTGAGCATGACTACAGGCAAAAAGGTCTCGTCATAGTCTACACTATGAGTTTGTCGAAAACCTTTACTGGTCTACCTTTGTAGGTCTTATCAGCTTTGAGTTTGAATATCCATTTGCATTCAATTAGCTTCGCACCTTCCGGTGGATCAACCAAGGTCCAAACTTGGTTATCGTACTTTAATTGCATCTTGAATTTCATAGCTTCAAGCCAATTTTCCGAGTCTGGGCTTTCAATAGCTTCTCGGTAGGTAGTAGGATCCTCACGATCTACTAACTCAATAGTGTCACTGTTAGTGATTAGAAATCCATATCTCTTAATCTCCTGACGTACTCTACCAGACCTTCTAGGTACTTGTGTAATGGGTTCTTATTCCACAACTGGTTGTGAACTTGATCCCACTTCCAACTCATCCTCTATAGGAGCTTGTGGCACTTTAATTTCTCCAAGTTCTACTTTACTCCCACTGTCTTTCTTGAGAAGGAACTCCTTTTCCAAGAAAACAGCATTGTGAGCAACAAATACTTTGTTCTCGGCTTGTGAGTAAAAGTAGTATCCCTTTGTTTCTTTGGGATAACCTACAAACAAGCAGATACTAGATTTGGACTCTAGTTTGTCAGATGTTAATTTCTTAACATGTGTTTCACAACCCAAAATCCTTAGAAATGACATATTGGGTTTTTTTCCAGTCCATACCTCGTATGGTGTCTTCTCAACTGCTTTAGTTGGAGTACGATTTAGTAGAAACGCAACAGTTTCTAATGCATAAACCCAAAAAAAGATAGGAAGATTAGCTTGACTCATCATAGATCGAACCATGTCCAACAGAGTTCGATTTCACATTTTGGACACACCATTCCATTGTGGCATTCCGAAAGGAGTGAGCTGTGAAATAATACCACACTCTTTTAGATGATTGTCAAATTTTTAGCTTAAGTATTTGCCACCTCGATCTGATCAAATGGCTTTTATACTTTTGCCAAGTTGTTTTTCTACTTCATTCTTAAACTCTTTGAATTTCTCAAAAGTTTCAGATTTGTACTACATTAGATAGACATAGCCATATCTACTGAAGTCATCTGTGAATGTCACGAAGTAGCTAAAACTACCTCTAGCTTGTGTACTTAATGGTCCACATACATTGGTATGTATTAGTTCCAATAAGCCATTAGTCCTTTCACCTTTCTTGTTAAAAGGACTCTTTGTCATTTTTCCATGCAAACATGGCTCGCATGTATCATAAGACTCTAAGTCGAATGACCCAAGCACTCTAGTTTTATGGAGTCTTGAAATGCATTTTTCGTTTGCATGTCCTAAACGACAATGCCAGAAGTAAGTAGGGTTCAATTCGTTTGATTTAACCCTCTTTGTATTAATGTTGTATATGGACTCTTTGTTTTGTAAATCAAGGATATAAAGGCCATTTTGCAACATGGCATTGCCATAAGAAATGCCTTGGCGACTAATATGAGCATTGCCATTTTTAATAACAAAATCAAATTCATCCAAATCCAAACATGAAACTGAAATAATGTTTCTGCTCATAGTAGGCACATAATAACAATTTTTCAAAACTAAACAAAGTTCGGAAGGTAAAGTGAGTTGATAGTCGCCTATCTCCATGGCAGCAACTCGTGCTCCATTCCCCACATGGAGGTCCACTTCATTCTTCCCAAGTAACCGTCTATTTCTTAGCCCCTGCACATTTGAACAAATGTGAGAACCATAACTTGTATCCAATACCCAAGTGGTAGAAATAGAAAGGTTAATCTCAACAACAAAAATACCAGAACTGGATGCCTTGACTCCATTCTTCTTTTGTTCTTCCTTGAAGAGAGCGCAATTCTTCCTCCAATGCCATATCTTGTTGTAATGGAAGCAATTGCTCTCACTCTTTTTAAGCTTCTGTGCCTTGGGCTTTGATTGGACCTGAGGTGCACTCACACTTGACTTGAACCGAGCCAGGTCATTCTTGGGTTTTGCCTTTCCCTTTTCCTTTCCCTTGGCGGGTCCCTTTTTAATGCCCCCTTGAACCATCAATAAGGGATTGGTCTTTCGAATGTTCTCTTCAGCATTCTTAAGCATCCCATGAAGCTCAGTGACTGACTTGTTCATTGCATGCATGTTATAATTCATCACAAATGGATCATAATCATGAGTCAATGATCCTAAGATCAAGTCAGTGGCTAATTCCTTTGGCACTTATACCTCAAGCTTCTCAAGAGTATCAAGATACCCTTTCATCTTGAGTACATGGGTACTAACAGGAGTACCCACAGCCATCTTACAAGAAATCAAGGCCTTTGTTGTCACGAACCTCTCGTGACGAGCTTGCTCTTGGAACATCTCTTTGAGGTGCACCATGATCGCATAAGCCTTTTGGTCCATAAATTGCTTTTGCAAGTCAGGCACCATAGTGGCCAGCATCAGACATGTCACATCATTGGATTCGCTCTTCTTGGTCTCAAAATTTTCCTTTTAAACCGCAGAGGCATTCCTAGCTGGTTCTTCAGGCATCCAAAACATACGACTTTTTCTCTTGCTTAAGAACTATTCTTAAGTTTCGAGACCAGTCTATGAAATTGGTGCCATTCAATTTGTCATTTTCAAGGACCGATTGCAATGAGAAATTGTTGTTTGAAGATGCCATTTTCAATCTACAATAAAATTTAGCAAGATTAAATGAGGTCTTATTTATAATCCCACAAATTGAATTAATATCCCTTTAAATAATTTGCGTTAGTGAGTTAATGTGGGCCAAGATCCACTTTTCACAACAACTTATTAGTCAAGCTGAGCTTGTACACCTAACAAGTTAAGTTACTTAGGTAGGAAAACTCCAATCATGCCTCGTACATGACTCTTGGATCAAATGGGCTAACATCTTAAGATGTTATAACACAAACCCATTTATTAGTTGCCTAGGTCCGGGCATCCCTTTCCATGTTAAGTCCAACCTACATTCACAACCTATGCCTCACAAAGATAATCGGGCGCATCTAGGACTCCTAGTCTACGTGACCGATGATCGATGCCTTGACATGTTTCAAATTAGGAAGGCAACTTTGTGACTTACTATTTTTAGGGATTCATTTTATTATGGCTTACATGGCATACACTTTGTCATCCATTCATAACATGTATATATAAATAATTGCATAAAGTAAAGCGTGACAAACATGGGCCCAAAAACCTACAACTAAGATTCTATACTATTACATAAGAATCTTCGAGTTGGGCTTCTCCACTCCGATGGGCTTCGTCTTGATTTACAAAGTCTTTAAGTATATTCTATTCTAAGAAATAAATGAAACTTTTACAATAATACATAATGGATCTCAGGCCATATTTAATTACAAAAACCCATGGCCCATGAATGCACCATGCATATCCATTCATCACACCAAACAAGCAAATAAATATACATAACATTCATGGATCAAACAAAGTCCAATTTTAATTAATTTAGCCAAGACCATTAATGGAAATTGTGTACTTGAACCTTTAAGAGATGACCCCGTGATGGGCCTGGGCCAAAGCCCAATGGACTAAATCCTCTTATTGAATAAGTTCTCTTAAAAGCTTAAAACACTAACTAGTTAGATTTGTGCCATAAATCAACTCTAGTATAATTTCCAATTTTGCCATTTTTTTAATTTTATGTCATACAACCCATAAACATTAAAAATACATATAATATGTACCAACATGAATTAAAATACAAAATCATGAAGAACATATATATGCTACACGGCATGCATATAAAAACAAACAAACAACAAAACTAGTTGTTTAATGCTTATGTGATGCCACAAAATGCACAAATACTTAAATCAATTTTATGAGTCATTTAATGAATTAAATAAGGTCATAAATATTGATTCAATATTCTGTACCAATCTGATCTAAATGTGTTTTTACCATTTTAATCAAAACAAAACAAAACAAACAATGTTGATTAAACATGTAACAAACACAAACTAGTCATAGTTTTAAGTGATTTTAAAATTAATCAATTAAATTGTCATGGACCAGAATTAAAACCAAATTTAAAATATGTCCAGACCTGATATTAAATCTTTAAAAATCATTTACAAACATGCCAAAAACGTTTTTACATTTAATATTTAAAACTAGTTGTTAAACTAACAATTAACATGCCAAAAAGCACCTAGTTTTAATATTAACAAGTACCATCAGGTATTATCAATTAAATCCGACCATTAACAGCTCCTAGAACATCTTAGGACAGTATATTAACATGTCATATTAATTATAATACCTATCTAATCAATTAAAATCATTTTTACACCAAAACAATGCAAAAAACTCAAAACAGAAAATTTCAGCATTGCATGTTTTCAAAATAACGATTTTTAATTAATTTTTTCATGCATCTAAAGCACTAAAATAAGCATGATTAGGCTCTGATACCACTGATGGAATATGACATGATATGTTCATGGTAATCGTGCAGCGGAAAAATGATAAAAACAATCATACATGCCATACAATTCAATGACAAGAATCGAAAACATGCAATTTTAGGGTTTTAAAACTTAACACTTTAAATGCCTTTTAAATCTTGAATTTGGCGATGACCAGCAACTAAGATAACTTTATCCGCCTTAGATCTTGATCACCAATGACAAGGAACAGCCTTTTACGTCACTCCCTCTATTCTCACACACACAATTGCACCGATGGCTTAAAATCGAGATTGCTAGCTCTCTTTTATAGTATTGTGTAATGGCTATGGTTTGAAGCTACAAAATTTGATTTTGTACTTCTCTTAGGTTGCTATTACTACCCAAGAACACAAGAGAATGGGGAACACTCCTTTCTCCTTGTGAAAATTGGCCAAAAGAATTTTGTGAGAGAGAGAGAAGAATTCACGCCAAACTTAGGGAACTAGGGTTTCACGCCAAAATCTAGTTATCTCTCTAGGGTTTTATTTCTTTTCATATATATATCCTTATCTTTTGGCAAGTGTTTGATCTGAATTTTACCATCTCAAGATAATTAATTCAACTTCAATCACTTCCCAAAAATAAGTAATATATATTGATTTACACTCCTTTGAATTTAAAATTCAAATTTGAAATAAAACACAAGACATTTAATTAAATAAAATCACTTAATATAAATAATAAGCATGTGCCAAAATTCCTTTGTTTTTATCTTGGAATTTCGGCCACTTCACTTTATATTTAAATGATTTAATTTAATTTAAATTCTTTTAGGCTTTAACACTTAATTAACTTAATTAATACAAGATAATTAATTAATTGAAATTAAACCATGTGGACTGAATTTCTCTCTCTCATGGGCCAAGGTCAAATAGCATTTATAATGCCTATTACATACATTAATTTGACTTTAAGTAAAAGCCCAAATTAATGCCCAATACTTTATTTAAATATTTTATGCCCAATGCTTTATGTGCGATCCTATAGGTCCATTTAATATTTGCAATGAATTAATTCAAAGGCTATATATATTCTCTAGCAAGATATTATAGCATTCCAAATTAAATGAAAATGCATATGGCATTTAGTGACCTAATGCAATTTTGCATTGTCCCTTACCCATAAATATCAGAATTAATATAAGGCATGGAACTAGTCATCCTTATATATATTAATTCCTTTCTTGATATTCCAATGACACTGAACTCTTAGATAAATAATGATTACTCATTATTTCATCTCGGTATGGCCATACACTTCTTAGTTCACTGATCAAGTGGCCGATGATATTTTCGCTCTTATAGAGAGGGGTAATCCCTTCACTTCTCTTATGCTCTCTAACATGACTCAATGGATACCCAAGCATACCCATACTTGTCACTCTATTAAGAGCACGTTAGGTGTATGTCAAAGCACATAGTAATTCATAAAGATTTTCATAGAGATTTTAGGTCTAAGAACTCCGATACAAAACTTGCATATGAGAAACACTTATGACTTGTACCATGTAGTTTTCTCATGAGTGGATCGAATCCAGATAGCATGTTTTTTAACATGTATCTATGATCTCTGATTGACACTCTTGTCCTTATGATCCGTAAGACAGAACTCAACTTATCAGAGAGAGCATACTAGTCTTAATTTATTGTTATTCCCATAACAATGACTGACTAGGGATATTTAGAATGAAGTCTCATTTGTTTCAAGGTCTTACAACCATGTGCCTCACGCATGATAACTTAAACTGAAATAACATTCTTGGATAGTTCTATCAATTGATATGCACAGGAATACAATAGATAAAACAAATGCCTCATTTATTAACCAAAGTGTTTTATTACAATGTATTGGTGCTAAGGCTTACACTAACACTGGCTTGAATGGCAGATATTACATTGGTTAAAGGTTGTGTCGGAATACCTGTAATTGTTACCTCCTTGCTATCTTTGTCACTAAAAGTTACGATTTTAGTCCTGCAATTCACCAATGTACGATGCTTAGACTACAAGTCCATGCCCAAGATAACATCAAATTCTCAAAAAGGTAGCTCGATAAGACCGGCTAAAAATTCTCTTCTTGTATCAAGATGGGACAGCCAGGAAACATTTTATTCACACGCACATTATGCCCTAATGGGCTAGTTATACAAATATCATATTCTAGTTGCTGCACCTTAGACACACCCCCACTCATACTATCAAGGGAAACATATGAATGAGTGGATCCAAGATCAATAAGTGCATGAATATTACAATCATAAAGTGAGAAAATACCAGCTATGACTTCTGGAGCATCTTAATCCTCTTGTACCTTCATGGCATAAGCCTACCCTGAGAAAGTTGGTGCAGCCAGTCTATCCACTGAATCAGATACATTACGAGATTGAGATCTATGGCAACCAAAACCACCTTGCCTCCTGCCTCTATTTCTGGTTCTTGCAGCCAAGAACATATTTAAAGCTCATCTGCTACCTTGTTGTGTAGAGTCTTGTGCCATCTTGGAGGGGCAATTAGCTATGTAGTGGTCAGTAGCACCATAATTATAGCATACTCCTGATTCCTTCTTGCATGGAGCCCAATGTCTCCAGGAACAATGAGGGCACTCAGGTGGCTGAGCCTCTTTTTGCTTGAAAGGGGTACACTGACTTGACTTGGATGTCACAGCAGATCCTTACCCCTTCACCTTGCTAGAAGGGCGATATATTCCTCCTGCTTGTTGGGCATTCTGTGCTCCCTTAAACCTCTAGCCCTGCTCTCTATCTCTTAGCCGACTCATGCTTCTCCACCTTCATAGCAACCATCACTAGCTGATGAAAATTCATATTTTAAAGAGATACAGGCTTTATCAATCTCTCCCTGATCTGGTGATTCAGCCTATCCTCGAATTGTCTACTCTTGAAGGCATCAGCTAACATCTCTTTAGGAACATATTTGCACAATCGGCTGAATTCCTTCTCAAACTCTACTACAGACATAACCCTTTGCTTTAATGTCAAAAACTATCTCAGGTTCTCCTCTTTATAGGCCTTGGTAACATATCTCTTTTTGAATTCAGTTCCAAAGAATCCCCAAGTAAGATGATCCGGTAGTTGATGTTGTTTAAGTACTAGCTTTCACCAATCGTACACTGGTCCTTGAAGTAAGGATACAACACATGATACCTTATAATGAGCAGGGCATTGAATATCATCTAGAATCCTCTCCAGCTTTTCTAGCCAGAATTTAGCTTCCTCAGATTACTCCAAGGTGGTAACCAAAAATTATTCCCCACCATAATTCCTAACCTCAGAGATTGGGGCCTTAGGTGCCGTCATCCTTTCCAAAATTTATGCCATATCTTGAAATTTTTTTAATAATGCCTCCCCAGGAACAACAGCAGGGGATCTCATTCTGATTTGATGATAAAGATCTCAAATTCGAGGAACCCATCGTAGCTAGTAAATTACTTTCTATCAATTCCTCAATAGCATCTCTAGAATTATCCATCTTAAATCTGTATGAAAACAAGGACTTACTGCATTAGGCCAACAAGACATGATACCAAACCCAAGATTCTTAGACCTCTATCGCCTAGAAAAGGCTAAACTTGGGTTCTCTGATACCACTAACTGTAATACTCTAATACCAACTCTCATCCAAAAGCGTACATCATGCCTTCAGCAACTATAACACACACTAAGCATTCATCAACATATCATCATATACATATATGGTGCATGCATATCTCAATAATTAACCTGGAAGGTCATGCAAAACAATTATAATATGGCAATCATGCATTGGCCACCACAACCTGGAAGGACATGCAAGCAAGGTAGTTTAAGTAAATTTTACAGTCTTCCAAATTACATTTTCCCCTACTGAATCATGGCAAATATATAAGATTAGACAAAAAGGAATTATCCATAAAATATCCTACATCTAAAAGCCTGGACCGACTCTTGTTGGCCAACTGATGCTGAATTAAGTCCCTGCGGGACCTTCAGTCAAACCTACATGGATGTAAAGCAACTATGTTAAGCTATAGAGCTTAGCGAGGAGGTAGTATACACAATAAAAATATGATCAATTCACTAGCATCAATCAAATATAAATATCATTACACTAACATATCAATAAGATCATCAACATACTTGTATCATGAGTTCGCCTCAACTGACAATATAGCCAAAAGAAATGGAGATAAAACATGGTAATCAATCATTCACATGCTTACATTATATAAATGAATAAATTGATACTTGTATTTCTTTCTTTCTAACAATTCACTTAAATGTAATAGCTTGCCTAAGTGCTAGTTCAAAAGGGGTGGATAACGAGAAAAATGGATACCTAAAGGTATCAAACAATAGATATCTCGAGGATATCAAACAATAGACCCAAGGGGTCGAACTATGGTTCAATCAAAGGAACAAACAATGGACCCAAATGGGGTCAACTATGGCAGCTGCAACTATATTCCTTTAGGCATGCCTATCTAATCCACAACTGAACTAAGACCCGCAGGCTTAACCACTTAATCAAAAGAATATTTGATTTATTAAGTTCCTTCTTACACATTACAATATTTGCTCATGCCATAATTCACATCCGCATTCACATTTCATACTCATATGATGGCATCAATATTTATTACCAGGACATATAACTCATATACATCATATTCAATCTCATTTAAAGAGAATTATCATCATACTTCACATAAACATGCATATTTATATAGTAATTTCATGAAATCATGACATTACTATCATTACGATCACATGTCATTGTAAGTTGTAATTGACACTACTTGATAAATCTTACCTTGACCAATTTACCTTGATCAATACGACTTGACAATAAGAGCATGGCATTAAATAGTCACATATTACCTTTAGCAAATATACTCATTAAATATGACAATTAGGTTGCATTCGAGCGTCAATTATCTTTATAATGAGTGTTGGCTTAGTCAATATTAATGTGGAAGTGATTTCTTAGATGATTCAAACAAATGTGCAAAATATAGAAATGAAGGGCAGTGGAATACTAATTGGCCGTGCATGAACCTTGAGTGGCCGTGCATCACACAAGCTTTTAAGCTTGCTTGGCTATGTATCACAAGCTTTTAAGCTTGCTTGGCCGTGCATTGTAAGCCTTTGGGGCTTGCTTGGCCATGCATCACAAGCTTTTAAGCTTTCTTGGCCATGCATTGCAAGCCTTTAGGGCTTGCTTAGCCATGCATCACAAGCTTTTAAGCTTGCTTGGCCGTGCATTGCAAGCCTTTAGGGCTTTCTTGGCCGTGCATGCAAGCTTTTAAGCTTGCTTGGCCATGCATTCTAGGGTTTAGAGATCCATATCATTTCAAAGAAAATATAAGGATTTCATAAGCCAAAACATCTTACAAAAACTCATCTTAAACCAAACCTCATTTATTAATCATCTTAAACTTCCACTAAGGAACCAAAGAACTCAGATAATAAAACCTTAATTTCTATAGAACCATCTATAGCCAACAAAGAATACATCGATACTCCCATACCTAAATTGTGACTTTCTTACTCCTTCAAGATCCCTTTGCCCTTATCCTTGCTTGACTCTCCTATAACAAACCACATAAAGATACTAAGCTTTCCTTCTTGCTTTCATAAAATCTTGCATTAATAGAAAAGATAGAAGGGAGAAATTCCTCTTACCAAACCCTAATTCTAAACTTAGTGAAAGAGAAAGAGAAAAACTAAAGATGGTCTTCCCCTATTTAACAGACAGTGGTATCCTCACTGGAATCACGTGAGGGAGACCACCAATTACCCTTTTAACCCCATTCTCCATTTCTTTCTATAAAAATAACCCCTCCAACTCTTAATTTACTATTTAACCCCAAATAAATCTTAAATCCTAAGTCTTACCCCAACATCTCTTTTATCATCCAAATACCCATTTTTCATGAATTTAACTAAAATTGCCATATTGCCCTTTAAAAAGCTTTATTCCAGTGTGGCTATAACAAAAAAAATTAATTATACACATAGCATTATATGATTAAGCATATTCCTTGCTAGGGTTAAGATTAGGCCCTCACAATAAATCTAACACAAAATTAAGTATTTGATCTATAAAAGTATTAACAACAGTAAAAATTGAAGAACAAATGGAAGCTGAGAGAAAACATATTTGGAATTCGTGTAGCACCCTCTACTATGGTATATTACTATCCTCTCACATGATTTATCAATGTTCAATAATCAATGAACTAATCTTAACTTAACAATACAAAATGTATGAACTTTACTTTTTATACTTTACTTACATATAAGTCTCTTTAAACATTACAATAGTAACATTTAATAAATATCTATACTATACAAAAATTCTAGCACAATTTGAAAGCTTTAACACTAAAAAAAACCTAAAATAAATACTGTACTATCAGTCACTCCTATGATTTATGTTGGTTGTCCCATTGTAGATATTATCCCTGCAAAGAAATCCTATCTTTGTAACCTACATGGATAAAAACTCGTGCTAAGCTATAAAGCTTAGTGGGCAACACAAAATATGTAGACGAGCTCTTTCAAAGTCATAAAAAATACACACACACAAATAGGCATATCCTTAATCATATAAAACAAAGCATATCCTTAAGCATATAAAACAATCATTAATGCAATCATCATAACATCTTCAGGTACTATTTGATCTTTTGCTATACTTGTAGCCCATTTCAAATGCTTATTAATATTCCTCTTATTTGTCACTTTCTTAATCTTAGAGCTTTAAATTACTCGTCTTTCACTAATACATGTTAGTAACAATTTAATTTATAGAAAAACCAAGTTATAAATCATATAACTTTAGGATATGAAATTGAGTCCCTATGTAAGGGAAAACACTAATAATTCATGTCACATAATCATATGCAACAAATCCTATGTATCCAATCCATATATTAACTTTATCAAGTCTTATTATTATTAACATGCCATTCCTTATTCAAAGTTAGATACCATTTCAATTTTCTATTACATTGCCATACAAATTTACTTCTATCTCATGCATATATTACATACCTATGCATATAATTACATTATGACTTAAATGCTTACTTTATCATAAATAAAGTTGCACATATTTTAATAAAACTATAGTATATCATAGGAACATATTTATCAATCAAGCACATTAATTATGAATTAACAACTTTATTGTTCTTCAAGCAAAGAGTTATCATATCACTCATCAATATCAAATGCGAACAACTGACTATAGATTTTATATTGATTAATCAGCATGATTATTCTAAATCATCACCCATGCCCATATTCATATACAAATAACTTGTCAATTCTAAAAAGAAGAAACACTATACACCAAAGACTACAAATAGGTGATATTAAAATACTATATGCTTATAATATATGCAATTTCACTCATTATCATATTTTTCCATATACCGTACATTAATTCATATAAAAATCATATTCAACTCATGTTAAGAATTGTTATGTTTCATTTTCTTTACATATGCATGAGACATCTTCTTTACTTTGTATTAAGCCTACACTTTTCTATACAAGTGGATAATAGGTTACATGATAATGATAGTACCTAAAGGTATGAATAGTGTACCTAAAGGTATTAACCTTTTAATCAAAAAAGGCTGATGGATACAATATTAAGAACCAAACGGGGTCGAGCTGTACTATATTTCATTACTCAAATGGGGTCGAAGTGCACTATATTTTGTGACCCAAATGAGGTTAAACTGTACTTTAGCTTTAAAAACCAAATAAGGACAAACTATACTTTAAACCGATCAAGCAAACCCAAACAGGGTCGGTTACAACCCAAATGGGGCTGTTTATGATCCAACCGGGGCTATTTATGGCCTAAACATGGTCAAACTATATTATCGCAATTGCAAGTTACCCTTATAGGCATGCCTATCTATGCATATCCTAGAGATAATACATGTAGTTAAATCTCTTTAGTTTATCTTTCTGTACTTTACTATTTTTCTCATTATATATATATATATATATATATATTATGTACATGTATGAGTATTACATTATGTACCCAAAATTAGTTCAAAACGTGTAACTGATTTCATATGCGAGTAATAATGATACTTAACGTTATGCTATAATGAGTTTCTTTAATTGAATGATAAGTATATACATATTGCATCTCAGTTTTCTTCAAGCATACACTTTAATTTAGAACCACATGTTACATATGCTTATATTCCCTGTTTGTACATTTTTTTTAACATACTTATATGATATGTTTATAGGGAATATAATTACATTAATGCATATCTATTAAATTCAATATGGACTTATCCTTTGCAACATTTCAGTTAAGCATATTTCTTCATATCCAAGCATGAAAAGCACACTCAACAAAAATAATATACCTAAGTATAGGTAATAACTTACACATGTCATTAAAATTCCAAAGTTAATACTCATTCATGCAAGATCATACCATAGTTATGTTTATGTATAAACTTATACATCCTAATAACCTCATTATTTGTTTTGTACATACAAGATTAACATTACATATAAAAGTATGTTAGTGAATTCATGAAATTAGTATTAATCATTAATATTCTTAAGTGTAAAATCATTTAAGCATATACTTACTATCTCATTATAAAATTTTAATCATGTTAATACCTCTTAATCTTGTTACTACATAAAGATGTAATTAATTTAAGCATACATATATTATTTCATGTAAACAATCATGGTCATTTAAACTTGTTTATTATTAGTTTCATGATACACTATAGAGTTAATATCCTTCTCTAAATTTATAGAGTATGGCATACCCAATTCCCATTATTAAATCACTCTCAAATCATTCAATTACATTATGCTCACAAAATTCCACAAATAGTTTTCAATGACCAACTTGCACATTAATTTAGATGTATTTAAAAACATTTTTAGGAAAAGAGATTTTCTAAACTTATTCCTTTATGTTTATAGTTTCTGAAAAATAAAAAATTATCTCATTATCACCTCTAAATTGCAAGATAATTAAGAAACACTACAAGATATTCCTCCTAACAAGGCAACATATATATCAAAATTCAAGCCAGCACTTGACCAACATAGAGATAGATTTAAAATTAGATTTCTGCGTATGAAATTTACATATAAAAGTCTATTTTTGAACCCAATTAGAATTATTTAATTTTTTGCTCTATAGTTCAAATTATAAACAAAACACTCTTGATATGTCTAGTAAACTCAAAGATAGATTTTGTCAATAAGGACAATCAGTTTTGTCACTACTTTGAAAATTTGTGGAATAAAATGGGTACAAAATTAGACTAATATTTATTCAAAATAGTTGTAATCCTATAAGTTTAGTTTATCCATAATTTTTTCCCACATCATTTTGACCTTTCTACCATGAGTTATATCCAAAGTACTACAACCTGTTCATTGACACTAGATAGTAGTTAACATTACCAAAGCCAACTTTTATTACAACTTAAAAAATTTGTAGAAGAAAATGAATACAAAAGTAAACTAACATTCCTTCATGAAATTTATACTCTTATATGTCTAGTTTATCCAAAATATTTCCTAATAGAAATTAGACTACTCAACCATAAATATATTTATAACACTACAACTTGCTATGTATAACTAAACAGTAGCTCACTTCAAACTTCAATTAAAAATTAAGTCTACTTAAAGACAGAATAAACCTCTAGTTTCTTCTAAAAAAAATTATAGGTCCATGACTTAAGTTTAATTACCAACTAGAATTACCTAATTTAGAGTTATATAACTTAAGATATGCTCATAATACAGAAACCCGTTCCTCATGAACCACGAAAGATTTTTACTTCTTAAGTCTTCATCAAACAAACAAATACAAGGTATAAATATTGCAGATATCATCTTTATGACAATATTACTAACCCATTAAACATCCATTACATATTTTAATTTACATTTAAATCAATAATAATCTCCTGCAAAATTGAGAGAATTTCCTAACCTTTCATGCAACACCAAATCCTCCACAAATTCTCTTTTTACTCTATTTCTTCTTCTTTCTCTTTACTTGCTATAGAATTCCTTGAAGATCCCTCATCAAATTCCTCACATGCTAACTCTCATAGCTCAAAATTAAACCAAAAAGCGAGGAGCCCAAATCATTCAAGAGAGAGAATAGAGAGATTTCCAGATTTCAAGAAAGAGAAGTGGAAAATTGAAATTCTTTGAGAGAAAAATGTTTTCTTCCTATCTCTATGCCTTTGCCATCCCTCTCCCCTCTTATGAACCCTATTCTTACTTTCTTTCATTCAATTACACCCTAACATCCTTTCTTTTATTGTAATTGACCAGTTAAATCTTACTTATATCTCAATTAGCCACTTAACTATATTTTTATTTCAATTATTCACTTGGTAAAATAACTATTTTGCCCACTATCACTTAAAATAATATTTATCAATGTCATGTTAATTTCAATGAATCCTCTAAGGGCTAATGTTGGGTCCTTACAATTCGTGTCCTATTTACCAAATAGAAATTTTGCTTTTTATAATCCTGAATGGATCACGATGGTAATGAATTGGTTGCCACCGTGAAATGTAAGTTTTTTGCACTGACCTGCAATGGTCACGATGGCAATGAATTGGTTGCCATTGTGAGGTGTAGGGTTATGATGACAATGAATTAGTTGCCACCTTGAGGTAGTCCTTAATTTGATTTTATCTCAAAACTTTAATAGCTCACTATGGTAATGAATTTGTTGTGACTGTGAGGTGCTCTAGACTTCCATTCTGCTCTGAACTACCGTATGTCACGATGATAAGGAATTAGTTGTGACTATGACCTATGCATAAACTTTGCATTTTGCCAAAATTGAATAGGTCACGATGGTAACGAAATGGTTGCCACCGTGAGGTACCTAATATCTATTAAATTTAACATGAAACAACATCAATTGCTATCAAAAGTGCATAAATTATAGAAATAATTGTTCTAAGCAAAAGTTAATAAAAACAACAAAAAATAAATAGAAAATAAAGAAAAGAAAATTATACCAAACTGAAAATGGTTTTAAAACTAAGTATTGAATTGGAGCTATCAGTTTCCATAATTTTCTAAAGTGTTTTTTGTGGGTTTAAATTTGCATTTCTAAAAATAAAAATGAGTTTAAAAATCTTGAGTTTTGGAATTTTTTATGATAGACGTGCATCTATCATGGATGGATGGCCATCTGTGGCCATTTTATTTTTTGAGTCCTCCCCTAGTAGATAGCCTATCTTGGCAATAACAAATTATCCAACGCCTAGCAATTTATCACTAAGTCACACCTACAGGTCACAAGGTCAGGGTTTTCAAATGTATTTTTTGGATTTCAAGATTTTTTTAAGTGACGCCTACCTATTATTGTTAGATACATATCTATAAGGTCTTTTTACTAGATCTATATGTTTTCTAGTGGATCAGATCTTAGATAAAACCCATTTTAAAAGATCATATTTTAAAACAATTTTTAAGGGGATTTATTGCAAATTTCAAGGAATTAGATTGGAGACGTTTTCAAACTCTCTTCCTTAATATTTAAACTAAACCTAGGGTTTTTTTAAAAAAAGACACAATCTAAACTTTGAGAAAAGAGGCAGCTATTCTTGAGAGAGAAAGTTTCATTTTTGCTCATGAGAATAACAACTCTTTAGCATTATTTTCTTCACACCTAAAACACAATCTTTATCTTTAAAACATGGAAGTCATTTGCTCAAAATTCAAAGTGAAAATTCTAGTGTTACAAATATCCTAAAGGTATTGTTATCGGCTTCTCTTCCCTCTTTTTCAATAGCATAGAGGCATGAATGTTTGATTTGATTTTAGGTATTTGATGTTAATGCCATGATTTTGTGATTTGATATTGATGTTTAGCATGTTTAAATGTTTTTCTAAGTTTCATAATGCCATAAATATGTAAAATAATAATAAAATCATGATAGAAAAGGCATGTTTTTAGGGTTCTCACCATTGAAGCATATTTAAGGGTTTTTTTATTTAAATCTCATATTCAATGTTAATTTAATCATTTAGCATGATATAAATGTGTACTCATAGTTAGATCTTGTATGATTAGGGCATAGATAATGCGTGATTAGGTTAAAATTAAGTTTTATTTAATATTTGCATGCTTCGTACACATTTTGCCTTAATTTCATGTGATAGATGGAAAGAATCCCCACAAATTCCCATTGGTTATGCCGAGAAATGGCACGTTGTGGGGATTTCTTTATGTCTACTCTTCTTTGCCATGTTCAGTTGTCTATGAGTGCTGTTTGGCATCTGTGATCAAGTTTTGGGAATTTTACTGATATTTCATGTTTATTCTTTCATATTTTGATTTATTTGCATATTGTATTAACTTTTAATGTGATTTTTATTATGTTTCATATTTGTGCCATGTTTTCAATTTATTTAGCATATTTTATTTTTATTTCTAGAATGCATATTTATTTTGGTTTAATATTTTTTTTTACTTATTCCATACTAATGGCTTTGCCTTTTTTGTTTTTATTTTAGCAATTGACTTATTTTGCATGGATCATTTGGGAGTTTTGAGTTCGAAATGCTTTGGAGGATTTCCATAGACTATTTTAATTCGGCCAATAATTTATTTATTCCTTTATTTATTTCCTTTGTTAATTTACTTTTATTTTATTATTTTATTTTGAATTTATTTTGGAGATTGTGATAGCTAGTAAAAAAATATTTTCTTACAAGATTAAATAAAAATTCAATCAAATCATTTTTATTAATTAATTGAGTTTTTCTTAATAAAATGGATGAATGTCCAGTTTTCATTCTAAAATCACACGTAAATGAAGAATCCTTATTTTCATTAAAATTACGATCACTCATCCCATATTTTTTTAAAAATCGAGAAGAATTCTTTAGCCCCTTTTTATGCATCAAGGAAGTACCAATGTTCCCAAACTTAACAAATACCCCATTTTATATATGATATTTTCGTTTTTCTTTAGGCAATTTTCATATTTAATTTTTATTTTATTTACTTATTTTATCACTTTTTTTTTTACTTTCTTGATTGTGTATTTATTTATGCATTGTGTGATAAAGGGGATAGTGGATTGAAAATAAATTCTCATTTATAAAAAATACCTAACCATATCTATTTTGGGCATAATAAGATTAGAATCATTTCCTAATATTTTGTTGGGTGGCAATTCCATGATAACTATCTCTTAGGCCTACTTTGATTCCATTGTAGTTTGACCACTAATAATAGGACTGGGGTACCCTGAGATGCTGTCTCAATCCTTTTTAAGGTCTGAGACTTGGAAAATTAGATCAAATCCCTCTTCTATTGTGAAATGGTCAATTTTATGAATTTTATAAACCTTGTTCAGTCTTGGACCCTAAAAATTGACCTTTGAGAACAATATAGATTCCACCATAAGGCATTGAAGGGGTTTAACATACATCACAGTGGCAACTCTACTGGAAACTTAAAAGACCTTACTCCTAATGTATCTTGAATAAGTTATTATAATTTAGCTTTTAAAATTAAAGCCTATCTCTCTTCAAAATTGCAACTTTGTATTCCTGCTAAAGCTTTAGAATTATATAAGGCATCCCCATTTTAGCCCTCGTGTAATCCTGAAGTACACCCTACATTCACTCAATGTAGAGAGGTGTCAAGAAGGACTACTAGCCTAAGCTTTGTTATATTTGGTATATTGACTGGTGACCCATTTTTCATTATATTTGTGATAAGCTAGACTTATTGGCAGAAACTATGCTTAGGTAGCTGTAAAGTTTCATCACACAACTACAAGCCCATGTAATGACAATAGCTCCTTTCTCCAGGTAGTATGGCCTTAATAACTTTGCTTGCTATGTGGGTCATTATATATTGAACAAATTAAACTAAATTAGATGGTTTTCCATTAAAGGCTACTATACCATAATAGTCCCAACCTAATTTTTTAAATTATTTAAATACATAATGGCTAAAACCTATATGTCTACATTATAAATAAGAGAGATTATGTTATTGGTTTTTTGCCATGCACCATATGTATTCATTGGGTCCTTGGTTGACCTATTTTTTTGCTTATATGTGGTTGTGATTATCGCCTAACACACTTATCCAGCATGCATCATATGTATGTCATACACATACACCATCATCATGCATCACTCTTAACATCTCAATTTTATAGCCATTATAGAGTGACTTAGGTGGTTTATGGGTGTAGACAATCGCCTCATCCGAGAGTTAGTGGTTAAGAAATTAGAAGTGGGATCAAAGTTGGGTTTAAGTTCCAAGTCAAGCTTAGAATATAGTTTAGGTAATATTTTTGAAGACAATCTAAAATCTATACTAGAATTAGAGATGGATGATCTATATCATCAGGGATAATAAGTTCATGGTACCTTACAAGAGCTAAAAAGGTGTATGGAGTATAGAGAGTGAAAATAAGGAAGAGGATGAAAAGAATGAAATGAAGGATAAGAAAATGAGGGCAGTCACCAAGAGTGGTAGGGTGGTGCCTGAAGTTGAAAAATAGTAAGCCCTAGTGATTATACCTGCAAGAAAAGAAATAAAGGACAGTTAAATCGTGAAATAGTTAAAGAGAACGTAAGCTCATATTTCAACTTGGGACTTATTTAGGCAATCATCATTACACAGGCAAAAATTAGTTAAAGCCCTATGTAAGTCTACGATAGCCTCAACCATCTCACCATTAGAGCTTTTGAATTTAGTAAAGGGAGGCATGGGAGAAAGCATAATTTACTCGAATGTAAATTTGTCGATTAAAGGTAGAAATCATAACCGGCTACTATATATCAAGGCCTAGGTTAACGATAAGTACATTGTTTGCTTTATGATGGGTGATGGGCCATCTATTAATATGTGCCCTTTGGTGGCTATCTCAACTTTTAGGCTAAATGAGTCGATGCTGAGTAAGTTAAATTTGATTATATTTGCCTATGATAACTCGAGAAGACAGTAGGGATGTTTAAAGAAATATGAATAATTTGTTATCTTTCTAATCTTGATGAACTTTTTATGCTATTAGGAAAACCATGGTTCCATAAATTAAGAAGTGTGCCCTCAACCCTCCATTAAATGATTAAGATCCCATATGAAAGGCAAGTAGTTACCATTAAGGCAGTTAGGGAAAACCAAGTGTTGATGTTAGGGATATTTAACTTGCCTTTTAATGGGTTTTATATGTCTATGACATATGATGACAGTGGAAATAGTTCTATTGATAGCTCCCAGATGATCAATATGCTGAAGAAGATGCATTTTTTGCTAGGTTTTGGATTAGAGAAAGAATCCTAAGAGCCACAAGCTGCAATCATCATAAGGGGACAAAAAGGGTCTTGGCTCCTTTGGGTTTGAGAAAAAAGGCAAAGGTAAAGTAGTGTTAGGTAAAGTTCTTTATAGTTCAAAGAGTTTTGTGTCTGCTTTTGCAATTTACAGTTATCAATTCGTAGCATGTCCTTGATTTGCAATTTGTAGTGTCTGGATTTGAGTTGTTTAATGATGTCCTTGATTTGGAAAATGATATTATCATGCCAGTAGAGGGCCTATGGGATGAGGAGATACTTTACTTAGCTTGGGACAATTAAGTTCCAAAGGAAGTCATTACCTCATATTTGCTTGGTAGCCAAGTGAAGGGTAAAGAGAAAGTAGAAGCAAAAGCATCATCATCATAGCTAAAGAAATAAGCTAGAGAGACATCAGTAGCTGCAAATATAAAGGATGATGCTTTTGTTGACATAATTTAAGTTCCTAAACATTTCAATAAGCATAATGTTTTTTCCTTTGATTATATTAATAAGATGAATAATTTTACTTACTTGTATGATGTTTCTATTGCATTCTTTACTTGCTTGATTGTTTACTTATTTATGTATGTTATGCATTGTGTGGGAAAAAAGATAATAGATTAATATTAAAAACTCATTTATAAAAAAAACATAGCCGAGGTATAAGTAAGAGTGATGTCCCAAACCATATCTGGCTTAGGCATCATGAGGTTAGAATCATTTCCTAAAGTTTTATTGGGTGATGACTTTATTATACCTACCTTTTAGGCTTACTTAGATGCCATCATAAGTTGACCGCTAACAAAAAGATTGGGGTACCTTGAGATGCTATCTTATGCCTTTTTAAGGCTCGAGACTTCACAAATTGGGTCGAATCCCTCTTTTATTATGAAATGGCCAATTTTATGAAATTTATGAATGTTGTCCGATCTTAGACCCTAAAAGTGAGCTTTCGAGAACAAGTCAAATTCCACCATGAGGTGTCGAGGGGCTTGGATACATGTTATGTAGCACCCTTATCCTTTAACCTATACATATCACTTTATCATTCTCATTATGCAAGTGTAACAATGCAACTTAAAAATAAACAAACTATACAGAGAACAATATTCCAACTTAATACATAAAAGTGCTATACTATTAAAACTTTACAATATACATTAAAGTCTCCTTACAAAATACAACAATTAATTAACATCTTTACATACAATATCTCCTAAACCACAAAAACTTTACTATTTACAAAAAGCCCAAAATAAAAGTCTATAATAGTCTCTCTCGATGACTTGAGTTTGCCATCCTGCAATAGATATCATCTCAAAAATCAACACGGATGAAACACCCATGCTAAGCTATAAAGCTTAGTGGGGAAAATAAAACATGAGGATAACCTCTTTTAAAGATGGTCAAAATGTAAATACTTACAATTATATACTTAAGCACATGAACCAATCATTTAAAATGTGTTCATAATATTTTTAATTTAGGTACTATATTATACATGTTATCCTTGTAAACTTTATAAATTACCTAATAATATTTTGATTGCTTATTGGTCTTACTCTTATTCATATTCATTTAACACTTAAAGTCTTACACATCAAGTTTACTTTGGATTCTTGTATGTTATTTTTGTCTAATCACTTGACTTACCAATCATTCTTGATTATTTATCATATTACTCATATGTTGAATTATTATCTTACTTCCATCTCAAATCTAAATCATATATAGTTCACCACTTACAAGTTTATAAGTGATTTACCATTACATATAAGATATTGCATATTACCATTACATGTAAGATATTGCATATCATTTCCCTTAAAGAAATAATTAAATGAGTAATTATACGAAAATCATACAAAACCATACAACAGTTAAAAGACATCACCAACATACATGCTTATACATATCTCTTACATTTCAGTCTCCAAATAAATCAAATTAACAATTTATGAGTTTATAGTTTACTAATAATTATTGTATGGTGAGTCATACCTACTTCTTATCTCATTTACTCAATACTCAATAATTATCATGTATTTGTGGTGATATACCTTTACATATCAGTACTTTAGCAAAACAACACATTTTATAAGTACAATTTCATATATCATGCATTTCTAAAAGTAGGAAAAATATTAAATCCATTACAAGGATTTCATACGTAAGACAACATAATGCTCATTCACTTCACATTCATGATGTTTCACATGCTATATATTGTTACTTATGAAGATAACATATACATATATATATAATCTTATAAGAAGCATGTGTCTATGAAGATCATGTATTAATCAATTAGAACATTGATAACACATTAATATCAAACAAGTTCATATGCATCATTTCTTGGTCTAACATGACTAAGTGATTCTAATTTGCCAAGTACGTATCATGTATTCCATATACCATATTTAACCATCATATTGTAATAACTGTAATGTTTTCACACTTTATTTTGGTTTGCTTAAGTTCTAAAGGTGGACAATAGGAAAGGTGAATACCTGAAGGTATCAAAATGGTATATATCAGAATATATCAAAACTATAGACCCAAATGGGACTGATTGTACTGTAGACCGATCAAGCGAACCCAAAAGGGGTCGACTAACAACCCAAATGAGGCTGTTTATGATCCAAATGGGATCAACTATATTTTAGACCCAAATAGGGTCAATGGTGGCAGCTGCAACATCCCTATAGGCGCCTATCTATCCACAATTGAACTCTAGAAGCAGACAAATATATCTCTTTACTTTATTTTCCAAACTTTGCTTTACTTTGTTCAATCATATACATATGTGTATGTGAAAACCCATGTATAATGATGTCTAAGGTAATCATATCCATGTTTATGTAATACTTTCTTTAAACATGTGATCATACACATTATTTAGTATTGCTATTTTCTACTTGAAATTAGTTCAAGGAGCGATCCCTTTTCAATCATGTATATATATACATAGTAGTATAAATCTATTCAAAGCTATGAGCAAGATAATCATAATCATATACATGTGTAGAAATAACTTTCTATAACACTATATCATGCTCATGATTAAATATCTTTATTCCATGCTTTACTTTTTCGTCATTATATACATCTAGGTATCTTATATACATACGAGTATATATATATATATATATATATATATATATATATCATGAACACCTTGTGTTTAATACCTTACAATACTTGAAACTTGCTTTACAACATGTAACTCTTTTACATACAATCTTATAAGACATTCAAGTATTTATACATGAATATACCTCATTGCTCTCTCATGCTTAAGCATAACAATTCATATTCATAAAATATGTAAGCATGTAGATGTTATCTCAACTAAATCATAAGTATAATAGTTCATACATTTGTTATATGACATGTCCATTTAACCATGTAATACCATAATATATTCTTAAACACATATTTCTTATATAAATTTCATTTATCATGCTTTAACATTTCATATATCATGCTTGTACTAATATTATACAATTTGTACATGTATGTGATCATAAAAAAATACCCAATCTTTAGTGCATAAGCATGTAAACACTTCTTATAGCATAGTCCATACGTTTTTGCTCATGTAAAAATCAATGAAAAGTTATACCTTTATTAGTGTACATACATGTATACAAAATCTCATCAAATATAAACAATTGCAATCATGCACTTTGCTCGATTATCAATAATTAGCATTCTTCCATGTAACCATGCTTTATCCATTATTTTCTTTCCATAAAGTAACATTTACCATTTTATTATCATTGTACTTATACTTTTGACACAAACATATCGGCATAACATATAATCCTCATATAGTGCTATATTCATATTATCTCAAGTAGGTAAATAATAATTTACCTTAGCATTGCAATCACCATACACATTCTTCATCATATAATCATACCTCATACTTTGAATTTATATATTATTATATAGGTTATACATTTAGTTCCCTTTATTCACTGCTATAATACAAAAATACTAAAGAGATGTTTAAAAATGGTTCTTGGCAAACTCAAATAATAATTCTGCATAGAGATATAATTTCAAATTCATTTTGAAACCTATTTTTGTCCTATCTAAAGACATTTATGGTCAAAATTATCTTATAAAATCATGATTCATTATGTTTCTAGTTTCAGGAACATTAAAAATAACATCAACATCATTTTTATTTTTTTAAAATATTACAAAAACATTGAGAATAGTTCCTAAAAATAATGCTATCAACAGTCCTAAGTTTAGGCTACTTTTTGACATATTTAAAGACATAAAAAATCATAATTTCTCCATAAATATTATAGATATATAAGTACAATTTCATTAGAATTTCGAAACATAGCATTTTAACCTCTAAAAAATTAATTATGCACAAAATACTGCAAACTATCCACTGAAAAAGTGTTATCAATAGTTTAGAATTCGAGTCCCTTTTTGACATTTTTAGAAACATAATCAAATTATGCTTTCTTCATAAAAGTTGTAGATAAATGAGCCTAGTTTCATGAAAATTTTGAATCATAGTATTACAACATCTATAACAATAGATACACTAAAATTATTAAAATCTGTATCTGTTCTTTAGGCAGCACTGTACTGTATCAATTTAGTTTTTTTATCACCAATTAATAAATTAATAGCATCAAATAGGTACAGAATTTGAACAACTTTCCTTCACTAAAATTTTTCTCCTATGAGTATATTTTAACCACAATTTTATTTCAAAGTATTATGACTTCTCTACATAAATATATAGCAAAAATACTGCAACCCGTTCCTAACACTAGGCAGCAGTTCAATCCGAACTTCAAGTTAATTTTAAGAGTACTAAGAGGCAGAATCGAGTGTAGGTTCCTTCTAAAATATTTTAGGTATAAATCTTAAGAGGAATTACCAACTAGAATTAAGTAAATTTAAGGTTTATATCTCGTGATATACGTAAAATAAAGAAGTTGGTTCCTAATGAATCAAAACAGATTTTTACTTCCTCAATCTTCAACAAATTAATACATGCAAGGTATAGTCTTTTAGATTTCAACCTTAAAACTATATTATCAACTCAAAATACATTCCATTACATACTTTATCCATATTTACACAATTTAAATCCACATGCAAGATGAGTAAAAATCCCTAACCTTTCATGAAATCCCAAATCTTGTATCAAATCCCTTTATCCTTTTTTTTTTCTTCTTATATACTTGCTATGATATTTCTTGAAGATCCCTTATTACAATCTTCACATACTAACTTCCACCAGCTCAAGAGTGTTTCAAATGGTAAAGACTTTGAATTTATCATAAGAAAGAAGAGAGGGGTTATTGGATTTTCAAGGGAAAAAAAAGGGATTATGATTTCTTTTTAGTGAGAGATGAATAAGAGAATTAAAAACCCATTTTCTTTCTCCTTTTCCTTGAAAATTTCATCCTCCCCCTCTCAAGAACATAGAAAAATATATTTCTCTCTCTAATATGCAAGGGTTTGGTACTTAAATAGAAAGGCAAAGTACCCTTATGCTCCTTCATCTATTTGCATGTTAAAAATGTGTCCCCATTTGTTTATTTCTTTCCAATTTGACCCTATGATAACTTTATTTTCTTTAATTACACCCCATATTCCTTTATTTTATTGATTTAACCCACTAATACTTAATTATATTGTAATAGACCACTTAACTAATTTTTTTTTTCAATTGCACACTTGTATACTAAAATTTTTAATTGATTCATTAACCCTTTGCCACATAAAACCATTAATCCACAAAGTCTTAACTTATAATAATTTCTCTAATTAAGCATGATTAGATATTAATAACATGATAATGCCCTTCAATTCTACTAGGGCCTATTTTGGGTCCTTACATGTTACAGTAGCAAAACAATAAAAACACTATTTTATAGTGGGCATATCAATGCAATCATGGCATAATCTCCTCCCTCATTTATAGAGACAAAAATAAATTAGCATAGCATATATTAAGCAATTATGTTGGTTCAGTTAACACTGGGGAAGCATTTCATATACAACATCTAGTGGAGCTCAATTTCATGGTTATTACTGTATATAAAGATAGATTGATATAATGATAAGGAAAAAGATACATAGAGTTTATCGGGTAAGTAATAAAAATGGACAACACCACTAGATCAACATCTCGACCCATGGGCAATCCCATAATAGTAGTAAATTCCTCAACTAATGGATATAATTCTTATAACCGAAGCAGAAAATATGGTTAATTAAGTGCCAAAACTTCAAAAAAATAGTCAAGAATTGGATATTTAGCTTTATTGAGGAAAAATATCTCAAATATCCTACTCTTATCATCTTTCGTTCACACCACCCATTCTCCAAAAGTGAAAGCAACACCCTTAAAAGGAACTCTTTAAAGGTAGAAGACATTTCTAAGCAAAGGGCCAAGTAAAGATAAAGAAAATATGAGTCTATGTTAGTTGTTGTTTTAATTTAACAAAGTCAAAAAGTTTATTTATAGGAAATATGGGATAAGAATGGGCCATGAGAAAAGATAAGTGATAAACATAAAAAGTTAGTGTTAAAGCAAAATTTTTACGCGTTAAAGGTTTTATCAAAAGAAGTTATACATGGGATTAATTAAATATCATACGTAAAAGTTCATTTTTGCCTGAATGTATAAGAAGAACACCAAAAACCAAGAAATGCAGATCTATGCATTCATTAAAGACCACCATACAAATATTTTGGATCAATGCTCGAAGGTCTTCCCCCCACACGTGAAGTTTCTTTTAAAAATGCACAATAGAGAAAGTTAACTTGTTATATGCATGATGACACTTACATTCATAGCTAAATTTGTAAATGGGAATTCAATCATATCAATAAACAAAAAAGTTCAAAGTTGGTAAAAATAATGTGTAAAATATACAAACAAATCTCAAAAGTCCAAATTTTGGAATGTATGAAAATAAATGAGACCAAATAAACATTGGCATCATTCTTCCCATTTCTATTGTTACCTTCTTAGTTGTTATTCAAAGGCTCATTGACATCCTAAGTCTCATCATCCTTAGTCTTAATAGGGTCCAAACTCATAAATTTAATCTTCTACCAAAGAGATACCACTTGAGCCTCCAATGTGGAATACTTAAAACATAACATATGATAACTTTACCCTAGCACTCATAATTGTTGTCAAAATCCAAATAGCGATCCTTAAAGTTAACTAATTAGAGGGATTGTGAAAAATCATACATGCACAACCATATACAAGCATGTGTTTCATTATTAATCAGGTACAGGTGTGTACACTTGACTTCTTGGTCTGTGTAATAAGAAAATCTTCAGGCTAGCAATCAAATTGGTAGCACGTTCTAGCAAAAATCATGGACACTGTAGGAAGAATATCATAAAAATCAAAGCATTGAAAATGTGAGGCTCAGGATGTACCATGAAAGGATTAGAGCAAGGGAGTGTATGAGTTATGTTGGGAATTATTGGTTACATGCATCTCATACATAAGCGGAATTTAAAATTTTTAACCAATAGATCTGATCTTGCCATGAATTTACAATATACATATTAATGAGAATAAGAAAAATCACCTTTGATTTTTGTTGAACAGTTGATTTTCCTTCTCACCGGGTTATCGCAAACCACAGTGTCCAAAATTGAACACCTCCAATGACTAATCCACACTAGAGAAGGATTGAATGAACCAACAATGGAGGAATACAAGGTTGGTCGAAATCCCTTGATGCTAGCAAGGGGGCAGTGGTGGCTAGGGTTGAGAAAGTGAGAGAATTTCTTTTCTCTTAATTGTTCACTTAATCCTAAAATCCCTATCACTTGGATTTTTACAGTTAGGTTAAAAATCTAACTTTATAATGGGATTGGGCTCTTTAAAATTGCTGGAAAAATATTAAATGGGCTTCTGGAATTATTAATAATTTATTTGGGCTCAATTAAATCTAATTTAAATCCTTTCATAAAAGATTATGCACAAAGCCCACAAACTAGGCCCTTCATGCATACACTTGGATTGAATCACCCAAATGAATTCCAAATCCATATAAATTAAATATGTAGGCTCCATAACACTTATGAAATATATTTAATTTAATTTGGTCCAAGAATTAGGCCTTTAAGGCCTTCTACCAGAAGGTGGCGTGAAACCCTTCCTCTAGAGGGTTTCTGCGCCAAATTCAATCTTCTAGGCCTCCATTATTTTCTCCAATGGATCTATTAATTATTATATCAGCCCTATAACACTTATAGTCCAATAATAATTAATTATGAAATACAATATTTCAATTAGGTCCATTTTACAGAATATTTCTAAAAAGTTATATGAATAATTTTACTTGATCATAATTAATTAAACTTTTTAATTAATTATTCTCTTATTCACTTATCTATTCGCATAATAATATCAAATATTATTATCTTTTTCATTTTATCATTTTATGCTTTTCTCTATATGTGTGTGACCTATTGGGTTCCTATCCATATTGGCAATATAATATGTAATTGTGAGTTATATTCAAAACTGACATGATTTAAACTTCTTTAAATCATTTTATCAATCCCTATTGATATTATGATACACTATTATACAAGTCATGATTGGCCTCTAGCTAGGTATCATGACTACCCAAATATCAGGAAAGTCAAGTGGTTTTACTATACCCTTCCATAGAAATAGTTACCGTGCAATTACTCCTTTCACCACTCTTATCTCAATTAGATTCTGAGTATGGATTTCTATCAACTCATATAAATCTAATTATGTATGTTCTATTAATTTAATCATTGTTCCCAAATTTCTCTTTATGGATCCCTATCCATCGTGGCATATTACTCTAGCCAGAGATTTTCTAAACAAGGCAATTATAGAATCATGTGAGATAACTTTCCTTAATAAATCTAGGATCGTGAATCCTTTGTTAATCACTCAACTATCTTCAAGTAGGTCATGATATACCCAACTTCCTAACTATGTTCACCCCTAGCTGGAAGTAATCAGTTATGGAGTTAAAGTATAACAATTGCTATTTAAGATAACTTTGGTGATCTCAAGTCTAAGGATACTTGCACAATCGCTATATATGAAGAGATTCCTCACTGACATAGATTTAATATCCATGTGAGGATTCTTTTTGCAGGTCTTCAATAAACTTGTTCTTCTAACAAGCATCCACATGTTAGTTTTGATTATCTTTCATAATCACAGTTATGAGAACCACTGTTTGAACCATTCAAGAAGCATAACATGTGCTAGTCTGTCCGAATTAACAATGTCCTATCTTTTTAATTCTATGACTAGGGATATTTAGATATTAACACATTTGCATGCAATAGACATCTCATATCATGAACACTTTCATGATTGCCTTTGCACTGTGTTTTTAATATCTAGGACTTCATTTATTAATTTAAGATTTACAAACTCATGTATTTAAATATAGCATTAATAAATGAATGATGTCTTTTATTAAGAATATGAGTTCATACATATGAAATATATCCCTATTACATGGGCTCTAGGGCATACTTTCTAACAAGTTATAGTGTAGAAAAACAATCTCTATGTAGTGAGGATATAATTGGAATTAATGATATTGATGAGGGTACATGAGTAAAGGTGTAATTATTGACTTATGCATGTAATTGATTATTAAATTGATGGAAGAGATGCTAAATTATATTTATGGTAATTAAAATAAGTAGAGAGCGATTAGAAGCAAGTAAGCCAAGGATAAAAAAAATTAAGCCAATAAGAATTCAACACTTAGAAATTCTAAAGAGTTAGTTTAATTAATTAAAGCAATTTTTTTTTTGCTTCTTGGGTTTGAGTTGTTAGCTTCCTCAAGTAAGAAACTCTAGGATTTCTTTTTCTTTTATCTCTCTTATAGACCATAAAAATTTTGCACTTGTATTGAAAAAGAATAGAGAGTGAGATAGAGAGGTAGCATAAGTGTAGAGGTAAACAATTTATGGTTTTAAGTAAAAATAGATTTTATTTTCTTCTCTACTCCTATAGTATGTAATTTAGAGTATGTGTATAGGATTATGAATGATACTTTGATGGTGATTTGTGATAGAAGCTAAAGAGAAAGTGAAGCATAAAGGAAAAGATAAGGTGTGAGTGAGAAGAAAAGATAGAGTAAGCTTCATTAAGGTACGAGAGCTCATTTTTATAATTATGTTCATGATGTTTTTGGTTGCTAGAATTATTTCATTGACTATATTAATTTTGAGAAAACGTGAATTTAGTTTCGAGATAGACATAAATGAAAGAAATGCAGAGAAATAAGCTAAAAGAGAAAAATTGGTGTAGGATCCATATGATCTGCAGTGATTGTTTTGATTATAACTCGAGTTAGAGAACTCTAAATTAGATTATTTTAATTTAAGCATAAACTAAAGATATATACCTCAATTTTATGAAGAGGTTAAATTTTGATTTTGCCTATAAGGCCATCGAAAGTTAGTTCAAAAAAGAGTGTTGGTGGGTGACCTATCAATTAAAGCAATCTATGGTATTTTAGGGATCTTTTGTTGTTGATGTCCAAATTCAATTTTTAATTTTATAAAAATTATAAAAATATGAGAACATTTTATTAGAAGGATACTTTACGTAAAAATATCATTTGATATGTCAAATTACTTTTACAAAATATACCTAAGGAGCAATCTACAGGAAAAAAATAAATATTTAAGTTTACCAACCTTAATGGAAACCAATCTAGTCATGTAGATGCATTCTAGATTTGATTTAATGCAACCTACCCAACTAGATTAAATTCAATATAGTCATGGAACTCCCCTGTTCTAACCTATTATTGATTTTTAGACAACGAAAAGTTACCCAGGCTTACCCAAACATATCCTTAAACATTTCTAGAACCTTATAAGCACATGTATGAGGACATAACTTGACATATTATATGTGAAATGTATGATTTTACATTAAAATATAAAATGTGTGATAAACATGAATATTGAAAGTTATGTACATAAGGCATGATTTAAGTATGTTAATGATTTTATCCCTCTGAAGGTCCCTGAATGTCTATGAATGTTCATCAAACCTTACAAATACCAATTTAGGGTAAATATATATGATGCCATATACATGAAGCGAGTGATTAAATATTAAACTATGGACCTTAATAACATGCATGCAAATGAATTATAAGTGCATAAGTGTTTATTTATGTTCTTTTGCTAGTGATAAGTTTATTATATATATGATTGAACCTATAATTTAAGTGTCTGAGTTTATTATGCATAAATAGTTATATGAATATTGTGGCATGCTTTAAAATGTATGATGATTATATGAACATGAATATGTTGAATGTAATGTTAGTGAATGATTAAAACCTAAATGAGAGCTTGAATTTCACATAGTCATGGATAGATAGGCATGCCTATAAGGGATAGTGATTGCAGATGCTAGTGTTGGCACCTCATAGTGTCTAGTGTTTGATGCCTATTGGTATATAGTGATTTAAAACTATTGTCTTTAGTATTTGATACTGCTTGCCAGTATCTAGTGATTGTTCTTATTATCCACCCTTAATGGGAATAAAGGCAATGGATGAGTCTACAATTGGCTAATAATGATAAGTGACTGATTAATAATAGTTTAAAAGATAATGACAAATTATAATACTAGTGTTTCTTTCGGTATTGCTAGTGTAATTGACAATAGTATTGATATGTTAGTTAATGCATGTAGTGACTATTATTATTGCATATATGAAGTGAAGTGATTATTCAAGATATGCCTAGTTATTAAATATTATTTTGTGATGTCGGACTAGCATCAATTGAATTATTTTATTCCCTCACTAAGCCATTACTCAACAGAAGTGTTTTCCAGTATAGGTATCCAAATGTAGAAGTGTCAAATTTCTTGAACATTTGTAGGCTACTAGGAGTGAAGCTTGAAGCTATAATTTTGGTATAATTTTTGTAATGTATAATTTAAAAAACACGTAATATGTATAAGTGAACAACAAATTTAAATGTGATGTGAATATTTTTTTGATACAATATATGATATGCTTAGAGCAGATGATGTGGGAATTTTAAGTACAATCAAGAATATTAATGTTTAATAATGAAAAAGGTATGGGCAAGAGAATGTAATGAACTTGTAAATATGATGTACTTTTATTTAATCTAATTTAAAAAAGATGAATTAGAAAGATGATATTGATTAGGTTGTAGTGCTTTTATATCCTTATAGGGGGTATAAGGGTGTTACAGAAAATTAGAGTTCAGGATGTAAGAAGTGACACTCACTATTTATGCCTTGTAAGGAGAAAAATAGGTCTTAGTGTTTGCCATATCAACTTGGTTGGAGCACATATATTTGCCAATGTAATAAAAGCTGATTTGGTGTATGAATGAAAGGACCAATCACTAATTACCTTATAACTTACAATCAAAGCAAAAGCATTACTAAACATGCCATAAGATGATAAAATAGCCTTAATGCACCTTATCTTCCTCCTCTGCAAATGAAGTGTCACGTATTTCACACAAAAAAGTACAAAGGATATGTCAAAAAATACATGTCATTAAAAATGGGGTAGAACTAGTGGAAGACTCCACTTTGCCTAAGAGATGGGTATAAGCAAATTCAGAATAATAAGCCCTTAAGACAACCAACTTATCCGCTATGATACGGGCTTCGTGCAGTTCATCATTAAGCAATAATAAGCACCATAGACTTTAAAGGATCATTTAGCACTAATCTCTTAGTAGGTCTATCATTATATTGCAAGACTCGCTCACCTAAAAACCAACTCTTATACACCGAGCACTCCAGTATAATTTGTCTCAAGGTCTTACACATTTGATTGGTGCATAGCTTTGTTATAGAATGTTTGAGAAAGCTCCCATTAGTCCAAGAAAATTTACAATGAGAAATTATAATTCGTACAGTAAAATGACATACACTACATAGCATAAAAAGCAAAATGACTAACCTTGCTGAACTTTAATTTGGTTAGATAGGCTTAATAAGGTTGTGACATGCTCTCTAGTTCTTTTACAAAATGACCCATCCTCAGAGCTATGGAAAGGAATCAACATTACCAACAAGAGATCAAGGCTCTCATAGGCTTACACCTCCAAATCAACCAAGTCGATAATAAAAGCATAGCTAATACAAAGGAAGTAAAAATGTCCCATATCTCTATAATGGTCATGAATCCCTAGATGGTCAGCACAAGAGGATGAAATCCCTTATCCAAGCCTATGTATAGCTTAGCCAAAGATAAAGTACCCCAATCAAACTAGCCAATGGCATGGAGCTCTGTGAGGGCCTAATATTGACCCTAGCAGGGAATATGTTTAATTGTATGATGTTATATGTACAATTAAGATTTTTATGGTTATAGCCATATTGGAAAAAAGCTTATTGAAGGGCAATATGGTAACTCTAAGGAAATTTATGAATAAAAAAGGGGTTTTTGGATAATAAAAAGGGTAGAGGGGTTATTTTGGAAAAGGAAATGGAAAATGGAGGTTAAAATAGTAAAATGGTGGTCTTCCCACGAGACTCCAGTGATAAATGTCATTGTTAGTGTCAAAAGAAAACCATCTCTCTCTTTATCTTCCTCTTTCTCTCGTTTCTTTTTCTCTGGGTAGAAACTAGGGTTTTGGTAAAAGGAATTTCTCCCTCTTATCTCTTTTATTTCATGAAAGATATTGTGAAGCAAGAAGGAAATTTATTATTTTGGTTGTGATTTGTTATAGCAGAGTCAAACAAGGGCAAGGGCAAGGAGATCATGAAGGAGTGAGGAAAATCACGGTGTTCAGGTATGGGATACTGTTGGTTTGTGAATCCTTAGAAACTAGGGTTAAGGTTAGGTTATATGGGACTCGTTTATCAGGAGTTTGGGTTGAGTCATGAATGATTGCTTTCTTTAAGATGTGTTTTGAAAGATTTTTGGCTTATTAGATCATTTGTATTTTGTGTTTTCTGATTCGGCCAAGAGGTATTCGTCATTGCCGAGTCGTGAGGATCATCACAAGTCTTGCACCTTCTAGCTATGCATCACTCGTGAACCTCTTCACAACTCGTGAATGCTCTCCCTTAGTTTTCGAGTCGTGAGGATCTTCACGAGTCGTGCACCGGTTGCCTCTGCATCGCTCATGAAATCCTTCACAACTCATGAAGGTTGTGCTGCCGAGTCGTGAGGATCTTCATGAGTCGTGCATCTATTGCCTTTATACCACTCGTGTAATCCTTCATGACTCATAAAGTTCTCCCTTCGCTGCCGACTCGTGAACCTCTTCATGAGTCGTTACATCTTATCTTCATGAGTCCAACATATCCTTATAAGCCAAAATATTTCTTGCATCCCATTTTCAGTCAAACCTTAATGAAGGAAAATACTATTTAGCTCATTTCATTACTCTTCACTTACTTGTTTGGCATATTTAATTGAATCATCTAACAAAACAATTCCACATGAAAGATTAATTAAGCCAACACTCTTTATAAAGATAATTAACCCTTTTAAGACAACCAATGGGCATATTTAGTGGGTATATTCACTAAAGGTAATATGTGATTGTTTTACACTATGCTCTTATTGTCAAGCCATAATAATTAAGGTAAAGTGATTATGGTAAGTTTATCAAGTAATGTTAATTACATCTTACTTCGATATGTGACCGTAATGATAGTAATTTTATGATTGCATGAAATTACTATGAGAATATGTATGTTTATACCAGGTATGATGAAAATTGTCCTTTAACGAAATTGATTATGCGGTATAATAGCTATAAGTTGAGATGACAATTATTGGTACCATCACATGTGTATGGAATGTAAATTTGAATGTGAATTATGGCTTGAGAAATATTGTAATATAAGAAGGAATATGATAAATCAAATATTCTTTCAATTAAGTGGTTAGCCTGTGGGTCTTAGTTTGGCTGTGGATTAGATAGGCATGCCTAAAGGGATATAGTTGCAGCTACCATAGTTGACCCTATTTGGGTCCATTGTTTGTTCCTTTAATGGAATCATAGTTCGAACCCTTGGGTTCATTGTTTGATATCCTTGAGATATCCAGTATTGGGTACCTTTGGGTATCCATTGCTCCCGTTATCCACCCCTTTTGAACTAGTACTTAGGCAGGCTATTAAGTTTAAGAGAAATAATAAAATAAGAAATGCAGGTATCAATTTCTTTATCGGTATAATGTAAGCATGTGAATGATTGATTACCATGTTTTATCATCATTTCTTTTGGTTATATTGTCAGTTTAAGAAGAACTCATGACACAAGTATTTTGATGCTCTTATTAAAATATTATGTGAAGATATTTATATTCAATTGAAGCTATTGGTCGATATTATTATTATTTGTATGTTATCTACCCGTTAAGCTTTATAGCTTAGCACAGTTGTTTTACATCCGTGTAGGTTTGGCTGGTGGTCGTTCAGGACTTAATTCTGCATCGGTTAGCCAACAAGAGTCGGTTCGGACCTTTAGATGTAGGACATTTTTGTGGATAGTCCTTTTGGCCTGACTTTATATTTTGCCATGATTTAGTGGGGGGAAATGTAATATGGAGGACTGTAAAATTTAACTTAAATTACTTTGCTTGCTTGTCCTTCCAAGTTGTGATGGCTAATGTATGAATGCCATATTATGATTATTTTGCATGACTTTCCAGTTTAATTATTGAGGTATGCATGCACATTATATGCATATGATGCTATATTGATGAATGATTGGTATGAGTTATGGTTTCTGAAGGCATGATAGATATTTTGGGTGGAAATCGGTATTAGGTTGTGATGATTAGTAGTATCAGAGCCCAGGTTTAGCCTTTTCTAGGCAATAAAAGTCTAGAAATCTTGGGTATAGTGTTGTCTCTTGTTGGCCTAATGCAGTAAGTCCTTTTTTCATATAGATTGAAGATGGATGATTCTAAAGATGTTGTCAAGGAATTAGTGAAAAGTAATCTACCAGCTGCAACTGGTCCCTCTGACACGAGATCTTTATTGACAAATCAGAATGAGATCCCTGTTGCTATGCCTGGAGAGGTATTACTAAAAATTTCTCAGGATATGGCACAAATTCTGCAAGGGATGATAGCTCCTAAGGCCCCAATTTCTGGGGTTAGAAAGTATAGTGGGGAAGAATTTTTGGGTGCCACCTTAGAGCAATTAGAGGAAGCTAAATTCTGGTTATAAAAGCTAGAAAGGATTCTAGATGATATCTAATGCCCTACTCATTATAAGGTATAGTGTGTTGTATCGTTACTTCAAGGAACAACATACGATTGGTGGAAGTTAGTACTCAGACAACATCAATTAGCAGCTCCTCTTACTTGGGAATTCTTTGAAACTAAATTCAAAAAGAAATATATTACTGAGGCCTATAAATAGGAGAATCTAAGATAGTTTTTAACCTTGAAGTAGAGGGTTATGTCTATAGCAAAGTTTGAGAAGGAATTCATCCGGTTGTGCAAATATGTGCCCAAGGAGATGTTAATTGATGCCTTCAAGAGTAGAAAATTTGAGGATGGGTTGAATCATCAGATTAGGGAGAAATTGATAGGGGCTACATCTCTTCAAAATGTGAACTTTCATCAGCTAGTGATGGCTGCTATGAAGGTGGAGAAGCATGAGTTAGCTAAGAGAGAGAGAGCAGAAAGGGAGCGGGGCTAAGTGTGGATGGTCCACTGAGAAAAGGTTTAAAGGAGCATAAAATTTCCAACAAGTAGGGGGAATTTATCACCCTACTAACAAGACAAAAGGATAAGGATCTACAGCTGTATCCAAGCCAAGTCAGCATGCCCCATCAGAACAGAAAGGGGGTCAGCCACCTGAGTGTCCTCATTGTTCCAAGTGACATTGGGCTCCATGTAGGAAAGAATCAGGAGCATGCTATAATTATGGTGCTACTGACCACTATATAGCTAATTGCCCCTCCAAGCAGGCACAAGACTCAACACAACAAGGTAGCAGAGGAGTTTCAAATATGTATTCGATAGCAAGAACAGGAAGCAGAGGTAGGGGACGAGGTAGTTTTGGTCGCCATGGATCCCAATCTCGTAATGTATCTGAGTCGGTGGATAGACCGACTGCACCAGCTTTCCTGGGGCGGGCTTATTCCATAAAGGCGCGAGAGGATCAAGATGCTTCAGAAGTCATACCTGTTATTTTCGCACTTTTTGATTTAATATTCATGCACTTATTGATCTTGGATCCACTCATTCATATGTTTCCCTCGAGAGTATGAGTAGGGGCGTGTCTAAGGTACACCAATTGGATTATGATATCTGTGTAACTAGCCCATTAGGGCACAATGTATGTGTGAATAAAATGGTCCCTGACTGTCCCATCTTGATACAAGGAAGAGAATTTTTAGCTAATCTTATCGAACTGTCTTTTTGAGAATTTGATGTTATTTTAGGCATGGACTGGTTGTCTAAGCATCGTGCATTGGTGAATAGTGGGGCTAAGACTGTGACCCTTAGTGATAAAAATGGTACTGAGGTTATAGTGGTAGGTATTCCGACTCAACATTTGACCAATGTAATATCTACCATTCAAGCTAGATGATTTCTTAGGAAAAGGTGTGAAGCATTTCTAGCCCTAGTTCTAATTCAAAAAGGGACACTGTTAAGCTCCAGAACATACCGGTAGTGAATGAATTTTTAGATGTGTTTCCTAAAGACTTATCTGGTCTTCCCCCTGACAAGGAGGTTGAATTATCTATTGAGGTTTTTCCTAGCACAACACCCAGTTCAAGAGCCCCCTACAGAATGGCTCCAAAGGAATTGAAAGAGTTGAAGATGCAATTGCAAGAACTACTTAACAAGGGTTTTATCAAGCCTAGTGTGTCTCCATGGGGTTCACTGATTCTATTTGTTAAGAAGAAGGATGGTTTTATGAGGATGTGCATTAACTATTGACAGTTAAATAAAGTGATTGTGAAAAATAAGTATCCATTACCATAAATTGAGGATTTATTTGATCAGTTGAAAGGAGCAGGAGTGTTTTCAAGGATTGACCTAAGATTGGGGTACTACCAACTCCGAGTTAGGGATGTGGATGTTTTAAAGACTGCATTTAGAACTAGATATGGACATTATGAGTTTCTAGTAATGCCATTTGGGTTAACAAATGCACCAGTCGCATTTATGGATTTAATGAACAGGGTGTTTAGACCATATTTGGACCAATTCGTAGTGGTTTTTATTGATGATATTTTGGCCTATTCTAAAAATGAAGAAGAATATGCTCAGCATTTGAGAATTGTGCTACAAACCTTACCGGAGAATCAATTGTTTGCAAAATTAAGCAAATGTGAGTTTTGGTTGACAGCAATTTCCTTCCTTGGCCATTTGGTATCTTCAGAAGGTATTAGAGTTGACCCAGCAAAAATTGAGGCTATTGTCAATTGGAGATCCCCTCGGAGTGTTCCTAAGGTAAGGAGTTTCTTGGGATTGGCCGGTTACTACCGTCGCTTTGTGAAAGGGTTTTCGGCGATGGCATCTCCACTTACTAAGCTATTAAGGAAGAATGTTAAATTTGAAAGGACTGCCCGATATGAGACAAGTTTTGATCAGATAAAGAGCATGCTAACCAAAGCTCCAATCTTAACACATCCAGCATCTGGAAAGGAGTATGCTATGTACAGTGATGCCTCTAAAGTTGGGTTGGGTTGTGTTTTAATGCAAGAGGGTAGAGTGGTGGCTTATGCATCTCGTCAACTTAAATCACATGATTAAAATTATCCAACACATGATTTAGAGTTGGCAACAGTAGTTTTCACCTTAAAGATTTGGTGCCACTACTTATACGGTGAAAGATGTAGGATATACACATACCATAAAAGCCTTAAGTATCTACTTACTCAAAAGGAACTCAACTTGAGATAGCGGAGATGGCTTGAATTATTTAAAGACTATGATTGTATAGTAGACTACCATCCAGGTAAGGCTAATGTCATAGTAAATGCTTTAAGCAGAAAAGTGATGGCATCGATGGTGTTACAACGGGGCAGATGGAGGTTTACTTTAGATAGTGCTCTAATTGCCCACTTAAGAGCTAAGCCATATGTGAGACAGGCGGTGATCGATGCATAGAAAAATTATGAGAAAGTACAGTGAGTTATACGGTCTATGCATGATGGGAAACAATCCGATTATTCATTCAAAGAAAATGGAGATTTGTACTTCAAGGATAGATTATGTGTTCTAGATGACAGAGAATTAAAAAGAACCTTATTGCATGAAGCTCATGACAGTGTATTCACTATGCATCCCAGGGGCAATATGATATATCAGGATCTTAAACGATGTTATTGGTGGTCGGGTATGAAGAAAGATATGGTTGATTATGTCTCTAAGTGCTTAACTTGTCAGCAAGTGAATGCAGAGCATCAACTTCCTTCTAGATTGTTACATCCCATTCCAATTCCTCAGTGGAAGTGGGAAGATATCACTATGGATTTTGTCACCGGAGTACCTTCTACACAGAGAAAGCATAACGCGGTGTGGGTAATTGTGGATAAGTTAACCAAGTTAGCTCATTTCTTGCCGGTTAGAATGGATTATTCCATGGACAAGTTGGCAGAATTGTATATAAACAAGATAGTTCGACTTCATGGTATCTCAGCATCGGTAATATCGGATCGAGATCCTAAATTCACCTCTAGATTCTGACAGAGTTTACAGAAGTCTATGGGAACACGATTGAAATTTAGTACAGCTTTTCATCCCCAGACAGATGGGCAATCAGAAAGGGTGATACAAGTCTTAGAAGATATGCTAAGGGGTTGTGTTTTGAATTTCTTCAGTAATTGGGACAAATACCTAGCCTTAATGGAGTTTGTCTATAATAATAGTTATCAGAATAGTCTAGGCATGGCTCCTTATGAAGCCTTATATGGTTGAAGTTGTAGGACTCCAGTATACTGGACTGAGTTAGCTGAAGGTAAGGTAATTGGGCCAGATCTAGTTAGAGATACTGAAGAAAAAGTTCAAGTTATTAAGCAAAGATTAAAAGAAGCAAGTGACAGGAAAAGATCTTATGCAGATTTGGAAAGAAAGGATGTTGAGTATCAAGTTGGGGATAAGGTATTTCTAAAAGTTTCACCCTAGAGAAAGGTTTTGAGGTTTTTAAAGAAAGGAAAACTGACTCTGAGATTCAGTAGTCCCTATGAAGTTCTGCAAAAGGTTGGACCAGTCACATATAGATTAGCACTTCCTATGGAATTATCAAAGCTACATGACGTATTTCATGTTTCTATGCTTCAAAGATACCGTTCAGATGAATCCCATGTCCTGCAAGTGCAAGACATTCAAGTTCAGATGGATTTTAGCTATGATGAAGAGGCTAAAGAGATTCTGGCTAGGAAAATTAGGCAATTGTGGAATAAGCAGGTTCCTCTAATCAAGGTACTTTGGCAACATAATAACATTCAAGCAATAACTTTGGAACCTAAAGCCATGATGAGGGTCTAATATCCCCACTTGTTTAACTCAGGTATGAATTTCGAGGACAAAATTCTTTTAAGTGGGGAAGAATTGTGAGGGCCTAATCTTGACCCTAGCAGGGAATATGTTTAATTGTATGATGCTATATTTACAATTAAGATTGTTATGGTTATAACCATATTGGAATAAAGCTTATTGAAGGGCAATATGGTAACTCCAAGGGAATTTATGAATAAAAAAGGGTTTTTGGATAATAAAAAGGGGAGAGGGGTTATTTTGGTAAAGGAAATGGAAAATGGAGGTTAAAAGAGTAAAGTGGTGGTCTTCCCACATGACTCCAGTGATAAATGTCACTGTTAGTGTCAAAAGAAAACCATCTCTCTCTTTATCTTCCTCTTTCTCTCGTTTCTTTTTCTCTAGGTAGAAACTATGGTTTTGGTAAGAGGAATTTTTCCCTCTTATCTCTTTTATTTCATGAAAGATATTATGAAGCAAGAAGGAAATTTATTATTTTGGTTTTGATTTGTTATAGCAGAGTCAAGCAAGGGCAAGGGCAAGGAGATCGTTAAGGAGAGAGGAAAATCACAGTGTTCAGGTACGGGATACTGTTGGTTTGCGAATCCTTAGAAACTAGGGTTAGGGTTAGAATATATGGGACTCATTTATCAGGAGTTTGAGTTGTGTCATGAATGATTGCTTTCTTTAAGATGTGTTTTGAAGATTGTTGGCTTATTAGATCATTTGTATTTTGTGTTTTCTGATTCGGCCAAAAGGTATTCGTCATTGCCGAGTCGTAAGGATCTTCACGAGCCGTGCACCTTCTAGCTGTGCATCACTCGTGAACCTCTTTACGACTCATGAATGCTCTCCCTTGTCTTTCGAGTCATGAGAATCTTCAGGAGTCATGCACCGGTTGCCTCTACATCACTCTTGAAATCCTTCATGACTCATGAAGGTCGTGCTACCGAGTCGTGACAATCTTCACGAGTTGTGCATCTGTCGCCTTGGTACCACTCATGAAATCCTTCACAACTCATGAAGTTCTTCCTTGGTTGCCAACTCGTGAACCTCTTCACAAGTTGTGACATCCTATCTTCACGAGTCCCACATATCCTCATGAGCCAAAACATTTCTTGCATCCCATTTTCAGTTAAACCTTAATGAAGGAAAATACTATTTAGCTCATTTCATTACTCTTCACTTACTTGTTTGGCATATTTAATTGAATCATCTAACAAAACATTTCCACATGAAAGATTAATTAAGCCAACACTCTTAATAAAGATAATTAACCTTTTTAAGACAACTAATGGGCATATTTAGTGGGTATATTCACTAAAGGTAATATATGATTGTTTTACGCTATGCTCTTATTGTCAAGCCATAATAATTAAGGTAAAGTGATCATGGTAAGTTTATCAAGTAATGTTAATTACATGTTACTTCGATATGTGACCGTAATGATAGTAATGTTATGATTACATGAAATTACTATGAGAATATGTATAAACATGCAAGGTATGATGAAAATTATCCTTTAATGAAATTGACTATGTGGTATAATAACTATAAGTTGAGATGACAATTATTAGTACCATCACATGTGTATGGAATGTAAATTTGAATGTGAATTGTGGCTTGAGAAATATTGTAATATAAGAAGGAATATGATAAGTCAAATATTCTTTCAATTAAGTGGTTAGCCTGCAGGTCTTAGTTCGGTTGTGGATTAGATAGGCATGCCTAAAGGGATATAGTTGCAGCTGCCATAGTTAACCCCATTTGGGTCCATTGTTTGTTCCTTTAATGGTACCATAGTTTGACCCCTTGGGTCCATTGTTTGATATCCTCGAGATATCCAATACTTGGTACCTTTGGGTATCCACTGCTCCCGTTATCCACCCCTTTTGAGCTAGTACTTAGGTAGGCTATTAAGTTTAAGAGAAATGTTAAAATAAAAAATGCAGGTATCAATTTCTTCATCGGTATAATGTAAGCATGTGAATGATTGATTACCATGTTTTATCATCCTTTATTTTGGCTACATTGTCAGTTTAAGACGAACTCATAACACAAGTATTTTAATGCTCTTATTAAAATATTATGTGAAGATATTTATATTCAATTAATGCTATTGGTCGATATTATTATTATTTGTATGTTATATCCCCGCTAAGCTTTATAGCTTAGCATGGTTGTTTTACATCCGTGTAGGTTTGGCTGGTGGTTGTTTAGGGACTTAATTCTGCATCGGTTGGCCAACAAGAGTCAGTTTAGACCTTTAGATGTAAGACATTTTTATGGATAGTCCTTTTGGCATGACTTTATATTTTGCCATGATTCAGTGGGGGGAAATGTAATATGAAGGACTGTAAAATTTAACTTAAATTACTTTGCTTGCTTGTCCTTTCAGGTTGTGATGGCTAATGTATGAATGCTATATTATGATTATTTTTCATGACTTTCTAGTTTAAATATTGAGGTATGCATGCACATTATATGTATATGATGCTATGTTGATGAATGATTGGTATGATTTATGGTTGCTGAAGGCATGATAGATGTTTTGGGTGGAAGTCAGTATTAGTTTGTGACAAGCTCTCTCAAGGTTTGTAAGAATAAGGAGTCCATTTTACACTTTGAGTTAGCAAATAGAGTATAGTTGAATAGCACTAAAAGGAATCTATAAACCAATTGATCAATGATCACATCAACAGCATCATCCAACACAAGGATTATTTTCTAATAATGAGTGATGGAGGTGTACTTGATGCCATTTGGACCTTTTATGTAAGGATCCAATCATGGACCTAATTGGATTATGGTTAATTAAGGAGGATTATGGTTAAATAAGATAAGACTTGATTACTTTGTATGATTAAAGTTAAGTCCTATGAGGGGTATTCTAGTAATTTCAACATGTATGTAAATTGAATATTGTTAAAATTATGATAAGAGAGGGATATAGTTAAAGTAAGTTAGAAATCTTGGGGTTTAATTGTGCCTATATATATTGGAGTGTAATATTGGGGCTTAAGTTATGCACAAGGGCAAAGTGGTAATTTCCCTTAAGGAGATATTTACCCCACTTTCCTATTTCTTATTTCTAGGAGATGTGGGGATCGACTAAGGAAGAAGTGAGGTCTCTCTCTAGCTATAGATTTAAGAAGAGGAAGCTTAGGGTTTGTGAGTTGGTCACTCAATGGAAATGCTTCCCCTTATAGATCTCCCTCTTCTTTTCTTTTCTTGATTTATGATTTCTTGTTATGTGGGATTACAAGATCCTATTATTGCCACCATATGTAAAGAAAAGAAAGAAAAGAAGATAGATTAAGAGTATGAAAACAAGGAAACAAAACAAAGGAGCTAGAGGAGTTAAAGCATTAATAACAGGTACGAGAATTAGGTTTACTGTACTGTTCATTGTTCATATAAGTTGTTACAAGAACTTTCCTTTCTTCTTATATGTGAGTGTTATTTGATGATGCTAAAGACTAAATCTACCAATGTAGATGAGTTTGGAAAGATTTAAAGTTTTCATGAATATTGCTCTGAGCTATTAGGTTGAACTTGGTTGAAATCTGGAAATTTAGTGCATAATATAGATGGTGGGCCTAGGGCTTGTCGAGCTTTAGTGCATGGCAATGCAAGGTTTCTCTTCTTGCTTTGCATGGCCACTTATGGTTTTCTTCCTATCTTGCATAGCCAAATAAGGTTTCTCTTCTTACTTTGCATGGCCACTTATGGTTTTTCTTCCTCCCTTGCACGGCCAAGCAAGGTTTCTCTTCTTGCTTTTCATGGCCACTTATGGTTTTCTTCCTCCTTTGCATGGAAAAGCAAGGTTTCTCTTCTTGCTTTGCACGACCACTTATGGTTTTTCTCCCTTCCTTGCCCGGCCAAGCAAGGTTTCTCTTTTTGCTTTGCACGGCCACTTATGGTTTTTCTTCTGCCTTGTACGACCAAGCAAGGTTTCTCTTCTTTCTTTGCACGGCAACTTATGGTTTTTCTCCTCTCCTTGCATGAATAAGTAAGGCCTATGGTTATTGATGCATGGCCAAGAATGCTTTTCTCCTCTCCACTATATGGCCATATGTACTCCTTTCACTCATTTGAGCATACTCTTACCCCAATAATAAGCCATGTTTTTGGATGTAGAACATAATACTATATGGTCCATAAGATTATTAAGAGACCCATAATTAAGGTGAATTGATTAGTAGTAAGTAAGACTGATGATAAATGGTTATTAAGTGAAGGTTGTTATGTTATTTGATTATTGATGGAGTAATAAATCATGAAAGCCACTCTCTCTAATGCTAAAGTCTATAACGATATAGTTAGAAAGATATTATTATAAGATTAAGTATTATCAGAATTTAAAAGATATGAATGATATTATAGAATAAATAGAGTGAATTAAACTGTAAGTCACCCATATGGTGTATAAGGCATGATCACTTAATTAGATAAACCTCCACACACACACACACATATATATATATATAGTGTGAAGTTTTAAGATAATTAAACTCATTAAGTTAAGAAATAAGGGTTCACTTGACATCTGAATTAGAGGGACTTACACATGGTAATGCTAATATATTTAGGTTGGTAAAATGTGTTTTAGCGCCTAATAAGCCCAAAACTAAGAGGAGTAAGAAGAAATATAGTAATCA